>JAHRHZ010000043.1:4065662-4096105 GCA_024137785.1 Ginglymostoma cirratum | reverse complement strand
GACGTTTCGGGTCTGGACCCTTCAGAAGAAGGGTCAGGTCCAAACCCGAAACGTCAGCTTTCCAGCTCCTCTGATGCTGCCTGGCCTGCTGTGTTCATCCAGCTCCACACCTTGTTATCTCAGACTCCAGCATCGGCAGTTCCTATTGCCCTTATGTCCTTTCTCCTCTCACCTTAAAAATATGTCCCCTAGTTTTGCACATCACACCTTAGAGAAAAGACCTTTGCTATTCTCCTTATCCATGCCCCTCATGACTTTATGAACCTCTATAAGTTCACACCTCAATCTCTTTCAGTCCAGTGAAAAAAGTCCCAGCCTGTCCAGTCTTTCTTTATAACTCAAACCCACTATTCCTGGCAAAATCCTGGTAAATCTTTTCTGTGCACTCTCCAGTTTAATAACATCCTTCCTATAGTAGGACGGCCAGAACAGCATAAAGTACTCCAGAAGAGGTCCCACCAACATCCTGTACAACTTCAACATGATGTCCCAACCCCTATAGTCAAAAGATCTGAGCAATGAAGGCAAGCATGCTAAATGCCTTCTTAACCACCCTGTCTACCTGTGATGCAAATTTCAAAGAATTATGTGCCTGAACCCCTAGGTAACAAAATTACCAAAGACCCTACCATTGATTGTATAAAGTCCTGCCCATGTTTGTTTTACCAAAATACAACACCTCTCATTTATCCAAATTAAATTCCATCTGCCAGTCTTCAGACCATTGACCCAATTGATCAAGATCTCTTTGTAATCTTAGATAACCTTCTTCAATGTCCACGACACCACCAATTTTGGTGTTATCCGCGAACTTACTAACCATGCTTCTGAAATTCTCACCCAAATCATTTATATAAACATCTTGCTTCCCCTTAAAATACATAGGCCACTCATCATAACCACTTCCTATAGTGAGTTCCATTTTTTTTTAACCATTCTTTCAGTAACCAATGTTTCTAAGTTAAGTTTATGGCTGTGAGTGATCTGGTCACCAAATAATGTTGTCTACTGCATTTGGAACTCAGAGAGTTACTGGAGTTACATGTTCCACTTGTCTACTTAAGTTTAATCATGCTACTCCCTTGACTCAGTTCGTGATACCTTTGTTTCTAAGTCTTTTGTTTTCATTGATTCACTTCTGGAACATAGTCATCAGTGGTTGGGCCAGCATTTATTGCATGTCTCCAGCTGACCTTGAGAAGGTGGTGGTGAGCTGCCTTCTTGAACCACTGTCTCCATGTGCTGCAGGCAGATCCACAAAGCTGATAGGGAGGGAGTTCCAGGAATTTGACTCAGCGACACTGAAGGAACTGCAATATATTTCCAAATCTGGATAGTGAGTGGCTTGGAAGGGAACTTGCATGTGGTGGTGTTCTGGTGTATCTGCTGCCCTTGTCCTTCTAGATGGAAGTGGTCATGGATTTGGAAAGTGCTGTCTGAGGATCTTTGGTGAATTTCTGCAGTGCATCTTGTAGATAGTACACACTGCAGGTACTGAGCATTGGTGGTAGAGGGACTGGATGCTTGTGGATGTGATGCCAATCAAATAGGCTACTTGTCCTGGATGGTGTCAAGCTTCTTGAATGTTGTTATAGCTGCACCCATCCAGGCAAGTGGGGACATATACATATAGGTTACAGCTTCACAACAACTAAATTTAACCTGACACTTCAGTGCAGTACTGACGGTGCGCTGCACTATCAGCTGTGTGCCCTCTGGAAGAGATCACTGAGAGTCTACAGGGAAAGGGCAGGAAAGTGGATGTGTGGAGTATCAGGTCAGTCTTAATCCTACTAAATGGCAATGCTGGCTCAAGGGGCTGTTTCTATTTCTTATGATCTTATGGACCTATCTGATTAACCACCTAGATGACTAGAAATTTCCACCAGTTGGGAAGATTGCGAAGACTGAGGATGTTGTCTTTCGTCCCTGCCAAACTCCTTACTTTCCCCACAAATTCCATTCCTCTTCTTTGGCCACTTCCTCAGGCCATACCACAGTGTTTGTTCATGCTTATCCTGGACTGAACTTTCAACCTCATATTTTCATATAAAGACCACCCAGATCTACCTCTGTTATATCTCCTTTTTCCATTTCCTGCTTCAGGTCATTAACTGAATCTCCAATAGATGACTTTGTACCTCTTGGCTTGAGTATTCCAAAGGTCTACAGTGAAAGATATTTTGTAGAACCTAGGGGTTCAGGTATATAATTCTTTGAAATTTGCGTCACGGATAGACAGGTTTCAAAATGTTTGCAAAAGTCTTGCCTTTTTGATTCTGTAGATTTCAAATTGTCAAAGACTCCACTGTCCCAATCTATTCCACTTAGTTATCACTGCTGACTGGATTGTGTGCACACCTCCTGGGAAAATAGCTTGAATCCACTACCTTTGAGGCAAGAGTGTCGCAAAGGGCATTGGAATGTGAGATAGAGTAACAAAAAATCTGTTCACTCAATCAAGTCCCAGTCTTTCGAAATCAACGAACAATATTCTGGATTCTAACTTATCCAGAGAGTTCCCTCAGGCAGAGTTCTGAAAGGTTTCCATTTACACCTCCAGGTGACATCAAACAAAACATTCAAATCATTAGCCTAACATTATATCCTCTATTATAATTCCTTGACTAATTACCTTTCTTGTTAAACATTTCTGTAGTTCCATGCGTAATATTCCTAGTTCCATAATGTCCTTCTAACCATTATGATTCTACTATTCATTTTTCCTCGTGTTAATTTTCATTACAAACATTTCTTCAGCTAGTTTTATAATTATTAAATTATACAATTTAGTTGGTACAACTCATACAACCAGGAAATAATACAGCCCAAGAAGTGACTATTTGTCCCACCAGTCTAATGCTGATTCATTGTCAAGGTATCCAATTGGTCTGATTCCCTGGCTCTTTCCCCAGAACCCTCTAAATATGAATGATTATTCCACAAAATAATTGGTGCACTTGAGGAGCCCACTGTGCAGATCATGTCAGAGGGAGCAGAGAGGTATCTTTTCATTTATTGAATATACCAGAGTTACCTGTGCTACAAGGTAAGCAATCAGGAGAGTGGCTTCCTCATGAGTCAGGCCTACATCTCCCCACCTCATGTTTCGTCATCAAATCGGCATTCACATCTCAGTGAGTGAAGTTGCCTATAGCCTAACAGCCGATCCCACATTAGCCTGCTATACTGGCGAGGTCAAGCAATCCCCCTTTGCCTATCAAACCTGTGATGTCATATAGGTCAGAGTGTATGTTTGACCTCTCCCCTCGACAAGCAAATTCAAAGGTAACCTGCTGTTATCCATGGCGCGATCAAGATAATGTTGTCAGACCTCGCTACAGTGCATCATCACTCTTTCCAAAAGCAAATAGACGACAATCAAGTACAATTGTAAAGATTGGAAAACACAAACCGTGTAGGATTTAAGCACTAATTTGTATATGGAGCGATCTCCAAGATTGAGATATATCTCTGAGCTGAAATGGAAAAATTACTGAACCTGGGGTGGACGAGGACTCTCAAGATGATATAGCCAATGACATAAACTTTGCATTATCACTCAACTCTTTACTATCTAATTCCCTGTCAAACGTTCCTGCACTATAATCTTGTTGGGAGCATTCACAGAATCAAAAAGGCAGGATTTTTGCCAACATTTTGAAACATTTCTTCCAAGGCTATGTCTATAAATGGCCACCAGGTACATGATGCCTACAGAAACTTCATAATTGCAAATTATTACAGCACATGTGTGAACTGGTTTACTCATAAGGCTAATACCTCAAAAAAATTGGTTAAAAAAAAACATGGCCATGCACCATGTCCGGAGACACATTTCTTACAGAGTTAGGTTATAAACTAGGGAAAACAATCGGTGAAGGCAGTTATTCTAAAGTGAAAGTAGGGAGTTCCAAGAAATACAGGGAGAATGTTGCCATAAAGGTAGTAGACAGGAAGAAGGCTCCACCAGACTTTGTCAATAAGTTTCTGCCAAGGGAGTTGGCCATCTTGAGAGGAATCAAACACCCTCACATAGTTCAGGTCTATGAATTCATTGAAGTTTGCAATGGGAAGCTTTACATTGTTATGGAGCAGGCAGCAACAGATCTTCTCCAGTTGATTCAACACAGGGGCCACATCCCATGCAATGAAGCCCGTCATTTCTTTACGCAGATTGCTTGCGCTGTCAAATACCTTCACGAGCATGACATTGTCCACCGAGACCTCAAGTGTGAAAACATCCTGTTGACTGAAGAAATGCAGGTAAAGATCACCGACTTTGGATTTGGCAAGAAGATTCACGGCTATCCTGACCTCAGCAGCACTTATTGCGGTTCTGCTGCCTATGCCCCTCCTGAAGTCCTCATGGGGGTCCCCTACGACCCCAAAAAGTACGACATTTGGAGCCTGGGCATCATCCTTTATGTAATAGTGACCGGGTGCATGCCCTTTGATGATTCAAACATCAGCAAGTTGCCCAAGAGCCAGCAGAAAGGAGTGGTCTACCCAGATAGCATCCAACTGGAGGAGAAATGCCAATCTTTGATAAGGGAACTTTTACAGTTTTGCCCTTCAGGACGACCAGCTGCCAACCAGATTGTCAAGCACGTATGGCTTAGAGACAACAAGTAGAATGACCCAAAAACCCTATGGGGCATGAACATTAGTTTCTTCATAGTGTTACCATAATGAGTGTAACAACGTTTCTAAAACCACTTGCAATTAAAGCTTTGAAAATGCACAAGCTTTCTTTTTCAGTCACTATCGGAGCGTTTGATTGGAAGGAGATTCTACCTGGTGAACCGTATCTGAAGGGAAACCAGTTTGGCTGTTGTCACACACAAACTACTGCCATCATCACTGAGGTATTTGGCAGCTTTGAAACAGCAAACTTATTAGAGATTAGAAATGTGTACCAGAAGGTTATGAAGGAATTTGACGGTGTAGATGATGTTTCCATTTTTGAGTGAGTCCAGAATTAGGGATCATAAATATAAGATAATAACAAATCTAATCTGGAATTCAGGAGAGACCGCTTTACTCAGACAGTGGTGAGAGAGGGGAACTCACTACTGCAGGGACTGTTTGAAGTGAGTAGTTTAGATATATTCCAAGGGAAGCTTGACAAGCACGAGGGAGAAGGGGATAAAAGGATCTTTAAAAACAAATCAAACTTGGAGTGTGGGTATAACTGGCTAATATTTATTGGCCACCACTTGTTGTCCATGAGAAGGTGGTGAAGAGCTGCCTTCTTAAGCGCTGCAGTGTAGAGATACCCACAGTGCTGTTAGGAAGGGAGTTGCAAGATTTCATTGACAATGAAGGAATAGCGATATGGTTCTAAATCAAAATGGTGCAAACCTTGTCCTTTGAGGTAGTACAGGTTGTGGGTTTGGAAGGTATTGTTGGAAGAGCCATAATAAGTTGCCCAATGCATCTTGTAGAAGGCACACGTTGCTGCTAATGTGTGGCAGGAGGAGTGAATGTTGAAGGTGATGGATAGACAGTCAACTCTATCTTTAATTGCATATAAGAAGGAAAGAACTGAAAATTAAAACTTGCCCTGAATTAAACAGCCATGGCATTGGTTGATCAAGATGTATCAAATGAAATGATCTTGACAATCTCTCACCTCTATTAGAAACTGGGCAATGTTCTACAATTGAGAAATCCACATATACAAAAACCTAAAGTCAACATCCAAGATGTTTTAACCATCTTTCTTCTGAAAAGATCTAGGATACATTTTTAGTTGGTGTTTGTATAATCGCAACTTTCTTTTAAAAAAACAAGTGGAGCACAAGAGATATACCAAATAGAAACTGATTTTGCCAACAACTAATTAACTTAAGAAAGAACACAGTAACAGATATTGGCCATTCGACTCCTGAAGCCTCCCACTGTCATCTATTAAATCAGACAATCTGACTCATGTAGTCTAGATCACCAGAAAGTCATCTCTTATCAACTGGGTTTGAAAATCCTTTCCCTGCAAAGCCTGTGATAATTCTAAGAGATACAGATTCCAAAAAGGCAAACTGGAATTTGCAAGCAGAACTCTGCTGAGACAAAGAAGTGTTTTGAAAAGTAGGAACCTGCAGAAAGAAGGGCTCCTGATCTTGATGGTACGTCAGAATGTAGTGAAGATTAATTTTTTTCATGTGAAATGCAATGTGCAGTAGCATAGTGTCATTGTTACTGTTGTTACACAGATAACTGGAACTAAGTTTAAAAAGTAAAACCAGGTTCCTATCTTCATTTCATGTTAACTCAGTTCAGGTTAACTCAGCCTGTATGTAGAGAAATACATTAATTCTCATGACACATATGTGAACGGTTTAGCTCACATTGAGTGGGGAGTGTGGCAGATTAAAATGAACCCAAGAATATAGACAAGTTGGTAAATGCAATACATAGCACTGAAATACCCAAGATCATAAGAAAAAGATTAGGAGTGGGTCATTTTTCAATTCAAACCTCTTCTGCCATTCAGTATAATGAAGACTAACATTCTATAATAATGCTTGATTTCCACCTGATCCCCAAATCCCTTTTCTTCCTTTACGCTTAAAAATCTATCGACGATTGCAGCTCCAACAACGCTCAAGAAGCTTGATGCCAAGTGGTTTTGTTCCTGGAACCTTCACCATCACAGCATTATGGGGGTCCCTACAGCACATGGACTGCAGTGGTTCAAGCAAACAATTCCCCATCACATTCTCAAAAGCAACCAGGGATGGGAAATAAATTGGGCAGCATGTTGGCTCATGGGTTAGCATTGCTGCCTCACAGTGCCAGGGAGCCAGGTTCGAATCTAGCCTCAGGACACTGTGTGTCTGGAGTTTGCATATTCTCCCTGTGTCTGTGTGAGAGTTTCCTCCTGGTTTGTCAGTCTCATCCCACAGTACAGGTTAGGTGGATTGGCCATGCTAAATTGCTGCAAACTGTCCAGGGATGTGTAGGCTAGGTAGGTTAGCCATGGGAAATGTGGGGTTACAGGGTTAGGATAGGGGGTGGGGGTGTCTGGGTGAGATGCTTTACAGAGAGTCAGTGTGGGCGAAATGGCTCAAATGGCCTGCTCACACACTGTAGGCATTCTATGATTCCATAAGTGCTGGTCCAGTCAGCAATACCTACATCCCAAACATGAATTGAAATATCATTTGGAAAACACTCCGTAATTAAGCATAGTTCCTTGGTGTCAACAATTCCAAAGATTCACAAATCGTCTGAAACTCGCTCTAGTTTCTCCAGCCCCAGGGGAAACAATCTCCCAGTGTCTCTTATATCAAGTACTCCGCTCATTTTGCATGTTTCATTGAGAAAACCGCTCATTCTTCAAAATTCAAATAAATATAAATTCTACTTAATCCCTCTTCATAGGGCAACCCTTTTGTCCCCGAATCAATTTTAGTGAACCTTCACTGGACCCTCCATAAGGCAAGTAAAATCTTCCTAATGTAGAAAGACTAAAACCACACACACTATTCCAGGGATATGTAATATTCTTGTGATTACAGCGATTTAAAGATCTTATGACAATAAATGGAAATAAAACAGCCGTGATGAACATTGCTGAAATTAGAGGTTGTTATGCTTTAATGTGGCAGCCAATGGGAAAGCAGACAGGTGTGAAGGGAAAAGAATGAATTGAAAACTGAGGATATAGGAACAGGACGTGGCCTTTCAGCCCTTTCAGCCTGTTCCAAAATTCAGTTAACTTGTGCCTGTTTTCCAACCTAACTGTATCTGCTCACCTTGGCTCTGAAACCTTTACTGAAGAAAAATCTACCATCCCTTTCAAGTTTTCAATTGATTTCCAGTCTCAGCAGGTATTTTGTGGGACAGAGTTCCAGGTGCCCTTTCGGTGCAGAGATGCACCCAGACATCCTGAAGCCCAAAGTGGCTTGATTCTAATTTTGAGGTTGCATCCTCTCATTCTGGACTTTCCCTACCAGAACCTGAATGAAGACAACATTAGAAAATTGAGAAAAGGAGCAACTGAGATTACAGAAGGGTGAATTATATGCTGGAAATGTGAGCTTGTAAGTTATGTCAATGTTAGTAAATTGACTGCGAACCAGAATGCCTAAGCTTTGCTAGCAAGCTCACCTCCACAAGAAATCCCTTCTCTCAGAACTGAGGAAGGGTCACTGGACCTGAAAAGTTAACTCTGATTTCTTTCCACAGATGCTGCCAGCCCTGCTGAGCTTTTCCAGCAATTTCTGTTTTTTGGCTCTGATTTCCAGCAGCTGCAGCTCTTTCTGTTTCTGTCTGGCTAGTTTGCCATGCAGAATGACACCGACAGCATGGGTTCAAGTCCCACACCAGCTGAGGTTACCATGAGGGACTCTCCTTCTCAGCCTCTCTCCTTGCTTGAGGTGTGGTGACCCTCATGTTAAACCACCACCAGCCTTTCTCTAATGAGAGAGCTGTCCTGTGGTGACGTTTTTTAAGGCAGGACAGTTAGTTAGGAGTTAGAGTTAGTTAGAATCCCTACAGTGTGGAAACAGGCCCTTCAGCCCAACAAGTCCACACCAACCCTCAGACCATCCCACCCAGACCCATTCCCCATAAGCCACCTAATCTACACATCCCTGAACTCCATGGGCAATTTAGCATGGCCAATCCACCTAACCTGCACATCTTTGGACTGTGGGAGGAAACCAGAGCAGCTGGAGGAAACCCGCACAGACACAGGGAGAGCATGCAAACTCAGTTGCCTGAGGGTAGAATTGAACCTGGGTCCCTGGCGCTGTGAGGCAGCAGTGCTGACCACTGAGCCACTGTGCTGCCCCAAAATGATGTCTGTCAATCACAGAATCCCTCCAGTGTGGAAACAGGCCATTCAACCCAACAAGTCCACACCACCCCTCCGAAGAACATCCCATCCAGACCCATTCCCCTAATTTCTCATGTCTAACCACCCAACCTAAACACGGGCACTATGGGCAATTTTAACATGGCAATTTTAACAGACACAGGGAGAATGTGCAAACTCCACACAGACAGTTGCCCGAGGGTGGAATCGAACCTGGGTCCCTGGCGCAGGTGAGGCAGCAGTGCTAAAAACTGAGCCACCATGCCTTCACGGCGAGATATGCCAGAATTTGGGGATTTTCTTTTGAATCAGTTTCCAAAGTGAACAATTGAAATGGTTTCCTAAAAAAAAGCCTGGAGTTTTAAGTGCAATGTGTATTTCATTCTAAGGTAGCACAGAACAAGTGCATGCAGACAAATACATCGATGTTATTTCTCCCAGAGTCTGTTAGTTTGGGTAATCAGAAATATACCTGTCATCTATAACGTTGGAAACCCTTTGATCTCAATCCCTCTGTGAAAAAAACTGGCAAGTCCGGCTTTTGCAAACAGGACTCTCTGCAGTTATTGAATCAGTAAAAGGCTCAGAACAGATAGGGATCTCAAACAATAAGACCTTCTGCCCTGGGCCAGGCGCAGATGAGTCCATTGTTTAACAAGTCAAAGTGGCCACTTGAGGCAGCATTACAGTCCCATTATTTTTCTGTCAAATGGTAAGAAAGAAAGAACTTGCATTTGTGTAGTGCCTTTCATGATCTAGGGGTGTCTCAATTTAAAGCCAATAAGGTTTCTCTTTGCCATCCAGCCACTGTGTGCATGCAAGTGATAAATTATATTGTTTGCAGCAAATGAACCAGACTGTAACTATTACCCTGAATGTTATTATTAGTAAAACAAGTGTTCATTTCTAAACAAGTCTCCTGGAACGTTACTTCAATCTGTCATTGTGTAGATCGAAGAACTACACATAGTAAAGATGCAGCGAAATGATTCAGGTCATACACATTGCTAAACTGATACCAATGTGATTTAATACTTACACCACTACACATTGTAAATTGTCAACTTACAGACCAATGTTCACTTCCAAGGATCCAAACTCAAAAGCGTGTTAGCTGACAACATTGTGGCACAGAGCTAGTATCCTTGTTTCTCGATGGGAAGTCCTGGCTCAACTCCACCAACACCCCATGAACACACACACACACACACACACACACGTGCATGTCTTCACATGTTTGAAGAGGCTAATTAAAAATAATTAATATCACACTGGCCTTTCAGAGAAAACTAATGTAGGAGCCAAATAAAGTTTTACAACAACAGATGGAGTTGTTAACCAACCAACTGTAGCGATTATCCTCACATCAATGACCCAACAATAGATCCAGACAGGAATGGTTTTGGGACGCATTCAGTAACACCAGAATAAAATCTATATGGTGTCAACAACACACCTACAGCAGTGATGTCTCTGCGATGACAGATTATCAGATTAATAATTTCTGTAATGTTTGATAGTCCACTGATATGGTGGAACAGGATCACATTTTTTTGGTCAGCCTCATTCCCTGCCCTTTCTCTCTGGCCGTGTGAGTTTTCTCTTGTTAAAGCACTTATCCCATTCCCTTTTGAAACTTAATATTAATTCTGCTTCTATCAGACTTTCATGCACCATGCTCCTGATCATAATCAATCATCATGTCAAATGACCTTACAGAAGTTTATAAAATCATGAGGGGCATGGATAGGGTAAATAGTTAAGGTCTTTTCTCCAGGGTGAGGAGTCCAAAATTAGGGGGCATAGTTTTAAGATGAGAAGGGAAAGATTTAAAAGGGACCTAAGGGGCAACTTTTTTGTGCAGAGGGTGTCATGCATGTGGTATGAGCTGCTAGAGGAAGTGGTGGAGGCTGGTACAATTACAACATCTAGAAGGCATCTGGATGAGTATATGAATAGGAAAAGTTGAGAGAGATGTGAGCCAAATGCTGGCAAAAGGTAGATTTATTTAGGATATCTGGTCGGCATGGACAAGTTAGACCGCAGGGTCTGTTACCGTGCTCTACAGCTCTATGACTCTAGAATTCATACTGCCTCAGTTCCAGTTTATTTGCCAATTATTTTAAATCTGTGTTCTTTAGTTACTGCCCTTTTTCCTTCATGGTTTTTAAAAGCCTCAATTAAATCTTACTTTCTCTTTTCTGAGGAGATCAATCCCAGTTTGTCCAGTTCCTCCTTATTAACTGGAGTCCCAATCTCTGGTATGATATAGATGAGAAGACCAAAGGAGACTGTGTGAGGACACTGATAGGAAAGTGATGGAGGTCTCTGAGACACAACTAGGGAATGGCATTTTACCAGCTTTGGGACTAACCTGGCAAAAATGCTCTCTTCCCTATCATCTCTGTTTGCTCCAGAAGTTAATCAATTTCCTTCCATGACCACAATTAGAATTTACATAGCACTTTTAATGTGATTGTCAGAAGGGAAAAAAAAAGGCCATGGAAGGAGACATTAAAACACTTCATCAAAGAGGTTTTAAGAAGGAAGGATAGTTAGAGATGTTTATGTCAATTATTTCAGAGCTTACAGTCCTCAGCACAGAGCAATCACCCTGACATCAAACACAACTCAAACCCATCGAAGTAACAACAGCAAAATACTCTGGATGTTGACATTAAAACTCTGGGACTGTTGGAGAAACTCAGCAGCATTTGTGGAGAGATACAGGACTCTTTTGGTCAGGCTCATTGATACAAATGTTTCCCTTGCACAGCACAGATAAATGAGTCAGCCGTCAACATCCCAGTCATGTCACACAAGGACTACTTACAGAAATGAGGCAGTGGGAGTGACACATTGTTATATTAACACCATCAGCTGAGGAAGAGGGGCCAAAGGGAAGTTGCTGTTTTTATTTGTTGGGTGTATATGGAAGTGAAGGCAAGCATTGAGCACCTCCAGCTTGGGTCCCTCTTTATGTACTGACATTGTCGTTAGCGCCTCTGGTCTCATGCGCAACATCCAACTGTCTTTGTCACGGCCTTTAAACAACACGCCAGTTTTTCTTTCACCACAATCAACTGATTATTTCATAATAGTCAACATCTGTTCAAAACTTAAAAATCTTCCTTGGATACACTGTGATGTGATGAGGTCCATCTCCTCTCTAGCGTCCAGTCAAACTCCCTTCAAGCCAACCTAGTTTGATCAATAATATTGTGGTCATTGTTCCTCTCTGATTTCCAATCACTGTCTTATTTCTGAGTCCTCACCGTTGAAACCAATGTTCATCGATCTACTTCCTACTCAGGATTTTAAATCTGTGTGTCTTCACCCCCCTCGTAGTTTTCCCTCTGTTTGAGACATAGGCTTTTAAAACTCAAACTGTGTCAACTAACTCATTAGTTCCTCATAAACCGCTCAGCTCTATTATGCTGTCTGTCTAATTCTGATAATGTAAAACAGGTAACTTGGGGCTTCTCAGTAAACAGAACATACAGTAAACAGGCTCACAATATTCTTACTTCAAAAGTACATTGATCCCAAGAACGTGGGGACTGTTAATAATGAGTTAGTGGTTAGAACTGTCAAGGCCTAACGTGGGATAAAAAGAAGAGGATATTCTCAATGAGGCTAAAACTTAAGGTTCCTTCAAACTACCTCAGAAAACACTAGCAGTGTCTCCCTGTCTGAGCTCCTTGATCAAAGGCGCTTCAAGGAAGCCATTCCTTTCTTTAAAAGGGCACCTTTCATAGGTGAGACCTCCCACTTGGAAGGTGAGTAACACTACGTGGGAGCCTGAGCATGAAAAATAAATCAAACCAAATTATATCAACTCCCTGTTTACAAAGGGAAACCTTTAAATAGGAAATGTAGAATAGGAAAATAGAGCACACACACAGGGAGGCCATTCAGTTCAGTAAGTCTGTGCCAGCTGTTTAGAAGAACAGCTCAGGGAGTCCCATTCCTTGTATCCCTGTGACTTTTTCTTCAAGTTTTTATCCAACTCCATTTCAAAAGTTGCTGAAAATACCCATCCCATCAGGCACAGCAGCATTCCCAGTGGCTAACCACCAGTCGCATAAAAACGCTTTTCCTTGTGATGTCTTGGCCTCTTTTGTCACTTGCCTCCTGATCACCTGGCCCCTCCTCATTTTACAAGCCTCCATCAAATCTCCTCTTAGCTTGCTTTACACAATGGAGAAAACCCTAGCTTCTCCCATGTAATTTCTTGTCTCACGTCTCCAGAACCATTCTAGTAAATCTCTTCTTAGCCTGTCCAAACCACCACATCCTTTCTGAACTGGGATACTCAGAACTGGGCACCAGAACCCAGTGGGATCTGAACCAGCATTTCTTTAATGCATTATGCCACTCTCGTGGATGACATGCCTGTCTGTTCTCTGAATAATACTTAATTTTGTGATTCTCGGGGCCTTTTCATCGGAATATTTCCTTTAACTACTATTTGAGGCCACACATGGGCTCTTGGCACAATTTGATTTCCTCTCGGAAAGAGAGACAATGGGGTAAGACTTCCTCCTGCTCTGAACAAGGATGACAGAGAGACTCCTTTATTTTCTTTCCCTTGAAGAGCCCTTTTTAATCATGGGGCCGATGGACATTTTTACTGGGATTGTGTTTCCGGATGACCCAGACAGATCAGGTTGGAGGAGTCATGGAGTCATACAACACAGAAACAGACCCTTCAGTTCAACCCATCCATGCCAGATTTCCCCAAACTGAACTAGTCCCACTTACCTGCATTTGGCCCATATCCCTCTAAACCTTTCCTATTCATGTACCTGTCCAAATGTCTTTTAAATGTTATATCTGTACTCACCTCTACCATTTCCTTTGGCAGTTCATTCCATACACGTGCCACCCTCTGTGAAAAATTTGCCCCTTGCTTCTCTTTTAAATCTTTCCCCCTCTTACTTTGAACCTATGCCCTCTAGTTTTGGACTCCCCTACCCTGGGAAAAAGACCTTAGCTATTCACCTTATCTATGCCCTTCATGATTTTATAAACCTCTGTAAAGTCACCCCTCAGCCTATGATGCTCCATGGAATAAAGTCCCAGCCTATCCAGCAGGATAGCAGAGAGAGAACCAATACTCCTTGAGATTCTCCAAATAGAAACCTCAAGGAAGGGAAATAATCCAATCAAAGAAAAACTGCTGGGGAAGCCGTGCCCATTGGCTACCAGCTTATTGAGAGTAATGCAACCCAGCCTATCCTTGATCAGGGTGATCTCATAACACTCAAATGTCAAGGTCAGAGGTCACCCCTCTCCTGTCAATGTAGAAACAAGCGTCATTGTATAAGGAATGTTTAGTGTAAGCGATGCGAATAGATCCCTTACTTCACATCTCCTAAAAGCCAACACAAACTTGTTTGCGCCTCAGAATGAATGGAGCTGCATTACTTTATGAGGTCACAAACAGTTGGCCAATTTGGAAAGTTCAGGTGAAGATCACCAACTGGAAATGGCCAAGCAATATACACTTCACTGCAAAGTTGGTGCAATCAGTGTTATTTTAAAGCATTTGGGCACATGTCTATAAAAGGTGATGGGGTAGGGGCGTGACACAAAGGAAACTTCACAACTGCAAATTATTACAGCAAGTGCATTGATAGGACAAGTTCGCTCATCAGGGTATTGCCTTAACAAGATGGCCGTGTAACATGTCGGGGAGCAAACTACTAGCACAGTTAGGTTATAAACTGGGAAAAACTATAGGAGAAGGCAGCTACTCCAAGGTTAAAGAGGCCATTTCAAAAAAGTACAACAAAAATGTAGCAATCAAAGTGGTCGATAGGAAAAAAGTTCCAAAGGATTTTGCCAGTAAGTTCTTGCCAAGGGAGTTGGCCATTTTGAGAGGGATCAAGCACCCTAATATTGTCCATGTCTATGAGTTTATTGAAGTTCGTAATGGGAAAGTCTACATTGTCATGGAGCTGGTCTCTACAAATCTTCTACAGTTGATCCAACAAAGAACCTGTGTCTCATGCCAGGAAGCCAAGTGCTTGTTTTCTCAAATCACCAAAGCCATCAAATATCTTCATGAGCGTGACATTGTCCATCGGGATCTCAAGTGTGAGAACATCCTACTGACAGAGCAGATGCAGGTGAAGCTGGCAGATTTCGGGTTTGGAAGGAAGAGCCGAGGCTATCCGGAGCTCAGTACTACCTACTGTGGCTCTGCAGCCTACTCTCCTCCAGAAGTCCTCCTGGGGGTCCCTTACGACCCCAAAAAGTATGATATCTGGAGCATGGGAGTCATCCTGTACGTGATAGTTACTGGGTATATGCCATTCAATGACTCCAGCATCAGCAAGTTACCAGAGAAACAACTTATGGGTGTGATTTATCCAGATGAGATTACGATAGAGGAGAAGTGCCAATCTTTGATAGAGAAATTGTTAACTTTCAGTCCACCGATGCGTCCAACGGCTAACCAAGTTACAAGACATGCATGGTTTAGAGAACGCAAATAAAGGAATATGCTCTAAAGAGGGTCAATACAAGAGCCTTGTTGAATTATTCCTGCAGATTCTGTTCTAAGTTTTCCAAGATGGTAAGTCGGTTTCAGTCAAAGAAAAGTTTCTTTGGACCAGACTTTGGTTGTCAACAACATTAAAACTGGGTACATACACCAACTGTCATAAGACATTAAGAAATAGGGGCTGATTAACAAAACTACGACCAATCTTTGACATTCTTGTAGTATTCCAATACTTCTTAATTCACTGAGCACCCAAATATCTAGTGGCCTCTGACTTGAACGTAATGCCCGAGTGACTACAGCTTTCTGGGATTAAGAATTCCCAGCATTCAACACTTGCCTGATTTCCTGTTCATGGGCCATGG
This sequence comes from Ginglymostoma cirratum, assembly GCA_024137785.1. NCBI lineage: Eukaryota > Metazoa > Chordata > Chondrichthyes > Orectolobiformes > Ginglymostomatidae > Ginglymostoma > Ginglymostoma cirratum. The sequence goes on along the minus strand of JAHRHZ010000043.1, from coordinate 4,080,405 downwards.
GCATCACTATCAAGGACAGCATTTGTTGCCCATCTCCAACTGCCCTCAAGGAAGGAGTGCTGGGCTGCTGTCTTGAAGCATTGCAGTCCATCAGGTATATGTCCACCCACAGTGATATTACAGAGTTCACGGATCCTTACCCAGAGATGGAGAGGGAATAACAATATAGTTTTGAATGTGTCCATGTGGCCTTGGTTCTTTCGAGCTTATAGAGCTAGCAATTTATAAGGTGCCATCAAGGGAGGCAGTATCAGGAAATTGAGTGAGGATGAGGGAGAAAGAGAAGAAAAAAGACCTACATACATGTGACATCATATAAGAAAAAGGAACAATCAATTTGCACAAACTCCCTGACGCTCCCAGTGACAGGATAACGACCAGATAAATATTTAAGCGGTGTTGTTTGGGGAAATATTTTTAGCCCCAGACTGCAAAGAGCTAGTCTGCTTTTCTAAATAATGCTCATGGGATTTCTTAAAGTAGCCTGAGATGGGGGCAGATAGGGCCTTGGGTTTAGCATCTCATCCACAACATGGCACATCTACCAGTGCAGCACTCCCTCAAAACTGGCACAGAGTGCCAGCCAGGATTATGTTCTCCAGCCTTTGAAGTGGGTTTGAGAATACAAACTTCTAACTTGGGGTGAGACTGTGCCACAGCTAAAACCAAATCCTTTTAATAATTTCCTTCTCATCTCTTGCAACTTGTTCAGGGGCACAGGGAGCGGCAACAGCAGAAAGTGCTGTGGAAACTCAGCAGGTATGCATGGAGAGAAAGCAGATGGGATCTGAAGGGTCACTGGACCTAAAATATTGGGCTGTCTCCACATATGCAGCCAGACCGGTTGAGTTTCTCCAGCGATTTCTGTTTTTGTCTCAGATTCCCAGGATCTACAGTATTTTTTTAAAAAACATGGGGAGAGAGCTGGGTGTTGAGATTTTTTTTAATACTAGTAGCCTTTGCCTTGCTCACTCATTTAAGAAGCCATTTTCAATTAATGAACTTCAACAACTGTGAGGTTTTGATGTGGTAGAGGAGGATCAATCGTGTCCAATTTGATCTTGTAACTAACGGCTTGGCAATTGCTAGTTTCTTGCTCAAATAACAAGAGATTCGTTGGTGTCAGGTACTCCTCATCCTGAATGGAACTTTCAGCTAGAAGATGCAGGGCACCTGTGGCATAGTGGAACTGTCCCTGCCTCTGGGCCAGAAGACCAGGTTGAAATCCCACCTGTGCTGGAAATATCTCGCAATATATCCGAACAGGCTGATTCAAAACATTCAGAAGATCTGGGCTTTTTTAGCGCAGTAGTAACATTGCTACCTCTGGGCCAGAGGGCCCTACTTCAAGCCCAGAGGTGTGTAATAACATCTCTGAGCAGGTTGATGCAAAAACATGACAGGGATCAGATGGAAGATCTGGATACCTTATCACACATGCTTACTTTGGGCAGGCTATGGAATCAGTAGGAGATTCATTACAAAATAAAATTAATTGCCTCTCTATATTGTGGTTTGAGTACAATGGAGTCAAGGGCTTTGGGTGGCTGCAGACAAGATGGAGGAGTTGAGATGATAACCAGATCAGTTATGATATTATTGAATGTCAGAGCAGCCTCGGCTACTCCTGGTCTATTCATGCTTCTAAGCCTTCTCTCCCTACGTTGGAAGAAAGTTGAAGCCAATTAAATCTAGAAGCAGACCACAAAATAAAATTCACACTCTTCTCAACCAATTCTTAAATTGAGCCAATAGTTTATTGCTGTTCAATTGGATAGCTCGTTAAACGAGTACAAAAGGCAATACTGCAATTTCCAGAACATTCCACAAGCAGAGAATTGAACAAAATGTGCAACTGTGCCCCATGCTCAAGGTGATAAATCTGGCTCCAGACTGTACCTGGAAAAATGAATGGGGAGGAGAGGTCTTCAATTTCTGATTCCTTCTATCCTCTGGAGACACAAGTGAAAACACAATGTTGATGTCACAGAGACCGGGAAACTTCACGACCAGGGGATATTAAGCTGGACAATGTCATTGATTGGGTTACCAAATCACAGCCAACTTTCCCCTTTGAAACAGGGACAAATCAACTCAAACGTGTCTGCTCTCAATTGCTGTCAAACCATGTTTTCTGGACTATTCACAGAGCTGGAATTAAAGAATTTTACAGCACAGGGACAGTTCATTCACTCTGCTGGGGTGTAAGCCAGTGATTATACCGTAAGGGAATACAGTCAGTCCCTTTCCCCTGCTCCATCATCATATCCCGATGTAATGAAGGTGTCCCCTCTAAACTGCTACGATGCAAGTTCCAGGATTGGGGCTCTTGTACCACATCCGTAGTGTCCCGACCTGGTGAGTCAGGGGGCCCGGGTTGATTAGAAAATACCTAAGTTCCAGGATTTTAACCATGAGCACAAAGGAATGGTGATCTTCCTACCTTGAAGCGATAAACCAGCAGGATACCTGCAGTATTCTAACTGTCCTGTCCTTTCTTTAAATTAATCAAACCATTCTGCTGCTTTCAGTGAGAAATCTTTGAAGAAAGCACCAACTGGGGAGTGGGAGACAACTCTACAGGTGATCCAGTTTAATTCTAACAGATTACAACACCCTCATGTGACCTGCCTGAATTTGTTACTTTCAATCTTTCTTTCTTTATCATTTATGCTGGTGATGTGGACAGCACTCTTCTTCTGTCCATCCTTACTAACGCTGAGCACTTTAGAACTCAACCACACAGCACACAACTAGAGTCAAATGTAAGCCAAACAAGACGGAGCTGGCAAATTCCCCTCTCTGAACTATGATAGTCAACCAGCTACAAAAACAGAAATTGCTGGAAAAGCTCAGCAAGTTTGGCAGCATCTGTGGAGAGAAATCAGAGTTAACATTTTGGGTCCAGTGACCCTTCCTCAGAACTAGGGATATGGGCCAAATGCAGGCGAGTGGGACTAGGTTAGCTTGGGAAACCTGGTTCAGCATGGAGGAGTCAGACCGTAGAGTCTGTTTACCTCCTGTATGACTCTATGATCCCTGCTAGTTACAGGCAATATTTTTAAAAGGTCTTGCATTTATATGGAGCCTTTCCTGACCCTGGATATATTTGACTGCAGAAGCCATCACAGCTGCTCTTCAACTTTAACCCTTCACTGCATATTTCCAGTCCTTCAAATTCAAGACAGACTCAATGATATTCTAAAGGACTGAACTGAATTTCAGGTATCTCATGTCCTTATCTGCATTTATTCCTTTGTGCATAATTTAATTACTTTTACTGTTTCTGTTTTCTCCCCCATGCCCTTTGATCCCTTCAGCCCTAAGAACTATATCTAACTCCCTCTTGAAAACATTCAATATTTTGTCCTCAACTGTTTTCTGTGGTAGAGAATTCCATAGGGTCACCACTCACTGGGTGAAGAAATTTCTCATCTCAGTCCTAAATGGCCTACGCTGTATGTTCAAGTCACATGGTCAGAACATCACTTGATCAAACAGTCAATCAAAGCTGGTAACCATATTGTGGAAAGACACTCTGAGCACTTAAATTGAAGGATTAATAGGGGAGCTTTAATAATTAACTGAATCTATTATGGATGCAAGTACCAAAACTAATAGGTAAAAATGCCTAATTAATTTATGAAAATCCTAACAAAGATTCAGAAGATTTAAAGATTCTCTGGACAAAAATAAAATAAAGGGCACAATTCTAAAAAGATTCAGGAACAGGGTGAGCTGGGTGTGTATATTCATGTCATTGAAAGTGACAGGACAGGATGAGAAACTATTTAATGTAAAAGATGGAATGTTGGACATGATTAATAGGTGCATAAAGGACAAGAGCAAGGAGGTATGAGACGCTATTCCTGCTACTGTCTCTAACAGGGCACTGCACTTTTGGAAGGATGTGAAGTCATTGGAGAGGGTGCAGATGAGATTTTTTAAAATGATTCCAAAGACAGATTGAAGTAGTTAGGACTGTTTATTTTGGGAGAAGAGAAAGCAGAGAGGAGATTTTTGATGGAAGTGCTCAAAATCATGAGGGGTCAGGACACAGGAGATAGGGTGAAACTGCTTTTGCTCATGAAAGGCTAAAAAACACAAGGGCGCAGATTGAAAATAATTGGCAAAAGCAGCAAAAAGAAACTAGAATTTGTCTTCCACACATAGCTTACATTATGGAATGGACTGCCTGAGTGTACAGAGAAGGCAGGTTCAATCAAAGCATTCAAAAAATAATTAGACTATTATTTGAAAAGGCAGAATGTGCAGGGTTATGTGGAGAAGATGGGAGAATGGCATTGAGTGAGTTGCTCATTCCTAGAGCTAGTGCAACTACAAAAGGCTAAATGGCCTCCTTCAGAGCTGTATTGATTCGGTAAGAAAGGATGTATGTTGGCGAATCAGAGGGGGCCCATTCAGTAAAAGCACAAGAGACACAGAGCACATGAACCTCTGTCTGGGTACCACAGTATTTACAAACACGAACCACAAAAATGTTATCACAGGGCACAAGTTAAAGAAACCACTTCCACCTTTAGGAAGAGATGGTAACTAAAGGATTTGAAAGCCAAGCATCACTCGTAATCGGGCATTTGTTAAAATAAGGGACAAATTTAAAAACTCACCCCTCAGTCTATGCAAATGTACATTGTTAATATAACCTGTAACTGGAAATGTCGAGAGACCACTTTTTCTGTATTTTATCTCTATCGCACTGTATACAGCAGTTCCAATTTGACATTACATAATGTACTTCTCACTTATGCATATCTCTCATTAAATTTGTAAAGGCAAATAATCTTCTGACTGTCAGTCAGAGGCTAGGTGAGGAGGCTTTTAACTCAAGTGTGCAAACTAACTGGCCTGACTTTTAGGTTAGCATGACCCCAAAGACTGGTCAATCACACAGGGTTGGTCACATGTCTAACATTAGTCAGACAATTAGAAAATGACACACAATGGTCACCTGATCACAACTGACCAATAAACTGAAAAGTAACATATCTGTCACCTCTGGCACCAAAGAGAAAAGCCATCCCTGAGAGTGGACACAAAAAGGAACAGATCCCTTAGATTCAGGACGGAGGGAATGCTGGAGTGTCAGACTGAGGTGTTCACTTTAAGAATGAGCCATTATCCACCTTCTCAGGTGGGTGTAAACCCATCATATGTTCCTGTGCTCACCGATCTGAAAGCATGGACCAGAAATACAGCAAATGGAGAGGATACACAAGGCAGGCACAAACTAGCAAAGGGAAAATTTAGAATAGATACTGTAGTGATTGGAACAACATCAGCCAGGTGGATCTGACAGAATGAGTTTCCTGATTGGGCCAAGTTAACAGCTCCAATCAGGGAGCGCTGGTTGACAGATATAAACAGGAGTGTCAGGGTTCTGTTCACTCTGGGTCCTGGCGCTGAGTCAGTGTCATGTACTATGCAAATGCAAATAAAGGGTGATTTGGTGGCAGGATACCAGCCTTCATGGAGTTATATCAGATACCAAATATTTTTCTTCATGCACACAATAGGTAGTGTAGGTAATGGGAACAAACTGAGGCAATTAGTCTAAAGCTTACTGTTTAATTTGATCATGGATGATCTGTATCTTACCTTCAGCTGTACCCTTTGATACTGAATTCCTCAATATTGTCATTTAACAAAAATCTATTTTGTGACATTATCCTTCCTGACATCACTCTTGAATGACCTAGCTTTAATTTTAAGCTCATGCCCATTGCATTTAAATTTATTTCCATCAAACTGACCAACTCTTTTAACTGACAGTGATCCGTAGGTGATCCTCCACTACAGACAGCAGTTCAAGAAGATAGCTGACCACCAGCTTTTCAACAGCAAATTAGGATAAGGAGCAAATGCTGGTCCTGCCATCAATGCCCTCATTCCAGGTACACAGTTTTAAAAAATTGTCTTAATCATCACTATTACTCCTCAATCTTACACTCAAGTTCTAGCCTACACAGCTTGTCTCATAATTTCATCTTTTAGTCCTGGCTCTTGACTGATGAGTAGAGGGGCAAATTAATTTGCATATCCATGGACATGAAAAGATACAATGGTGTAGCTGTGTCAATGACTTTTGGATCCAGCCTGAACTGGTGGGACGCACATAGCCCTGTGTTTGATGGGAACAGTGCAGAGTGACCTTTACTCTGGACCTAACCCTGTGCTGTACCTGTCCTGGGAGTGTTTGATGGAGACAGTGTCATGGGAACTTTACCTTCAGTTTAAAAGAGTAGAAGGAGCTTTACTCCGGATCTAAGCCCATGCTGTCCCTATTACAGGAGAGTTTGTGGTGGACAGTTTGGTGGGAAATTTATTTGTTTCTTTTGGTACTTAATTGCTGTTGACACTGGGTGTGCAAAATTAAAATGCCCCATCCTCTCCTTGTTAAGATTAAAAACAAAATGGCACAATGACAATATATTTGGTGCTAGTCATACTTTAAAAACATTGTCAGCCTTTCAGCCTGCAACTATACAGTCCTGCTGCTCCCAACAGTTACCTGTCATTCAGGCTCAACCCATCATTGCGTCTTCAGTGTTGTTGACGTACCTTTCAAGATCCCGTTTGCTGAGTGCTCAACCGACTTCCAGCTGTGACCAGTGCAAAGTCTTACTTATTCTGCCAGCTACCCTGGTAAACCCCTGCCTGTTTCTCAAAGGTTCAAGGTGGCACACAGCTAGTGTGCAGCTTCTAACTAAACTGGAAGCTCAGCCATTGAGAGCAGGACATTTAGTAGGTGGGAAAACATCTTAGACTCGATGAAAAAAAAAATAAATTCAGCATAATTGTAAGTGGAAAAGGCAGACACACACAGAAAGGCTGGACCCCAGGACAAGACATAAATGAACTTGTTGCCATGTGGGTGAGGTCAGAATGGGATTTTCAGTGTTGGTAAGCTGGTGATGTCACAGAGAGTGCCTTTTTTGGGGCCTCTCTTTTGTGTGGCATTACCTCTCAAAAAGGAAAGTGTGACGACAAATTCTCATCTTCCAACCAGTGATCTCGCCAATGGTAAGTATGTGGTTCATCTTTTCAGGGAAGTGAGATTAGTGTTGGTTAACCTGGGCTAAAGGAGATTAACCCATTTTTTCACCCAGAAGTGTTCTGATGTGTTGTAGATGAGGCTGGATCAGCTTAGTACCCATGAATCTGAGCCAAGGTAAGAGTCTTGCTGCCTTCAAGATTAAAAACACGTTTTGTCTTGAAGGGGACTTCTTTTTTCACCCTAATCGGTCGCTGCTAACCCACCTTTGTCACTATCATCATTAATCCTACCAACTCACCACATCCCTCAAAATCAACTTCTCATCTCATCCTTAGATTCTCGCTATCTACAACATCTCTCAATCTCATCTCTTCAAAAAACAAGAACTAGGAGGCCATTCAGCCCAAGACTACCGCAGGCCTCAACTCCTCCATTCCAACTCATTCAACATAGTCCTCAACCTCCCGATATTTCAAAACTGTATCTACCTCTTTAAATACTTCCAGTGAATGATTGAGCCTCCACAACACCCTGGAGTTGAGAATTCCAAATATTCACTACTGTTTTACAGAAGGAATTCCTTCGCAGCTATTTTAAATGAGTATCTCCTTGTTCTGCAATTATATCCCATGTTTGAGATCCCCCTATGAAGCCCCCTCAGATTATTTTTGTTTCAATAAAACCACCCTTCATTCTTCCACATTCTAGTGAATGAAGATCTAACCTATTTAGCTGTTCTTGATAAGTCAATCACTTCATTCCAGGAGTCAGTCTAGTAAATCTCTTTTTGACTGTGTCCAATGCCAGTACATCATTTCTTAAGTTTTGGGAATCAAAACTGTCCAAGTATGGCTTCACAATACCCTGTACAGTTGTAAAAACACTTCCCTATTTTTAAATTCCAACCACCATGCAATAAAAGTTAAAATACTATTTGCCTTCTTAATTACTTGCTGTACCTGCACGCTAACTTTTGTGTGTCTCATGCGCAAGAACATGATGGACTGGTTAGCAAGGTTATATCACATGGAATAAAGGGAAAACTCATTATTTGGGTAGAGAACTGGCTCAAAGGCAGAAGTCACAGGGTGGTGGAGGGCTGCTTTTCAGACTGGAGGCCTGTGACCACAAAGATTGGTATTGGGTCCACAGCTTTTTGTCATTTATACAAGTGATTTGGATGTGAACATAGGACGTATAGTTAGTAAGTTTGCAGATGACACCAAAATTGAAGGTGTAAGGGACAGCGAAGAAGGCTACTTCAAAGTACAATGGGACCTCAATCAGGTGGGCCAATGAAAAGCAGATGGAGTTTAATTTAGATAAATGTGAGGTGCTGCAGTTTGGAAAGGCAAATCAGGGCAGAACTGGTAAGGATTTGGAGAGTCTGGCTGAACAAAAAGAGACACTGGAGTGCAGGTTCATAGTTCGTTGAAAGTAGATAGGATACCGAAGGCGGCGTTTGGCATGCTTGCCTTTATTGGGCAGTGCATTGAGTTGGGAGGTCATGTTATGGCCGTACAGGACATAGGTTAGGCCACTATTGGAATACTGTGTGCAATTCTGATCTCCCTGGCTGTAAGAAGGATGTTGTGAAACTTGAAAGGATTCAGAAAAGATTTACAAAGTTGTTGCCGGGATTAGAGGGTTTGAGCTATCGGGAGAGAGTGAATAAACTAGGGTATTTTTCCTGAAGCGTTTGAGGCTGAGGAGTGACCTTATAGAGGTTTATAAAATCATGAGGGGCATCGATAGGGTAAGTAACCAAGATCTTTTCCCCAGGGTGGGGGAGTCCAAAACTAGAGGGCACAGGTTTAAGGTGATGGGGGAAGATTTAAAAGGATCGAAGGGGCACCTTTTTCATGCAGAGGGTGGTGCGTGTTTGGAATGAGTTGCCAGAGGAGGTGGTGGAGGCTGGTATAATTACAACATTTAAAAGGCATCTGGATGGGTAAATGAATAGGAAGGGTTTAAGAGGGATAATGGGCCAAATGCTAGCAAATGGGACTAGATTTATTTAGGATATCTGGTCAGCATGGACAAGAAAGACCGCAGGGTCTGTTTCCATGCTGTATATCTCTATGACTATGACTCTAAATCGCCCTGCACTGCACTTTTCTGGAGTCTCTCCATTTAAGTAAAAGTCTTGACTTTTGATTCTATTGAAGTCATGACCTAACACTCCACTCAAGTTTTTGCCCACTCAACCTGTCAATACCCCTTTGCAGAGTCTTTAACATTATAACCATGCGCCCTTCCACTTATTTTTGTATTGTCAGCAAACTTGGATGCATTACACCCTGACTCCTGTAGTAAAGTCCCCAGTTGAGTCTTCTAAGGGTCCCAAGCTTACTTTAGCTACTCTTTATATACCCATAGAAGCTTTTTTTATATTTATTGCCAATTTATTTTCACAATCAATACTCACCCAATTAGCCTTTTAATCAACTGCAGCTGGTATCTAAAAAAATGCCAAACCCCGCTGTGTCCTACCACTAGTTTTCAAACACTTTGCATGCCTTAGTTTTTGACTGGCTACTGTCCTTGACTGCCTTTGCCAACCATAGGTAGTTCTTTCTTCTCATTAACTTCTTATTCTGAATGTTAAGAAATATCTGCTTAAATGTCTGCCACTGATCATCAAATGATTTTGCCCGTAGTCAATTTCCACAGGTCACTTTAGATATCTCTTTTTTTATATCTCTCTAAGTGCCTTATTTAATTTGAAGACACTGGCTCAAGATCAGAGCTGCTCTCCTTCAAGCTGATTTTTAAAGTCTACCACATTAATTGCTACCCCTTAAAGGATCTGTAACACACCCACTGCCTAAATCCCCAACTGTATCAGTCTAGCTATCAACGCAGAGGAAATATTACGGCTATAGGTCTATCTCCACAATTTGCATTCAGAGACATTCCTCTTAAAGTTCTCTGAAGTCTTGCAAATCAAAGAAAAAAATTTAAAAATTATACTATATCTGTCAGATTACCCCCAAAATGCTTCACAACCAAATAATTACATTCCAGAGTACAACTGTTGTGTGGGCAGCAGCCATTGTCAGATCTTGGAAACTGCAAATATATTAACCGATCAATTACCTTGTTATTAAAATGTTAGCTCAAAACGTTAGGACAGCTGCTGTATTTTGTACACACTGATCTGACCTACGTAGGGACATAGGAGTAAGCTGCTCAACCCTTTGAGCCTGTTCCACCATTTGAAAAGATCATGGCTGATCTGGTTGAGCCCTCAACTGCATTTTCCTGACTGCACTCCCCCTCTGCTCACACTCCCCACAACTCCCCCACCGCAACCCCAACAATAACCCTTGGCTCATTTATTTTCATAGTACAATACACAGTATAATTCCTTATTCTTCTGTCTTTATATTCTATGTTTTAGTTTATTTTTGTGTGCTTTAAGATGGTGCCAGAGAGTGGTGACACAATACAACACTTTTCACTGTATTTTCTAATAAGACACATCAATAAATAAACTCAAACCAAAAATCAAATGTCCAAAGCAAACATGTGGTAGAACAGTCAGACAGGCAAGATATCTACCCACACACAAAGACAAGTTGCTGAAAAACTCAGGTCTGCAGTACCTGAGCAGAAAAAGCAGAGTTAAAGTTTCAGATCCAGTGACCCTTCTTCAGGAGCACACCTTTGATGTGGAGAAGAGGCAGCCAACTCTGTATCTATAATGTCAATAGCTTTGAGGCATCTGGTGCATGCTTCAGGGAGCCTACAGCTACTCCCTATCTCTATACATGTCATCTTGATGTGTCTTTCACTATCTCTCGGTCCTTATCACCATATAACACTGGGTACAGTACTGGTAGGGATAGGACTGTCACTGTATAACATGGGTAGAGGACTCATGGGAATAGGTCTGTCACTGTACAACACAGGTACAGTGCTGGTGGTGACTGGTCTGTCACTTAATAACACGGATACAGATCAGTCATTAACTCTGGGAAGCAATACTTGCAGTTAAAGATCTGTCACTACATAACTTTGGGGGCAGTAGTGAACACATTGTGAAGTGCCAATTGGTTAGTGGCAGCAACCATGTGTACAAATTTACTTTAGTCAGTTTAAAGACACTGCTTAGAATAATTTACAACTGAGACTTGAGATTGGACATTTTTTATGAGTTCAACTAATGACATATGTAGCTAAAGCCTATTAATCATTCATCAATTCCATCCTTTTTTATTGGTAGAGACTGAGGCCAAAGCCCTGGTGAAATGGGTTCAAATCCCATTGTATCTGGTGCAATTTAATGTCTCAGCAATGGCTCCAGGAGGTTACTACTGACTGTCGTAAAACCCTGTTTGGTTCATTAAATGTTCCTTCAGGGAAGGAAATCTACAATCCTTACTTGGTCTGGCCTGTAAGTAACCCCATACTCTCAGCCCCTTAAACTGGACCATGGCCAGAAATTTCACGTCCTAGCGTTGCTATTGGCCCAGGCTCCCTGCCCACTACTTCAGCTGGGGACAGAAGCAACCTAAAGACATTGGCCTTGATTACGGAGTCCCAACAAACTCCCACCCCAGGTCCTGTGCTTAACTATAACAAAAATAGCCTAGTCAGGCATTCAGTTATACCAAAACGTTACAGATATGCCAGAAAGTAATAAAGCTGGACAGATTGTCTGACATACTGGTGTGACCCCAGTGCCCTAAAGGATGAGGCACTGGCTTCCTAAAAGCCAGGGATTGTGGGTTCAAGTCCAATCTGGGGTGGTGAGAGTTTTGGGGCAGCATGGTGGCTCAGTGGTTAGCAGTGCTGCCTCACAGCACCAGGGACCCGGGTTCGATTCTAGCCTCGGGTGACTGTCTGCGTGGAGTTTACACGTTCTCCCCGTGACTGCGTGGGTTTCCTCCAGGTGCTCCAGTTTCCTCCCAAAGTCCAAAGATGTGCAGGCCAGGTGGATTAGCCATGCTAAATTGCCCGTGGTGCTCGGGGAGGTTTAGTTTAGGTGGGTTAGACATGGGAACTGTGGGGTTAGGGGTTTGGAGGGGTGGCGTGGACCTGTTAGGCCAAATGGTCTATTTCCACACTGTAGGGATTCTATGGTTCTATGCTGTAGATATATCTGCATCAGGTGGACTGCAAAGAGGCAAGCTAGAGCTCACTGCTGCCTTCTTGAGGTTAGTTCGAGATGGACAAGTGGTGGTCTTGCCAGCAACACCTTAATTTCATGAAAGAAGAGAAACAAAATCTGGCAATCAATTTGCACACATTAAGTGGCAATAACCTGAAATTGTTCTTGTGAACATCGCACTAAAGCTGTAACAAAAATCACCTGCTAATTTCTGCTTAACCTGAGCCTTTCCCCCACCTTGCTGGATAGGTGTCAATCTTGACAGGTTGAGCGAGTGTTGACAAAGACTGGAATAGAGATTTTTAAAATCATGAGGAGTATAAATAAGGTGAATGGTAGGTGTGTTTTCCCTATGGTGGGGGGTTTCAAGACTGGGGGCATATTTTTAAGGAGAGGAGAAAGACTTAAAAGCAGACATGAGGGGCAATTTTTTTTTTTTTTTTTTTTTTTACAGAGAGTGGTTCGTGTGAGGAATGAACTTCCACAGGAAGTGGTGGATGAGGGTAAAGTTACAACATTTAAAAGACATTTGGATAAGTACATGAATAAGAAAGGTTTGGAGGATATAGGCCAAGTGCAGGCAAGTGGGACTAATTTAGTTTGGGATTATGGTCAGCATGGACTGGTTGGATTGAAGAGTCTGTTTCTGTGCTGTATGACTCCACGACTCGATTTAATGGCCTTCGTACAGATTGCACACCATCACAAGCAATTTTTCCAAATAAGCTTGCATGAGGCTGCAAAGGCCTAACTGCTTAGCACCAAGAGGTGGATACAATACAATGATAAAATCTTCATAAGTCTCAGAGTCAAACAGTTTGAATTAGCCTTCTGTCTTTGATTGTTGGCTGGTTGTCCCTCAAGGCCTCACATTTTAACATGTGCATCTTGTTTATGGCCTCCTGTTTCACCAATCTCATCCCACACAATTCTCCACCCCACCAGTTAGCTGGCTGGGTCCAAAACTCAGGAATTTACCCCCAGATCCCAGCACAGCCCTCTTCACCTTTTAATAGCCTCCATGAAACCTGTTGGATATTGGAGCAATCCTTATTAAAGTAGAATGAGTTTCACTCCGCACCTAAACTGGCATCATTTGATGGGACCAGTGTAAAGGGAGCTTTATTCTGCATTTAGCTATACAAGGAGATTCTGATGGGACATTGTTGAGTGAATTTTACTTTCTCCACCCAAAGTAGAGCTTACCTGAGAGTGCTTGACACCAAGTGCTGAAAATGGGAGCGTCTTCATTTATCACTGATATCCGCAAATTGTAGGGTAGAGGTGTACAAAAAGAATAAAACAAACACCATGACGGAACAGACAGTGGTGCCACAATGCTGTTTGTCCTGTTTATTTGTCATTCAAATGCTAAAAATCCCTCACAATACAATATACAATATCCATTTCAAGCATGGATTTAAATTTCCCAGCAGAGCTTCAGTGGGAATGGGCATCTCGAGCAATTTCTTTGAAACTTCTTTCTATTAAAGGCTATAGTCACAGTAAGTGGAAGGTCCAGAAGATAACCAATACATCTGCATTGATTCTTGTGACTTCAGTCAGCTGGAATATAATTTGCTGACAATGCAAAGTGGAGATAAAAGTTCTTTAGCATGGAGCAGGTTTTCTGTAAAATCTGCAGTAATTTCCACGTATACAGTTGCTCCCACGTGAAAACAGTTTCTGCTTACAGACAATATGTGCTTGAGGCTTCTGGGACATTTGCATTCATTCGAGAAACTTAACTGTCAGTTGCTCTTTTCCTGGTTCCTCCCGCCTTTCCTCCGACAACTAATTTTTGGGCAGGAAGGGACAAAGAGAATAGGAATGGGGCCTGAAGAGGAAGATGGTTGTTATAGGTTTCCGATCATCTTGCAACCTAAATGCTTTTGCAGTGAAGCTGGGCACTTTATTTGGTATCAATTTGTTACTGATCGTTCGAAAGAGGCACAACGATCTACATTTCCTTCAAAATATAAAAGTATTGTCAAACATGGCTACTTGTCCCTCTCCCCACAAAACCAAAAACAAAGACAATGACCTTACCTGACCAGATGGGGTAGGTCCAAACACATTGTACTGTGTGTGTGTGGGGGGGCCTATTCCCACAGGGAACTACAATGATTGAGCATGCCCCCAAACTAACGTAAGAGACAACTTCCATCCCAAATTGGGTTCAGTTTGAACCCAGGTTCCAGACATCACAGCCTTGCACCTGCATCTCCTTCCCTTTCTTTCCCAGAGAGGGGGAAAGAGCAGCAGGAAGAGGGGGGTTCCCAATATGGGATGGTGGACAAGTTGAAGTTGTCAACCCACTCCATCATGAAGCACATTTTTGCCTTCTATCCTCAATCCTAGATTTAAGGAATTACTCATCAGAGAGCGAGAGCGAGAGCGAGAGCGAGAGAGCGCGAGCGCGAGCGAGAGAGCGCGAGCAAGAGCGAGAGAGCGCGAGCGAGAGCGAGAGAGCGCGAGCGAGAGCGAGAGAGCGCGAGCGCGCGAGCGAGAGCGCGCGAGCGAGAGAGACAGCGAGAGAGAGAGACAGCGAGAGAGAGAGGCAGCGAGAGAGCACGAGCGAGAGAGCACGAGCGAGAGAGCACGAGCGA
>JAHRHZ010000043.1:4008079-4065652 GCA_024137785.1 Ginglymostoma cirratum | reverse complement strand
AGCGAGAGAGCACGAGCGAGAGAGCACGAGCGAGAGAGCACGAGCGAGAGAGCACGAGCGAGAGCGTGCAAAAGGCATAGGGCACAGTTTGTCATTTGTAAAGCATTATATAGACGTAATGCATTGGACTTGGCTCTCCAAAACAAGTAGGATGCAACCAACTTCAATATGTAAACAGCTAGGGGAGGAAGTGGAGTGAGGACAATGGAACCAACTCAAGGACAGAAGTGCCTCTTCTACTGGTTTAATGGGTTATGAGCAGAGTCAGCAAAGCTCAACTCTACCTAGAAAGCATGCTGGGCAGTGAGGACTGAAGAGGGAGAGAGAAATGGGGACAATTAAAAAAAGCGCCATCACACGGTCTAACCCAATCTCCAGGTGGATTAGAGTTGGGGCCATTTTCTGCTCCGACTCTAAGTCTACAATCCAGCCTGAATAGTGAACGTCAAACCGCGTAAAGATCCAATAAAGATCGCAACAAATTCAAACTTCTGCAACAAAAAAAACTTCAGTTATGTACATTGCAACAGAGAACCTGAGTCTCCGAGAGAACTTTCAATTATTCAGCTCCACCCAATATATTACAAAATGGATTAACTTGCCAGTGACCCACCCGCCTTCCCAGCAGAACCCCGCCATTCCAAACTAAAGAAAAACATACTGAAAGACATTTGTACAAAATATCCAGGCAAGTGTTTTGTCTAAAAAAAGGAGAAAAAAACATTTTGCTAGTAACACAGAACCAGTATACAGGAGACAATCTGGAGCAGTGACCAGTGTGTGAAAGCCCCTTTCATTCTGACCTGGATCCACAGAAACCCCACTATCCTTTTCCATACACGCAAATGGTCTTCCCAATCTGAGTCACGATGATCAGCAGCAGCATAAACTTTGGTAAACTTTTTCCTAATTTAACGGATAGAAAGGCAGAGGGAAGCACTTCCACTTACTACTTGGTGCCCTCATCTGCTGAGATCAAAAGAGGAATGAACCTGAAAATACTGTTGTGTGGCATAGTGGTGCATTCACGAGGTCTCCGCTGTTCCTTATTAGACCCTGGGAGCACTTCATTAGGGTTAGAAGCTGCATAGTGCATAAACTCTTACCTTTATGCACATTATCAAATTGGAAACATCCTCTTTTGACCCATTTCCATGACGAGGATCCGATAAGATGCAAATATTGGGATTTCTGAAAATTACAACACCACACTTTGCAATGATGCAACTCCACTCAACAATATTAACCCTACTCTGGTGATATTAAATTTCTTGTTCAAAAAAGAGAGCCCTTAAGATTTATAGGAGAAAAATAGGGACAACCGGCAAAATCTTTTTAATGGCTTTCAAATGGCTAATTGGACAACAAAAAAAATGAGGGAAAATAAAAGTCTGCCTAAACATCAAAGGAAATTATTTGCACTGGAAGCGAAGCAAGTGAGTTAAAATAACATTTTGTCAATTCCAGTTTCTTGGAGCTCAAAACAGAGTGCGTAGTTGCTTGGTCACAGTTTAACATTGTGGATGTTCGTGTTTTTCAAATCACAACTATATCACACAGTCTCTTCCCAGCTCTGGCTTTAAGCAGCAAGTGCCCATGATCAAATAGCCTCGGCCCACCTCTGTCTCCCTGCCACTGTCCAAATGTAAACGCATGGCTTATCTTCAACTAGAGCACTGCAGCATTCAGGCAAGGGCAGCTGTCTCAAATAGACTGGCAGAAAATGCAAGAGTCTCCTCCTCTAGTGAAGTTCAGTGTACGACCTATCCCTGTCCCTCAAATGATTATGGACCAAAGATCCAGGCACATAATAAAATCCAGCATCGGGAGCATAGGAGGTAGACCTGCCATAAGGATGATACTAATTGGAGTAATTGATTAATTACCACATGCGAAGGTTTTCAAACAATAGCAGGGCCACAATGGAGGTGGTGGGGGAGCAAGAGGGCAGAAAAATTGACCTCCCCTCCTGAAGTCTCTTCAGCAAAGTGGAGGAATATCAGTGCTCAGGTCATATCCTTGACTAGAATGGAAATGGCATCCAAGGGTAGCTTGCTCACCAGTGAGTAACTTCATATTGAACTTCCAAAAAAAAAAACACAAAACCCTTGTCAAAATAATTTCTCCACTCAAAGCAACAGAAAATGACCTGTGTTTTAGGTTACCCGTCTATTCCCAGTGTTAAGTATGCTGCTTGCAAACCGAGTTATGTTCAATGTGCGTTTGTTGGGATTTGTGAAAGGGTAGAAGGAGTTACTTGTTTACTCATACTACTGATGCAAAGTGAGTTGTAGGGCAGCTAGGAAACACACACACTGGAAATCACCAGCATCATTGCACATAGTCACTTACTTCTCTCAGTCAAATGTGAATTTTTGCTGTAAAAGGAAACCCTCATTTAAAGCTTGGGTTGCAAGTGGGCAAGGTACAGAGGGTCATGGAATCTGCAAAGAATCAGAGTTTGCTTAAAAGCAATCAAGCAAGAACACTTTAGGAGTGGAAGAATGGGAGTTACAAATATAATATATATATTTATATATATCTATATTATCGGAGAGTCCTCATACTTTGGACAGCACGAATTGGTGATCCTTCAACATTGCCCAGACTGCATTTCAAGTCTCTGTTCCTAAAAATGCAACGCTCCAAATTGTCACAACTGTAACTGACTCAAAAGCCCTCTTCTCAACTTCACCCCTCACACTGATTGACAGGGTTATTGTGTTTGCGGACATGATAGAGAATGAGAAAGCCCCTAAAAAAAGCTACACTGCTATTGTAGAACTTGAGACCTATGGTGGTGTCCTTTATACTATGAAGGTGAGAAACAATCGCACACACACACACACAGGCACACACTCAGTTACACATATAGGCACGCACTCCCATATGCGCGCGCGCGCGCACACACACACACACACACACACAAAGAGCAAGTAAAAAAAATTCTCATTTCCCCATACAATTTTCATTATAATCCAACAAAATGAATAATCATTCCTAATAGTCACATGTTGTAACTTTCCTTATACATTGTGTAAGAAGTGTCCAAAGGTAAAGAAATCCAGATTTCATCTGAACAGAGCTATGGGAAAATGGCAGGGTTGCTAGGTTGACGTTGGCCCCACATCTTTGACTGTTGGACTGTATGTTAACAGTAAAGAGGGGTGTAAGGTTTTGGCGGTTGTCTCTCGGAGCTATTTCCCCCCCTCCCGCTCCCTCCCCCCCACCCCATCCCAATTTATTTCCATGTGGTGGCTGACTGGCTGATAGATCGTGAAGGGATCATGTCCAGCAGGTACTCGCGCTGACGTTCCACAGCTGAAGTTGTCTTGTGCATCGAAAGATTCGGGCTAGCGTATGCCATTGTAACCCCTGAAATTGAAATTGGCAAGACTTATCCACTGCACCAAAAGAAACAACATCCTCAGAATTATTAACAGAATCTGATGAACCAATGCCAAATTATTTATATCTGACTGGAAGCTGGCACACTAGCTGGAGTTATCAAACCCCACTCCATCATCACCTTGTCTCCCTGTCAACTAACAGTCTTGACCATTACAAATTCTTTTGCCCTGTTAGGTGTCTTAAAGTTCAAACTCAACTCTATCCTGTACTCAAAGTACATTTTCTGAAGCATTCGAGATTAGAAAATGAAGCAGCTGCCTGCACCAGATGGAGTAAATTAAAATGCGTGAAACAGCTACGACACAATGATACTTCCTGTATCATTTCTCAGACCTGGGTGAGGGAAAACTCATACAAAATAAATGCTGGGAGTTGCAAAGTTACAGACTGGAGGATCTGTAAAGCAACTTTCAGGGAATTTTGTTAAATATAATTTTAATCCAAATTGGATAAAGCAAGATTGTTTCACAAGAAAAGCATTTGGTTATGTTTGACGACCTCCCCACAGCAATGTTTCACGCAGGATTTACACAGCACACAGGCCTTTTGAAGTACAGCACCACAGCAAGCTACTCTTCGCCACACCCATTCCCCTCATACAACTCATGCTACAAACCTGAGTAAACAGCACCCAGAAATACAAGGTTCACAGTTGCATTATGGTCAAGCTGGGGAAGTCTCACTTGTAGGGGAAGTGCAACAGAAAACTGTCCCCTTTGTAGAGCCCACAGAACACAACACAGCTTGGACATACATCCTCAATACATTAAAAACAAATCATATCACTAAAATTACCATTTAAAACATGCAAAACCACAAAACAGAATAAATTAACCCAATGAAGGAACAACATATACAGAGACTTCATAAGATACAAAGGTCAGAAAGGAAGTAGCACCAGTGAGCAGAGGATATAAGGGAGGGAGAAGCAAGAGACAACAAATTATAGGGACACACAAGCAAATGTGGCGTGGAATTCAACTCGAGCAATTTGTCACAATCAGATTAAATACAGCTGCTGATTCTGTCTGTCTAAGGTGTCAGACTGGATGATTAATTAATGCTTCACTGTGCATTACAAATCTATGATTTCAACTGATTTCCAGCATTCTCAACTTTTCCTTCCATGTCAACGTTAGCCTCATTTAATTTTGTGTTCATAGCCCTTCCTACCCTCACCACTTGTAACATCTTCCACTTGAAGAGTTTTGGGTCTTCCTCCAATTTCTAGCCTTATCAATACCCCACTTTCTTTGCTCTCGCCAATTGGAGACTGCACCTTCATTCCCCATATATCTGTCATGCTCTGTTCCCTGTAAGGCATTTTTCTTTCCTTGAGCTGTTGGTGGTTCAGTTTCAAATACCGGCTAATAGTGCTCCTGTGAAGTCCCTTAGGATGTTTTACTATTTTGAAGATCCTCTGCAAATGCAAACAATTGTTGCATTCCACCTCATACAGGTTACACCGAAAATCAGGATAGGTTCATGCAACCTGCCGTGCATTCAGCTTGAAGCAAAGTAGAAGCCTGTCAGATTGTTTCACACAGTAAATATGCAGACTGAGAATGTCTGGCAGCAAGAGACAGAGAAACAAATGGAATATCTTGTGGTTCTACCTGTGTTGCCGATCTGCTTCCTCCAGGTGGTGGTGTTACCCTTGCTCCCAGCTCGCTCGGTGTGCTTATTTTGCCTGCTGACAAGAGCAGCGTTCTGCAGTTGAGACGATTGGCTGAACGTGTGCAGCACTCCTCGGGGGTTGGTTGTAATTGACTGTGGCCCTCGAGACAGCTGGCCAGAGCTCTGGATAAATTAATTTCATCATACTTTATTACAAATTTAAAATAAAACGTAAAATTCAATTATTATCCACTTACTTGACACAGATTCTGTACTCAAAAGATAATGAACTTTGGAACTAAAGATTCTCACGTTTGTGCAGTGGTTCAGCATTGAGAAAACCCTCTTAGGTCAAGTACATGGAGGATTGGATGCAAAGTTAAGTTCCCCTTGCTGTGCATCAGTCCTAACTTTCAAAGAGAATACTTTGTTCACTGCACAGAAATTGCAATTACTCATTTCAAGCTATAGTTTATCCCAGTGAAATTACAACTCCTGTTAGTCTTTCAGAGTATTCAGTTGGATTGCTTCTCTTGAGAAAGATGAGATCTAATTCCTCTGAATGAACCATGACCATTGGATGGGAAGAAGTCTCTAATTTTTTTTATTCATTCATGGGATGTGGACAGAACCGGCTAGGCCATCATTTATTACCTATCCCTAATTGCCATTAACAGTCAACCACATTGCTGTGGGTCTGCAGTCACATGTAAGCCACACCAAGTAAAGACAGCAGTTCCTTCCCTAAGGGACGTCAGTGACCCAGGTGGGTTTATCTGACAATCGGCAATGGATTCATAGTCATCATTCGAGTCTTGAAAAGTCAGTTTTAAAGATTCAAAGCTTGCATTTCTTTAAGTTCAGTAATAATTGCCTAAACCTGTTCTGATGACGTTTTCATGTTTTATCAAAGGTAACTTCCTTCTCAAAAAGTTTTAATCTCCCCTGCTGTTGCTTATTATGCATGCAGCAGAGGTCGTCTCAGGTCTGAGCACAAACAGGGCAAGACGTCAAACACTGGAGACTTCACGCAGCATGCGAGGCATAGAAACATTAAAAAACGGACATTTATTTGGCCCATCTGTGCTTGTCAAATGAGCTATCCACCTAATTCTAGTTTCCAGCTCTCGATCCACAGACTTGTATGATCCAGCACTTGCAGTGCATATGCAAATACTTTGCAAACGTGATGAGCATTTCTGCCTGTCCCATGCTTTCAGTGATTGAGTTCCAAACTCCCACCACCCCACAATCTAGTCTTTCTGCCTGTTAATGAGTCAGTGAAGTTCAACTCGTCTCTGGCCACAGGGGAAGTGCTAGAAGACTGGAGGACGGCTAATGTGCTTCCACTTTTTAAGAAAGGTGGTAGAGATGAAACAGGAAATTACAGACCAGTTAGTCTCACTGGTAGGGAAACCACTGCAGAAAATTCTGAAGGAACAAAATTAATACTCAGGTGAAAAGGCACGCGTTAATTAGGGATAGTCAGCATGGTTTTGACAGAGGTAGGTCATACCTAACAAATTTGATCATATTTTCAAAAATTTCTAACAAGTGTATCAATGAGGGAAGTTCAGTTGATGTAGTTTACAAAAATTTTAACAAATCTTCTGACAAGGACCCACATGGCAGACTGATTGAGAAGGTTAGAGCACATGAATTCAGGGAAACTTGCAGAGATAGATCAGAAACTGGTTTAGTGATAGGAGACATAGGGTAGTGGTAAAAGGCTGTTTGAGTGACTAGAAGCCGCTGTCCTGCAGTGTACCACAAGGATCAGCACTGTGACCCTTATTATTGCATTTTTATATATATACATGAAAATGTGGGGTGAATATTAGAGCTGCCTCTAACAGGCACATTAGCATAGCTTATTACAGTATCGTCAGGGTATTTATTTCAACCACTTAGCTCTATATCAAAGCTGAGAGTTGAAACAGTCCTGCTATCCAAATCACAATTCAGGAATTGAGTTGTTGATTGTATAAATTTGAATCAAGTGTACACTGGAGAAGGGCATCGGATGATCACTTGAACACGTAAAAACATTTAAAAAAGGTCATTTAGCTCCAGTCAGCTCTTGTATAAGATCATGGCTGATCTACCCTAGTCTTTAACTATTCTTTTGTGCCAGCTCCTCGACTGCCTCATATTTCAACCATCTAACAATCTCCTCTTTAAATACCTTCAGTGACCCAGCCTCTGCAAATCTCTGGGCTAGAGACTTCCAGAAATTTACTACCCTTCAGGTGGAGGAGTTCCTTTGTAAGGAAAAGAATGTCCTCTTCTTCTGTAACTATGCTCTCCAGTCAAGACTTCCCCACTAGTGGAACTATCTGCTCAACAACTACCCTATCAAGCCCCTTCAGAACCTTGTACGCTCCAGCATGATAACTCCACATTTTCCTAAATGCTAATGAATAAAGGTCTAACTTCTGTTTATAAAGAGACCTATTTAAGATCTGCCAACCAGTAATTAGTTAATTTAGTTGAGTTGACTCTTCAAGCACATAAAGAGACACTCTCAGGACCTGGGCTCTTTGACGAGATATACACCTGTAACATTTCACTCTAAGTAAATTGATTCCAAGTAAAGGCTAGCTCTAATTTCTGCCTTCACTAACTGGTTACAGTTGAAGGAACTTCACAAATATTAAAAGCTTCAGTCACTTTGAGCTCAGAAATCTATGCAACAAATTGGTCAAAATCAAGCAATACACCACTCATTGGATTTTACCTTTGCATAAATTATATCCTGCAAAACATTCATATTTCTGCTGCAGACGTTAATAGGTGGCCTGTCTGCAAGTCACTTTTCCACCTTGCAGAGCATTCAGAGGAGCTGTGCGGACATTCAGTACGCTGTTCCAATGTGGAATGCAGAAGAGAAAGTGACACTTGTTAATCCTGCATCATGCTAACACATTCATTGCATCCATGATGTGTTCAGTTTCAGTCCACACAATGGGTAGACACCTCCATGAAAAATGCCTCATTTGCTGTGAGCACAAGTAGATTGCTGCAAGAAGCCAGAATTGGAATGGCCATAACTAATCCAGGAGACAGTTTTGCAATGCGGTGCTTGGTAATTTTAAAAGTTAATTTTGTGACAGACTTGACTTCTAAAATCAAAATAAAGTCAGGAAAAACTCAGGTCTTGCAGTACATGTGGTGACAGAAACAGGTGAAATTTGAGTCCAATGTGTCCAATTTAAGAACTCTACAGTTGTGAAGAAGTTGCATTAAATTAATAGTGTTAACTATGTTTTGCTCTCCAAGGGTACAGCCAGACTTGCCAAGTTTTTCCAGCACTTTGCATTTAGTTTAGATCTCCAACACCCACAGCACTTTGCTTTTACTCATCTTTCATACCTGTTTCAACGTATGGTGCTGTACTGCAGAGTCCTGCTTGCTCTGTACAGTAGATGATGACTGTTGCAGTATCCGTTGTTCAATCTCCTGTAAAACAGAGGAGTGTTTTGTTTCTATGCCAGTATCTCCCTCATAGTATGCAGCATGGAGACAGCTATCAACACGCAGTAGGGGGTCTGGCCCCTAGACCTCTATCCTCCTCTAAAGCCACTTGGATTATTGTTGGAGAAGAATCTCATGTTCCAGCCTCCGAGAGACAACTGTCCTGGACACCAAGCTATTTACTGGCAGGCTGAATTCTCTCCCCTCTCAAAGTTTTATAAAAAACCTTTATCGTCCAAAGCAGTGGCACGTCGATCACACACTACAGCGTAAATGACAGCAGTCACACAAAATAAAATTAAAAAGTAATACTTAAATATAAAATGGTGCAGTACCACCGAGTGGCACAGGTCTGTTCCTGTCTAACGTGGGGGTGTGGTATAGGTCACTGGAGTACAGTACTGGTCGGGACCAGCTTGTCACTGTACAACAGTGGGGTACAGTGGTGTGGACAGGTCTGTCACTGCATGACACTGGGTTACAGAACTGGTGAGGACAGGTCTGTCTCTATGTAACACTGGAGTACAATACCGGGGTACAGGTCTGTCACTGTATAACACAGGGGTTCAGTGCAGATGAAGACAGGTCTGTTGCTGTATAACACAGGAGTTCAGTACAGGTGGATAGGTTTGCAAATTGCTCACCTGTTCTTGCTGAAGGGCCTTCACAAACGCTGCTTTCAGACGATTGGTATGCTCAGCTTTCAATGCCTTCTTTTGGTTGGACGTCACGCATTGCTCACACATGATAGTGCCAGATTTCCCTTGCCTCCAGCGACAGGTGAAATCAGTTTTACATTGAGAACAGGCGTATGGCTCTTGGGTCAATCCCTGTACTGAACTTTTACCTATGAATGTAAGGAAATACATCACAGCCTGTACACTAAATGACCACAGCTTGCTCCCTTACATCCAGTCCATTGCTTTGGAGACTGTTTTCATCCATTTTATTGAATATCAGGAAAGGTCTATTCTGAACAGCTAAGAAACACTGTAGGAACATGGTCCATTGACAGCCGTTAAAGAGGTGGCAGCCTATTGATAAGACATTGGACCAGTAATCTAGAACCACTGGCTAATGTTGTGGGGACATGAGTTTATATGAACAATATGAATGAGAATTTCGGAGGCATTGAGAGTAAGTTTGTAGATGACACCAAAATTGGTGGAACAGTTGACAGTGAAGAAGGTTATCTAAGATTACAAAGGAATCTTGATCATTTGGGCCAATGGGTTGAACAGCAGCAGATGGAGTTGAATTTGGACAAATGCAAGATATTGCATTTTGGTAAGACAAACAAGGGTAGGACTTACGTAGTTAATGGTAAGGCCTTGGGTAGTGCTGTTGACCAGAGAGACCTTGGGGATGAGGTGCATAGTTCTTTGGAAGTTGCATCACAGGTAGACAGGATGGTTAAAAAGGCATTTAGCATGCTTGCCTTCATTGCTCAGACCACTGAGTACAGGAGTTGGGACGCCATGTTGAGGTTGTACAGGACATTGGTGAGGCCTCTTCTGGAGTACACATTCAGTTCTGGTCACCCTACTATAGGAAGGATGTTAGTAAGCTATAGAGGGTTCAGAAAAGATTTACAAGGATGGTGCTGGGACTGGAGGGTTTCAGTTATAAGGAAAGGCTGGATAGGCTAGGCACTTTTTCCACTGGAGTGAAGGCTGTTGAAGAGTGACCTTATAAAGATTTATCAAAACATGAAGGGCACAGATTAGGTGAATAGCAAAGGTCTTTTCCCTAAGGTATGGGATTGCCAAACTAGAGGGCATATTTTTAAGGTGAGAGAAGAAAGCTTGAAAAGGGACCTGAGAGGCATCTTCTTTACGGAGGGTGGTTAGGTACATGAAAAGGTTTAGAAGGATACTGGCCAAACACAAGCAAGTGGGACTAGTTTAGTTTGAGAAACTTGGTCAGCATGGACGAATGGGACCATAGGGTCTGTTTCTGTGCTGAGTGACTCTGTGGTTTCAAATTTGAATTTGTTTCAACAAAATCTGGAATTAAAAAGCTGGCTTAATGGCAACCATGTCAATCGCTACCCACCCACTGAAACCCACCTTGTTCACTAATATCCCTTTAGGAAGGAAATCTACTGTCTTTACCCAATCTGGCCTACATGTGACTCTGCAGCCCTAGCAACAGGGTTGAGTCTGCGTAATTAGAGATGGGCAACAAAAGATGTACAAGTCAATGACACCTGTATCCCATAAACAAAAAATATTCCCATTTGCCCATTGATACTTGTGGACAGTCAAAGCTAGGGAGGGGGAGGTTATGCTTAACTCCCATCAAATAGTGTCACTGAAGCATCTTGGGATGCTTTACTATGTTAAAAGTGCTGGATAAATGTAACCTTCTGTTATTGGTTAATTTGGGAAATAAATTACCCGCTTTGTAACTGAATTGTACAGACCTGAAAAAAAAACGTGCTTCTGTCAAGTTTTTCATGAAGCACTTCACTGCTAATGAAGCACTTTGTTTTTGAAGTACAGTCACCATACCAGGAAAGGCCAAGTAGGCTAGGCCTGTATCCTCTAGAGTCTTGAGCAGCCAGAGGTAACTTAATTGAAACATAAGATCCTGAGGGGACTTGACTGGATGCATGTGGAAAGGATGTTCCCTCTTGTAAAAGAATCTAGAACTCAATAAGGAGCGCCCATTTAAAACAGATGAGGAAGTATTTTTTTCCCTGAGGTTCGAGTGTCTTTGGAATTCCCTCCCTCAAAAGGCAGCATTTGCACAATCTTTAAATATTTTTAAGGCAGAGGTGGACAGATTTTTGATTACCAAGGGAAAGAAAGATTATCATGGGTATGCAGGAATGTAAGGGTAAGTAAGGTGAAGTCACCATAGTCCTACTAGATCATATTGCTACTCTCCCATTAGAGAGTGTGACTGCAGGTGGGTTAACCTGAGGGTCATCATACTTCAAGCGAAGGGAGAGGTTAAGAAGGTGAGCCCTTCACGGTAACCTACATGGAATCATCTGGCTGTGGTTGGGCTGATCATGTAGGTGGAGTGTTGATCTGAAAATACTTGCATCTCATACCAAAAATTAATAAAAAAACAAAAGCAACATTTCCAGGTTTACAATGCAGTCTTGGAATTAACAGCCGACTCCATCCACTGCCACAGCGTGCAGAAACCCACCAAACATAATCATTGGTTGAAATTGTGGGCTGATCAACTGTCTTCTGGCCTGAAAGCCAAAGATCATGTGATCCAGATTTCATCCAGCTGGTGTAATGATGGAGAACTTTTTTTTATTATTCACCTATTAAATCAAAGAGAGTTGGAACGAGTTGAAATACAATGCCTGAACAGTGGTTGGGGGTGAGGATGCTGGTTCAATGACAACTTCCAAAAGGAAACTGGATAAATACTTAAAAAGAGGAAAAAAAAGTGTTATGAATGAAGAGAAAAGCAGCAGCACCACCTGGAGAGCCCTGTTAAAGAGCTAACACAGCTAAGTTGGATGATTTTGCTGCATTATTCCAAGAATATTTTATAAATATTCATTCATATGTGTGGGCACTGCTGGCTAAGCAGTCTCTGACTGCCGCTACAAGGTTGACATTAGACCAGCTTTTCATTCCAGATTTTATGGAATTCAGATTTCACTCCCTGCCAAGGTGGGATTCAAACCCATACCTCTAGAACATTAGGCTGGGGTTCTGGATTGCTGGTCCGGTGACATGACCACTACAAAACTGCTTCCCTCCATGCTACATATTATTACATCTTTGAGGAGTTCAACATCTCAAATCCAGTACTTGAGTAATGCCACAATTTAATCAATTACCTCAATTTTAAAAAGCTAAACCCAGGTTTCTACGGCTCTAACTAAGCAAAACATTGCGCACAAGAACGCTACCAAACAATAAAAAGTCCAGTGACTCTACTTCAGAAATGGACTAGAAACCATAACTGTTTCTCTCTACAGATGCTGCCGGACCTGCTGAGTTTCTCCAGCAATTTGTTTTTGTTTCAGATCTCCAGCATCCACAGCTCTTTGTTTCAATTATAACTCTACCTTGGGTTTCTAGAAGATTATGCACCACCTCCTCCAGGCCCACTAAATAGATGAACTCATTATTTGCAGCACTGGGTAGGAAGTTCAGCTCGGGGGCCGGCGGTTTGGGTGGTGGGATTTCCAGCAATGTCTTTTCCAGCTGCTTCCGGAGAGCAAGCTTGGCAGCTGCCTGCCGACTGGCTGGCGAGTCATTGGAATTCATGACCGACGACACTGTATTGGTGTTGGCATTTGACTGAGCCGAATTCAACGCTGAGGCTTTCATCGTACTCGATGCCTGAAAAACAATGAGAGAGATTAGGCTCCTCAGTTAAAATTGAGAAAGGACAAATTTTTTTCCCCATTAAGCACCTCAACTTTATCTTTTCTCCTGTCAAGTAAATGGATTCTTTCCGCAGCCTAGTTTAAAACGCACCATTAACCCCTCTGCTACCAAGCCCAAATACTTAAAGATTTATGCATTCATTCAGAGACATTGCCGTACTGTCCCTGAGTTCATGTGCTGTACAAGTTGTATCCTTTACAAGTTGTATCCTTTAAGAAACTGTGTGTTTATGGCATGGAGAAAGTTCTAAAAGGTAGCACTCAATGAAATGAATCAACTGTGTTCAACTGAAAAACATTAGAGATGTCACCAGCACTCCAATAGTTATCCCTGAGTGCCCTTGAGAAGCTGCCAACTTGCACCATGTATGTTTTCATTATGAAAGCACCTGACCCAGTGGTGTTGAATGAACAGTATACATGTCCAAGCAGTGATGCTGCGTGATTTAGAAGGGAACTTACAGCTGGTGTTATTCCTATTTTTCATGTGCAAGCCTTGCTCAACAAACCAACAAACAAGTAGGTCATCACAGATGGTAAGTCCCTGATGCTTGCCGGACCTGGATTTTCCAGGAATGGGGCTAAGGACAGCTGTTTCTCGTTGTTTGGCACCACAGCTAACTCTGACCTTGTGTGATTCCCCTTCCTCCCATTAAGTGATCAACAAATGACCTGAAAACAATCTCAGGAGGTTACTAAAATGATTCCTAATAGGTGCACAAGTTTATAAAACTTCAGTGGATTAGATCTTGCATTACATGGACTGAGGTCACTCAAAGTTAATGAAAATACAATGGAGAAACTCACCAAGAGAGAAAATAACCTTTCGATCAAATCACAATGTCTGAATCTTTGGCTGCGAGACACAATAGCAGGGCTTGTTAATACCAATCTATTTCCTAGTGAACGGGGCACTGTACAATAAACAGCCAGAAACAATTACAAGAAATGGTCAATTACAGAGAGAACCCCTGGTGACTGAATGGGCAAAGGTCTCCGAGACCACAGAGTCATTAGGACCATTTGAGAATACTGCCTGACCTCAATTATTTGATCTCAACCACAACAGACCAAATGAGTGCTATTTCCTTCAACTGCACTGAAATTAAAAGTCATGGTGCCGACATTTTCAATCTGAAGCACTCAAGGGAAGAAGAGGATTAGTCTTGGCTATGACTTCTTCTGAAATTGGCTGGAAGAGGTGGAAAATATACTGGCACGAGAAGCTGAAATGGCACTCAGATGAAACTGGCATTGCTGTTCTCAAGGAGAAGCAAGAGGGATGAAACATAAGAAATATGTGAACCAGGCCATTTTGGCCCTCAACTCTGCTCTACCATTCAAGTAAATCATAAATGATCATCTACTTTAATGTGACTTTCCTGCACTCTTTCCATTTATTGTCAGAATCAGAAGGAAAAAACATGGAAATAGACCCTTTGGTCCAACTCATCTGCGCCGACCAGATATCCTAAATTAATCTAGCCCCTTTGCCAGCATTTGGCCTTCTCAACTCTACCTATTCATGTTCCCACCCAGATGCCTTTAAATGTTGTAATCATACTAGCCTCCACCACTTCCTCTGACAGCTCATTCCATACCTGCACCACTCTCAGCGTGAAAAGGTTGGCCATTAGGTCCCTCTTAAATCTTTCCTCTCTCACCTTAAAATTGGGCTCTCTAGTTCTGGCCTCTCCTACCCTGGGGAAAAGACATTGACTATTCACCCTTTCGATGACCCTCATGACTTTTATAAATCTCTATGCCCCTTGATGTTCTTAATATCTAGCAATCTATCTCTGTCATGAACTTAGTGAATGACTGAGCCTCCACAGCCTTCTAGGGTACGGCATTTCAAAGATCTACCACCACGTGAAGAAATTCTTGTATTTAACTCCACTTACAATGAAGGCTGACAAATCATATGCCCTCCTAACTGCTTATTGTACCTGCAAGTTAGCACACAATGACTCATGAACAAAGACATCTCAGGATGGCATGGTGGCCAGCACTGCTACCTCATAGCACGAAGGACCCGGGGTCAATTCCACCCTTGGGTGACTGTGTGGAGTTTGCACATTCTCCCCGTATCTGCGTGGGTTTCCTCTGGATGCTCCAGTTTCCCCCCACAGTCCAAAAACGTACAGGTTAGGTGGACTGGCCATGCTAAATTGCCCATAGTGTCCAGGGATGTGCAGGCTAGGTGGGTTAGCCATGACAAATGTGGGGTTATGGGTATTGGGTGGGATGCTCTTCAGAGGGTCAGTATGGCCTGCTTCCATTGCGTAGGAATTCTATGATTCTACAGTCCTTTGAGAAATCAACACTTCCTATCCCTCACCATTTAAGAAATACTCTGCATCACCATTCTTTTCAGTGACGTGGATAACCCTACACTCATTCACATTATATTCAATCTGCAATGTGCTTGCCTTCAAACTCATGGGTAAAATTATCAAGGGATATGGCGATGGGGCAGATAAATGGTTTCACAGTCCAGACTGACTGTTTCTCAAACTAGATTCTGAGACTTTCCAAGGAGTCCATAATGCAGGATCAACGTAACCATCCAGTGCACTGAAGTCAAAAATGAGTGGTTGAGTGGTGGCCAGAAGAACGCTCTGATCCATTCATGACTCCTCAGGTACTGATACAGTCAGCCCTAAAATGCAACAAGACCTGGACAATATTCAGGCTTGGGCTAACAAGAGGCA
Source organism: Ginglymostoma cirratum (assembly GCA_024137785.1). Taxonomy (NCBI): domain Eukaryota; kingdom Metazoa; phylum Chordata; class Chondrichthyes; order Orectolobiformes; family Ginglymostomatidae; genus Ginglymostoma; species Ginglymostoma cirratum. The sequence continues at coordinate 4,050,067 of JAHRHZ010000043.1, read as the reverse complement.
AGTAACATTTGTGCAACATACGTGTCAAGCAATAACCATCTCCAACAAGAGAGAATCTAACCATTATCCTTTGATATTCACTGAATCATCACCACTGAATCCCCCAATATCAACATCCTTTTTGGGGTTACGGGAGTGGGTGGGGGGCCTTATAACTGACCTTGAAATAAAATTTGCTAGCCACTTAAATACTATGGCTATAAAAGCAGGTAAGCAGCTACGAATCCTATGATGAGTAACTGATCTACTCACCCCCCAAGGCCTCCACCATGTTCAATGAACAAATCAGGAGTGTGCCAGAATACTCCTCACATGCCAGGATGACTGCAGCTCCAGCAACACTCCAGAGGCTTGACACCATCCAAAAGAAAGCAACTCAGCTGGCTTTAACCACATCCATAGACATTCATTCCCACCATCACTGATGATCACTAGCTGCAGTGTGTACCACCTACGACAGAAGATGCCAACATCTTGATTGCTTGTGACAGGTAGATCATCATCTGCCAATTGAACAGTCTACCACTTGCAAAGTGGATTCAAGGCAAGTGATTCATTTGTTGCCACAAGCAGGGCTGACAACTGAGGGCAGTCACCACCACCAACAGCGGCCTAAGGAGGGTCACAAAGTGAACCAGAGTATGAAGGAAGCTGTGTCCTGGAAGCCTGGAAAATTAAATCACCAGACAGACAGGGAACTCTGCAATAGTAAGGAGGCTAGGATGACCTGAGAGCTCGTCTATCCACATGAAGAATCAGTAGACACAAGTGATACTGCCTAACTGCCCGTGGTTGAATCGTATTTGAAAGCTTGACCATTAAAGAGAAATTCTCAACATTGTTGCCTCCGAAATCCACAACCAGTCGATTGATATGTACATTGAAGTCAATAATTATTATGCAAGACAAAATATGAGCCATTGGAAAAGGCAGTGGCAAAGACAAATGACTGCACATCAGCAATGACCGGGTGTTATGTCGGTTTCGATGCAATGAGTAAAATATATACTGATTTCCTTCCTTTCCTGCTGTATAATACCCGTGGTATTATTCAACAGGTAGTGTGCGCTAGATAATGGGGTTTGATCATGTTATGTCTCCTGTTGTTGTAATTATTAATTCAATTCTTGCAAAGGTCAAACACCACCTGAGGTTCAGGACGTTATTTGACGAACTGCCATGATTATGGCGATCTTTTGTTGCACACTGAAAGCCACTGGTTCAGCACAGGAAAAATACTGTGCCGATTTATTTCACTTTTATCGAAAATCAAAGCTTTCATGGAGTCAAGGAACAAAGATACCACTCAATTATCAAACATTGCATGGCTGGTTGATTTGATGTTTTTAACAGAAACGACCGAAAAATTGAACTCTTTGAACTGTGAATTACAAGGGAATCAGAATACAATTGCTGACATGGTTACTGCAGTGAAAGCTTTCACATCAAAACGAAACGTCTGGTACAGCAAGTCAAGAAAAGGAAAATGCAACGTTTTCCTTCTGTGCTCCAAATACTGACAGAAATCAAAGCTGCTGTTAGGATCATGGACATTGACAAGTACATTGGTCAAGAGTTCAGCAACAGATTTAATGATGACGAGCAGAAGGAGCCCTGCCTGGTGTTTACTTCAAAACTCTTCATGGAAGTGGATGTCAGTGACACTTCTGAACAAACCACTGTGTTATTTAACCTTGAACGTATCACTTTGGGAATGGAGATTGTCTGCCTTCAAAAATGACATTGCTTTCAAATGAATCTGCCATAAATTTCTGGAGTCCTATAGAAACTGCAAAGCACAGTACCATCTGCAAAGCAGATTTGATCCTACCCGTCTTTGAGAATCTCCCGTTTTCCACATGAACTTCATCTAACCTAAATTTAGAACTTGCCTAATGAGCATCTGAATGACTCCATCAGTTGCCCTCTCAGGATAACACCAGATTATGCAGCACTGGTGAGCAGCCTGCAGTGTCAAGCTTTACACTGAAATAAAGATAAAGATCAACTTTCCTTTGTTTTAAATATATATTTTGCAATTCAATTGCAATAATTAAATATGTACTCTTATCAATTCATTTCCCAAATGTGCTTTAGTAACTTGTGATATTTACCATTAATCAGAAATGGTATCACTAATAAAAAGATTGGCGATCCCTGATCTTCAACATAAGCATTTGAGAACTAGGAACAAAAGGCAATTCAGCTGCTCGAGCCTGCCCTATCATTTGTTACAATCATGACTGATCTCACCTTGGCCTTAACTCCACTTTCCTATCCACTCTCCATGGCAATTGAAAATTTATCTCCTCATAAAATTTACTTATTGCCCTGGCACCCATGACACTCTGAGGTACACTCTAAGATAAGATGCTCTTTGGAAATTTGTCAAGGCTCCATAGACACCTTCTAAACCCACAACCACTACCATCAGGAAGAACAAGGGCAGCAGATACATGGGAACCACGACCTGCAAGCTCTTCGCCAAGCCACACACCATCCTGACTTGGAAATATATTGTTGTTCCTTCAGTGTCACTGGGTCCTGGAAATCTCTCTGTCTAATGGCATGTGGGTGTACCTACACCAAATGGACGGCAGTGTTTCAAGGCAGTTTGCCATCACCTGCTCATGGATAATTAGGGATGGGCAATAAATGCTGGCTCAGCCAGCAACGTCCACATTCCTAAACAAATAAAAAAAAATCCTCCTGTGCTTTTGCTCCCCACCAACTCTGCTAACCTGCTTCTAGTGCTTCCTCCAGGGTCCTGCCAAAGATAGACAGACTCTGCAGTGAGAAATAATCACCTTCATCTCACCGATATCTGTAAGAAAATACCTGTTTTCTTAAAGGCATTATTAAAACACTCTTTTACATGCAACACTTTCACATGAGTGTGATACAGTACCATAATTTACAAGGGAAGGTTGTGTGATTAATGTGGTTACAGAGGAGCCTTCAACCAAACAATAACCAATTACCTGGAAGAAATATTGAGCAAATTCAAGGGTCCAAATGGCAATTAACATTCTTGTGGGAAGGAGCTTTACTCTGCAATGTTCCTTAGATGTACCTAGCCTGGTCAGGGTTTTGCTAAGATTGGGTGAAACAAAATTGTTATTGCTCCATTTCAACAGTAAATGTTGTTGAGCACAATATTCCTACAGCAGGTTGAATAATCATTACCAAGTCTGATTGCTCAGGGTGTCCAAATCAACAGGTCTACCCATCTCCAGCTTAATTCATTTTGTCCCTGGATCTCAAAAGCCATGGAACCCTTCAATTCTCTCAGTCCTCCTTCCCTTCCTTCAAAATCTGAGTTTCAAAATCCAGATGCTCATCACCCATCATCACTTCACTCTGCTTGACATTGGGCCCAAACCGAAATCTATGAGGTTAAGATGCAGCCACTGTCGGCAGCTTACCTGTGGAATGTTGACAAGCAGGCTGGTGTTGGGGACATTGGCCACACGGATCAGTCCCTGCTGAAGAATCCTCTGGCCCTGCATCTGCACCGAGCTGGGCACCGAAGCCCGTGGGGCCAGGAGCAGGGGTGGTGGAGCGGTGCTGGCATGTGGCCTGATGGCGTGGATTTGCTGGGGAGAAACAGACATTGGCTAACAGAATGGGAACAGCAATGGATGAAATGATGTGACCAGGATGGGGAAATGAAAGCAAGGCAAACAAGAAAAGGAAAACCGTTATTCAGGATTCCTAATTGTTACATCACACTACAGTGCAGTTGTACAGATACAGGTAATCTGCTCACAGCTGGAGCAGCAATTTGCATCAATGGAAATCTCCAATATTGTACAATTTTCACTGTATGAAGCAGATTTCAAAGATAGAATGTAAGCAAAGCATGCAAAAACAAAGTAAAAACTTGAGGGGCAGGAGCAAAGCGATGTAAATCTATGGGCGATAAGGCAGAAAGAGAAGGGGGCACAATGTTTTTGCAGCACATACTTCCCCATTTCCACATAAGATATTAAAAAAATTTTTAAATCTTAATGTGCAATTAACATTTTATTAATTCCACAACTACACATTAAAGAACCACAAAAGGCAATTGCCTGTCACAAATAACTGTGCTGTGAAAATAGTATCACAGGACAAAAATACAGCTCTGCTCAGGGTGTACAAAATCATCTCACAATCCATGAGCATATGACTTAAGAGATCAACCCCATTGCACCCCACGTGTGAGATTATTCAAAAGAAATTTACACTTTTATACTGCAGTAAGATTTTCTGCCTGAACACTACACAAACACAAAGTCATTAAACTGACTAAACTATGTTTTATAAGTCAGAGTATTTAGGGAGAAATTTTTGCCATTTGATGTCTTCGTAGTGCTAACACTCAGTCACACCAAAGGCGTGATTGTGGTATTCCAAAATAGTCACTTTGAAGTACTGTTCTACAGTAAACGAAGCCTAAACACCACAGACATTAAGATTAAATTGCATTTAGGGAGACAGAATGATAACAAAACCGAAGAACTGCAGACGTTGGATCAGAAATAAAATCAAAAACAATTTTCCAGCAATTTATGCTTTTGAGGGGGAGATGGTACTTCCACTGAGGAAACGCTAACACAAGCTTGATTGCTGCATGGTCTCCCTTTATACTGAAATTAACATTTTATTTTAGAGATATCCTTCTCAAGAATGAATAACACAAGCAAAGCTGTGTTTAACACTTTGCCTCTGTGCCCTCTGGCAACATTGGACATTATATATATTCTGAGTGACATGGGGGACTACTGTAACAATCTGGCTATTTGTGTTAACTACCCAAGCTACCGAGGGACCAATCAAAGTTGGCCTCAAATAAGGCGGAGGCATAACAATCATTTTAAAAGGCTTCACCAATTTTGATCCTCATCAACTCGCTGTATGCAAACTGCATAGGACTAATTCCCCGAAGTACAGTTACTAATTGATTGAAGCACCAAAAAAATATTCCAAGGGTTGCTACAAACTGCTGCGAAAATTCACACTCGCTCTGCTTCATGTGTTTTTCATAATTTCATTGGGACCACAGAGTCAGAGTCATACAGCAGGGAAACAGACCCTTTGGTCCAACTTGTCCACGCTGAACCAGGTTTCCCCAACTAAACTCATCCCACTTGCCTGTGTTTGGCCCATATCCTAGTTGTTGGTGGATCAAATTGCACAAAAGGAGATGAATTATCACAATTGCCAACATCACCCACCCTAAATCAGATGTCAGATTCATTTCTGTACTGAAGCTCAAGCAAAATAAAACAAAGCTGTGTATTTTTGTGGCTACTCCTGCGTTCAGAAACATTCAGTGATTCTTGTAGCCAGGTGCTTACCTGTGCTCCCCTCACTAACGGTGGCATTGCCATTTGAGAGTTCTGCTGGGATCCAGGTTTTGAGGTTCCCTGTTGACCACCACGAATCAATGGTGGTGGAATTACCGTACCCATTGTGCGGGCAGTGGTTACCTGAAAGACAGGGATGTGTGCGTGTTTAGAAATACTTTTTTTATTACAAGAAATAAATGACATCTCTCCCTCTCTTCAAATTTCTCTCTTTACTACTGTCAAAGCCGGTAGGATTTAACTCTAATGGGCACTATTCAAATCTCTGTAACCTGCCAAGTGGCCCTTATTCAAGTGTCAGACTTGGCAGCAAATCCAGACCCAATCATGCCCCAACATCAGGAGTCATTTTGCTATCACTATAATAGACAACAAACAAAAGCTGGAATAACTCAGCAGCATCTGCAGAGAGAAAAATAGAATTAATGTTTCAAACCAATGATTTTTCATCTTGTCAAATTAATACTCAGTACTCACTTTCAATGATGAGGAAAAGAACATATTTCCAAAGCACAATGAAAAAAATAATATGACTTCGTAGATATCTCCAGGACCAATGCTTTCCATTATAAGCCAATAAAAGAAATAAGCGAGGAGACTATAGATGCTTTAAGTCAAAATTGTTCAAAGCCCTCTGGATACAGGAACTTTTTTTTTGGATAGAAACACTACAAATGGCTTTACTGCTGAACAAGGGAGGGAGACAAATAAGATAACTACAGATCTGTCAACTCATTATCTGCCATAAGCTACTCTTAAATGACATCTTCAAAGCCCTCAGTCAACTTTTTTCAGCTCTTACAAGATACCATATGTACTAAAACTTCAACACCCACATCCTGCCCACCCTAAGCCACACTTGCCATCACCCTTGTGATTTCCACAAACCCTCCATTAAAAACTAACATTCATGATCACCATTCTTATTTAAAATTCACTGCAAAACCTTGAACAACCCTACCTCCACATAAGTGCAGCTACCATAGAATGATCTAAGCCCACAGGACAGCACCAATGCAAGTTATGAAACTGAATTAAGTAAATCTAGGAATTTGTGAATCAGCAAACAAAGAAAAAATGGCCATGAAAATTTCAGATGGTTTGAAAAGCCCAGCTTGCTCAATAATATTCTTCAGGGAAGGATTGGTGGACTTGGACTTCTGCACTTGGTGACTTTGGTCTAAATCATGAGATTGACTCTTAATGCCCTATGAGGTCGTCTGGCAAACCACTTAGTTGCTTTAAAGAAAAACTGTGAAAAAGGAAATCTATTTGATTACATTCTCAAGGTAAATAGAGATGGGCAGTTAGTCAATATCCACATCCTACCCTTCAGCTATGATTATCAAGATCAAGAAACTGGTGTCCAAATTACAGTGTTACACAAATGGGTAAGTGTTACCAACTGCACTAATACGAAAGACAGCTTCATGACTGTACACACGCAAAGTTTTGTATGTAAAATTAGGACTGTATTTCGTTTTCAGCTTTCTCACCTCCTTTTGTGAAGGTGCTGATATTCCTGATAATTCTCCAACGGCTCCTGGACCATAGCTGATCCTAGAAAAGTGAAGCAAAAGGCTATTTCACTGTGGAGGGCACCAGCAGTGCCACTGACTGTACAGGTGCCTCAGATAATCAGGAAGGCTAATAAGCAAGAGTAGCACTCTGCATCGATTTACCACAAACTGGTTTGTGGGGCTGTTAGTTAATTATTTCAGACTGCTTAAATTGTCACCACCAGCTCCAGACTTATGATCAGCACTACACTAAATTAAAAGCATTCGCTCCAAACACAACTTTAAGTGATGCATTAAAATCTACAAAGCAATTATACATCAGAAGCATTCCAATGATCCAAACGCTTTAGAAAAAATTGCAACAGACTCAGTGGTAAGTCACTTCACTACAAAATGGTATCCTCAGTGAGACTATTCTTGTGCCTCTCTCTTCTGTATTCTCATCTCATATTTAAATCACTTCCAAGATAATGTTCTTTTATATGTAAAACTTCACTTTTGGTTTGGTAGATTCTGCAACCACCAGTTATAATTTCTTCTAACCTCTTCAGTCAGGCTGGAGATACAAAAGCTTAAACACACGTACTGACAGGTTCAAGAACAGCTTCTTCCCCACAGTTATTAGACTTCTAAACAGATCTCTCAAATTTCAAATCTAATGTTGATCTTGCTTTTTGTGCATCTTCTTTGCAACCATAAATTTGTATTCCTTGTTTTGTTCAATCTCCCAAGATCTTTGTATGTTCTGATCTGCCTGTGCTGCATGCAAAACAAAATTTTTCACTGTACCTAGGTACATGTGACAACAATAAATTGTCAATTAAAGGGATGCTTACAGGTAAACTTGTGTCGACATTGAGCTCTTTGTGCTCTGATCCAAGAGATGCCCCAGCCCAAGAAACCCCTGGTCATGTCACTTGGCAAATTGCCAAATAGGGCCAATTTGTGCAGAAGAGACATTTCCTACAAGATTCCTCTGATGCAAGGTCACTGACTGACCTGCTGAGTATTTCCAGCATTTCTGCTTTTATTGCCTGTGAGTTTGGTTTGAGGAGACACCACAAATTCATGAGATGGGCCTTTAAGGATGGGTAACTAGTCCACTGTGACAGACAATGGTCTCTCACGCAACCATAGTCCAAAAGTCGGTTTACCCTACAAATCTCGAATTTATGTTTGAAGCAGTCTGCAGCAATGGATATGATGTCACAACCTATCAATAACAGGAAAACTGTACTCATCTCTTGGTAGCATGTGTCCTTGCCATACCATGTGACCTAGGTTGGTTACCTCAGTTTGGCAAACTCACCAAAAGCCAGATTTATCACCAAATCAGCTGACTCTAATTTCCTAAATAGACCTTCTAACTGCTCCAAGTGTCACATCAAGGTAAAAGCCACAGTTAGGAAAACCATCTACCACTTGGTCCCTCCAACTGCAGAAAATTGGTGTATTTCCTTTTCCCAAAATGACAACATTCAGCATAGGAAATGACCACCTAGCATGCCAAAAGTTGATATTGCATTAACTCAGGGTGTTAAAAGAAACCTGCTAGTTTCCCTTTAATAAATCTATTTTGGTTTGAAATCAGATATAGCCAAGCCTATCGATTCCAATGAGGACTGAGTATGAGTCTGCCTTTATTCCTGCACTGGCCTTTCTGTAGTCTATGTAGAATCTGGTTGAACCATCAGGGGAGTAGATAGGCGGTTCTGTGGACGAAAGAGAGATTCCCGAATGGTATGTTGCCTCCCAGGTGCACGGGTCAGGGATGTCTCAGATCGACTGCAGGACATTCTGAAGGGGGAGGGTGAACAGCCAGCTGTTGTGGTGCATATGGGCACCAATGATATAGGTAAAAATGGGATGAGGTCCTACCAGCAGAATTTAGGGAGTTAGGAGCCAAGTTAAAAAGTAGGACCTCAGAGGTAGTAATCTCAGGATTGCTACCAGTGCTAGGTGCTAGTCAAAGTAGAAATGAAAGAATAGGCAGGATGAATGAGTGGCTTGACAGATGGTGCAGGAGGGAGGGGTTCAGATTTTTGGGATATTGGGACCGCTTCTGGGGGAGTTGGGACTATTACAAATTGACTATTACAAACCTGGGCAGGACTGGAACCAATGTCCGAGGGAGTGCTTTTGCTAACACTGTTGGGGAGGGTTTAAACTAACGTGGCAGGGGGAATGGGAACCAAATGAGGTGGTTAGCGGACAATAAGGAGGTAGTAACTAAAGCCTGTAAGGAACTAGATAATGAAGGCAGTGTGACTAAGGGGAAGAGCAGGCAGGGAGCTGATGATAAACGCAAAGGGACAGGTGGTCTGTGGTGCATTTGTTTTAATGCAAGAAGTGTACTAGGTAAGGCAGGTGAACTTAGGGCTTGGATTAGTACCTGGGAGTATGATGTTATTGCTATTACTGAGACTTGGTTGAGGGAAGGGCAAGATTGGCAACTAAATATCCCAGGATATAGATGCTTCAGGCGAGATAGAGAGGGAGGTAAAAGGGGTGGAGGAGTTGCATTTCTGGTCAAAGAGGATACAGCTGTGCTGGAGGAGGGCACTATGGAGGACTCGAGCAGTGAAGCAATATGGGCAGAGCTCGGAAATAGGAAGGGTGTGGTAACAATATTGGGGCTGTACTACAGGCCTCCCAACAGCGAGCGTGCGATAGAAGTACAAATATGTAGACAGATTACAGAAAGATGTAGGAGCAACAGGGTGGTGGTGATGGGAGATTTTAGTTTTCCCAATATTGACGGGGATTCATAGAACAGAACAGCGCAGTACAGGCCCTTCGGCCCTCGATGTTGCGCCGACCTGTGAAACTAATCTAGAGCCCATCCAACCTACACTATTCCCTTATCATCCATATGTTTATCCAACGACCATTTAAATGCCCTTAAAGTTGGCAAGTTCACTTAGTGTTAGGGGTTTAGATGGAGCAGAATTTCTAAGAACCATCCAGGAGGGTTTTCTAGAGCAGTATGTAAATAGCTCAACTCAGGAAGGGGCCATACTGGACCTGGTGTTGGGGAATGAGCCCGGCCTGGTGGTTGAAGTTTCAGTAGGGGATTACTTTGGGAATAGCGAGCACAATTCCATAAGTTTTAGAATACTCATGGACAAAGACGAGAGTGGTCCTAAAGGAAGAGTGCTAAATTGGAGAAAGGCCAACCATAGCAAAATTCGGCAGGAGCTGGGGAATATGGATTGGGAGCAGCTGTTTGAGGGTAAATCCACATTTGATATGTGGGAGGCTTTTAAAGAGAGGTTGATTAGAGTGCAGGACAGACATGTCCTTGTGAAAATGAGGGTTAAAAAGGGCAAGATTAGGGAACCATGGATGACAGGTGAAATTGTGAGACGAACAAAGAGGAAAAAGGAAGCATACATAAGGTCTAGGCGACTGAAAACAGACGAAGCTTTGCAAGAATATCGGGAAAGTAGGACCAATCTGAAACGAGGAATTAAGGGGGCTGAAAGGGGTAATGAAATATCTTTAGCAAACAGGGGTAAGGAAAATCCCAAAGCCTTTTATTCATACATAAGGAGCAAGAGGGTAACTAAAGAAAGGGTTGACCCACTCAAGGGCAAAGGAGGGAAGTTATGTGAGGAGTCAGAGAAAATGAGTGAGATTCTTAATGAGTACATTGCATCGGTATTCACCGAGGAGAGGGACTTGATGAATGTTGAGGTTAGGGATAGATGTTTGATTACTCCAGGTCAAGTTGGCATGAGGGGGGAAACGTTGGGTATTCTAAAAGGCATTAGGGTGGACAAGTCCCCAGGTCCGGAGGGGATCTATCCCAGGTTACTGAGGGAAACAAGAGAGGAAATAGCAGGGGCCTTAACAGATATCTTTGCAGCATCCTTGAACAAGGGTGAGGTCCCGGAGGACTGGAGAATTGCTAATGTTGGCCCCTTGTTTAAGAAGGGTAGCAAATATAATCCAGGTAATTATAGACTGGTCAGCCTGACGTCAGTGGTGGGGAAGCTGCTGGAGAAGATACTGAGGGAGAGGATCTATTTACATTTGGAAGAAAAAGGGCTTATTAGTAATAGGCAGCATGGTTTTGTGCAGGGAAGGTCATATCTTACCAACTTGACAGAATTCTTTGAGGAAGTGACAAAGTTGATAGATGGGGCAAGGGCCGTGGATGTCATATACATGGACTTCAGTAAGGCGTTTGATAAGGTTCCCCATGGTAGGCTGATGGAGAAAGTGAAGTTTCATGGGCTCCAGGGTGTACTAGCTAGATGGATAAAGAACTGGCTGGGCAAAAGGAGACAGAGAGCTGCAGTGGAAGCGAGTTTCTCAAAACGGAGAACTGTGACCAGTGGTGTTCCACAGGGATCCGCGTTGGAACCACTGTTGTTTGTGATATATATAAATGATCTAAAAGAAGGTATAGATGGTCTGATTAGCAAGTTTGCAGATGACACTAAGATTGGTGGAGTAACAGATAGTGAAGGGGACTGTTGGAAAATGCAGCAAAATACAGATGGATTGGAGAGTTGGGCAGAGAAATGGCAGGTGGAGTTCAATCCAGGCAAATGCGAAGTGATGCATTTTGGAAGATCCAATTCAAGAGCGAACTATACGGTAAATGGAAAAGCCCTGGGGAAAATTGATGCATAGAGAGATCTGGGTGTTCAGGTCCATTGTACCCTGAAGGTGGCAACGCAGGTCGATAGTGGTCAAGAAGGCATACGGCATGCTTTCATTCATCGGTTGGGGTATTGAGTACAAGAGTTGGCAGGTCATGTTACAGTTGTACAGGACTTTGGTTCGACCACATTTGGAATACTGCGTACAGTTCTGGTCGCCACATTACCGAAAGGATGTGGATGCTTTGGAGAGGGTGCAGAGGAGGTTGCCTGGTATGGAGGGCGCTAGCTATGAAGAGAGGTTGAGTAGATTAGGATTATTTACATTAGAAAGACGGAGGTTGAGGGGGAACCTGATTGAGGTCGACAAAATCATGACAGGTATAGACAGGGTGGGTAGCAAGGAGCTTTTCCCCCACAGTGGGGGACTCAATTACTAGGGGTCACGATTTCAAGGTGAGTAGGGAGAAGTTTAAGGGAGATATGCATGGAAAGTTCTTTCTGCAGAGGGTGGTAGGTGCCTGGAACGCGTTGCCAGTGGAGGTGGTAGAGGGGGGCACGATTGCATCACTTAAGATATATCTAGACAGATACATGAATGGGCAGGGAGCAGAGGGATACAGATCCTTGGAAAATAGGCTCAGAGATAGTAGGAACTGCAGATGCTGGAGAATTTAAGATAACAAAGTGTAGAGCTGGATGAACACAGCAGGCCAAGCAGCATCAGAGGAGCAGGAAAGCTGACGTTTTGGGCCTGGACCCAAGCAGGCTTGGAGGGCCGAAAGGCCTGTTCCTGTGCTGTAATTTTCTTTGTTCTTTGTTTAGGCATTAATGACTGGGGAAATCCAGCTGTTTTAATTCGCTTCCATTAGGTGATGTTCTAACATGTCTTGGACTTCTGCCTTGGCCTGGGCATGTTTCTCCAGGCCCAAGTTTTATAGGAAAAGATTCACCTGCATCCACATCAGGTACGGGCTAAGTTGCACACCCTGTTTTGTACCTAAACATTCTTTTTCCAGAATCTCAGAACTGTTACGATATAGAAAGAGGCTATTCAGCCTATTGTATGCACACTGGCTCTTCAAAAGGAGCACCATAACTTACTATCAATTTCCTGCTTCTTTCCCCTATACTTCTGCAGATTACTTTTATCCAAATAATCACCCAATACCCTCTTGAATGCATTGATTGACCCAGCTTCACCACACTTCCAGGCAGTGCACTTCATACCCTAATTCATCGATCATTTTCAGCCAGTCGGTAATTAGAGTCTTATCAGGTATCCTCATTCTGCTGCCTCTAAATATGTAAACATGCTGTCCAAAAGCTTTCAGTTTAAGTTAACAAAACAGTAGGAGGCTTGATTTGTCCTGGCCTTTTGCCTCATCCTCAATATCTCATTCATCCTCCACTATAAAGGCAGTAATGCTAACACACCAGTCCCTGGTTGAAATAGTTGGGTCTTGGCATACTTGCTGGCCCATTTGTTCAGTGAAGCTTTAAAGTGTTCCTGAGCCACTTTGCAAGTTCGTGAGACGCACCCAGATACATAACTTAACATGGAAGATTTGCCACTGTTTTAAAAACCTTTTCTTTTATTAGTTCCAGAGGACCTCTTAGTGCATATCCATTAACTAATTTAAAACAATTAAAATGGGCAGATTCATTTGACAATTCCTGCATGGAAAAGGAGGAATTCTAGCAGCGTGTCCCAAGTATCAGGTTATTCATGAAATAAGCTCTAATCGTTGTTGCTTGGATTGGACGGTAATGTTCTGAAGCCCCTTATATCTGTGGGGACTTAAACCATGTTGTTCTCAGCCTGTTCATAACTATCTAAAAATTTTACATCTAAAGTTGGAACATTGATCCAATTGGATCTCAATTGGTAACTGCAGTGAAGAATTGGGTCAAATTATCCATCGCTACTTGGTCGGAAATTGTTTAAGGGAATGGCCTCTGAGAACAGCGTACCATATCCATAATAGTAAAGACACTAAAGATGTCCTGCTTGTGTTTTGGTAAAGGTTGCATACAGCTTATCAATACCTTACAAAATAAATCCCCAAAAACTTCCATGGGAATTTGAGGTGCCAATTTGATTGCGGATAACAGTTTTCCCATAATCTGGCACTTGAAGCATGTTTTACAAAACTTGTAGCACATACTTGGTCATTAAAAATGTTGATTTATACGCGTCTGGGTTTTCGGGATTCCTACGTGTCGGGCCATGGGAATTTGATGCTTTTTCCCTAATATCTGTAATGATGTCGGGCAGCACTGTTGGCTGGCATAGCACCACCCACTCTTCATCTGCAGGCCTGTGAGGCAGTCTCCACTTCCGTATGAGAATCCCTTATCAACATTATAACATTCTATAACTCACTCAACTTGAGCTCTAATTTGAGCTAATTCAGCTACTTAACTCTCAATCAGCTGACTGAACTTCGATCGGAGAAGAGTTACTCAACATTTCCTTTGGATTACACAAATCTCCAAAGAAAGCTTCAAATAACCAAATATCTGTCTGAGGTTCCAGAGGGATTGCAGATGATGGCACTTGTTTTGCCATTGCTGGGATCAATGCACATGAAGGAAAAATTCCTTGTACTTTATCCATTAATTATTTTGTCTCATTAACTTCACTGAGTAGTTTTGTAACTATTGGAGAAACTAATAATTTCACTGGTCAAATCATTCTCAAGGATTCAGCCAACTTCTCAACAGGCAAACTATGGACAACCTTCACCATCATATCTTCTGGGGGCAAGGAGAGACAACATGGGAAGTCATGAGTTGACTAATTGTTGAACAGCTGCTGTTAGGGACTGTGTTTCTGTTAAGTTCTACTAAGGATCAAGAGGCCGAAGTTTTAACAGCAAGGGCTTTAAGACGAAGACGCTTACGAGACAAACAGCAACGTTAGACTGTTGTTTCTTGTCCAAAATGACCAATTATATCATCGTCTTGGAGACGGTAAGCACTGTCACATGATTACAGTCAAAGTGACAGTTCAGTATACTTGCAAAAATACACAACACCCCTCTCCCTTTACATCAAAGGTTCCTATAAGGAAAACATACACAAGCACACATAGAAAGGGTAAGACGTTCTAGGGGACACTGATTCCTGCATGACTGTCAGTGCACTTTAGATTTCTGTTTACTTTTCTCATTGGTTTTAACCTCTGGCATTTTAGATGTTCCAAGAACATCATCTGTCGCTGTGTTTTCCTGAAACGACTGAATATTTGGAGATTTGCAAAATATTGTGGTATTGTTTCTCTCAGATGCTCCAATTACTGTTTAGTCCTCAGGTATATCCACGTCTCTATTTTGCACAGTTATCTGTGGATCTACAATCCATGTTATCCCTGGCACATTCATTCTGCTTGCTAACAGTTGATCTGCATGCCTTCTCCATATTACATTGTGTCTCACCTTTACAGTGGAGAAAACCAGTCCATCTGTGCCATTTGCCAGTGGTATAAATTCCTCATCAACACTACTTGCCCTTTTCGGAAAATGCAACATTTGACATTGTAATTTTATTAGAAAATCTGATTTTTGCCTTTGCATTGGTGCGCACAGCAAATCAAATGCCTTGCACAAGTGACATTTTATGAGTATTAGTTGTCGAGTCAGTTGTGTTCTTGAATGTTAATAAAAAGTGTCTCAGTCTTTTGGGGAGTGATTCTTGCTCTGGAGTTACTATTCAGGAATGTTTCATTGTCTGAACAAACCTTTCTGCCAAATCACGTGTGACTGGGTGATATGGAGTTGATTGAATAAGTGAATTCTGTTCTGCTTTAGATAGTAAACTCTTTTCGATATAAACTGCAAACCATTATCACTATCAAGTTGTTCTGGATAACCAAACCATACAATGATCTCCCACAATCCTTCAATGGTTTTATCTGATGGTGTCATCTTCATGATGGTAACTTGAGGCCATTTAGTATGTGTGCTAACCGTAACGAAAATCATGTGCCCTTCAAAAGGGCCAGTGTAGTCAATATGGATTTTTTGCCATGGACTTTCTAGTTGTTCCCATGAGTGTAATGGTACTAAAAGAAGTGGGTTGCAAACACTGGCGCAAGCTGCGTATATTTCCATTGTCATCTAAATTTCATAGTTGAGCCCTGGCCACCAAAAATAGCTTCTGGCTATCTCCTTCATTCTGACAATGCCACAGTGACCTTCATGTAGTTGATTTAACACGTTTCCTCAGCTGTGTCTAAAGTAACACAGGGAATGAAGATTTATAGGCATAAAAGAGGAAGATGTAAGTAACAGCGAAGAGTTTTACTTCCTATAATCTACAGGTTGGAATTAATTGCACAAGAAACTTGAATAATTTTTCTATTCAGCTGTTGTTTAGAAATAATTTAACGCAGGGTAGCTCAGTCCCATGTGTTATACAGCCTGCAGTTATGTTGCAAGCCTTAGACATTCCTTGGCAGTCTGGAAGACCACTGTTGCAGGATGCAGCACTGGTCTGACCAGTTTCAGCTCTGCGTTTTGGAATATGAGCACCAGATGTAGGCACTGGAGTGCATCCTCAAGGCTGACTGTCAAAAGGATAGCATGTTCATGGATTTGGTCCCCTGCAACTTGCGGGAGTGGAGTCAGGGAAGGAATGAGTGACCACCACTCAGAAGGAGGGAAGTAGGCAGGTAGACAGGAAAATCCCAGTGTGGACATCTCATTCAAGAATAGTTCTTCTTTGTTGGATATCAGTGAGGACAGTGGTTCCTTGTACCGATGGGTTGGGGGCAGGGTGGTGTTGGAACTGGCAAGCTGCATAAGGACAGGAGACAAGAATGGAAAGGCTATAGTGGTAAGAGCCTCAGTAGCAAGGGATACAAATACTGCTTTTGCAGCCACAGGCATGACTTCAGGATGGTGCTTTGTTGCCCTGGAACCATGGTCAAAGATGCCACCAAATATCTACAAGGCATTCTGAAGGAACAGGACAAACCCTGATTCTGGTATGAATCACAACCTTTATGACAAACAGAAAGAGGGATGAGGTCCTTCAACATGAATTTAGGAAGCTAAGTAACAGACTGAAAAGCAAGACCTCAAAAGTTGTAATCTGCCAGTGCAATACACTAGTGAGTATAGTAATAGGTGGTTAGAACAAATGAATACTTGGCTGAAGAGTTGGTGCAGGAGGGAGGGCTTTAGATTCCTGGATCATTGGATCAGTTTCTGGGAAAGTGGGACCTGTGCAATTCTGACAGGTTGCACTTGAACCAAAACGAAACCAACATCCTTGTGGAAGAGACATGGGAAAGGTTTGCTATTGCAGTTGGTGGGGATTTAAACTAAATTGGCAGGGGATGGGATATAGATTGGATAGGGGCTGGTGCACAGTCAAACGTAGAAGAAAAAACAAATCAATCTGGAAGACTGTGTATATAATGAAGAAACAGCACAGGAGTACAACAAGCCTGCGTGACATTTATGTTAATACAAGATGTCATGTCAGTAAGGCAGATGAGTTGAGGGTGTTGATTAACACACAGGGATATGTCATCATTTTGTCATGGAGACATGGTTGAAGGAGGGCAGGACTAGCAGCTCAATACTGAGGGTATAGAATCTTTAGGCAACACAGGCAAGGGGTTTGTAAAAGAGGTGGTGTCACAATAGCGATCAAGGAGTTAATCAATCCAAGAAGGAGGGATGACAGCTTAGATGATTCCTCAACTGAAACCATAAAAGTAGAGTTAAAAATTTTAAAAAGGGACAATCATATTGTTTAGAGTATACAACAGACCCTCTAACAGTCAAGGATAGATGGAAGGGGCAGATATGTAGTCAGATTTCAGAGAAGTCTAAAAATGGTGCGGGATTTCAACTTCTCCAATATTCGTTGAGATAGACAAAGTGTGAAAGGCTTAGAGGAAACAGAATTCTCAAAATCTATCCACTAGAGCTTTTTAGGACAGTAGACATTCCAACAAGAGAAGGGCGGCTGCTGGACCTCAATTTAAACAATAAAGCTGGAAAAGCAGCTGAAGTTTCAGCGGGGAAGCATCCCAATGAGAGAGATCATAACTCAGATTTAAGGTAGTCTTGGAAAAGGGCAAGGAATGTCTTGAAATAAAGGTACCAAATTGGGGAAAATCAGCCTTAATATAAGACAGGACCTGGCAAAGTGGTCTGGAGCAGATACATGTAGGAAAATCCACATTAGAGCAAAGGGAGTTTTTCAAAACAAAATGTGAGGAGCAGGACTGACATGTTTCTAGAACATGAAGGATGAGATAAATAAATCCAGAGAACAGTGGATGTCAAGCAATGTTTAGGATTGGATATGGAAAAAAAATGGGAAGCTTATGATACCAGGTGCTCAAAAGACTCTAAGCAAATTAGCAATTGCAGGGGTTACTTAGAAAAGGCTAGGTGAGTGGGCGGATGCATGGCAGATGCAGTTTAATGTGGACAAATGTGAGGTTATCCACTTTGGTGGCAAGAACAGGAAGGCAGATTACTACCTAAATGGAGTCAAGTTAGGTAAAGTGGAAGTACAACGAGATCTAGGTGTTCTTGTACATCAGTCTATGAAAGTAAGCATGCAGGTACAGCAGGCAGTGAAGAAAGCTAATGGCATGCTGGCCTTCATAACAAGAGGAATCTAGTATAGGAGCAAAGAGGTCCTTCTGCAGCTGTACAGGGCCCTGGTGAGACCGCACCTGGAGTATTGTGTGCAGTTTTGGTCTCCAAACTTGAGGAAGGACATTCTTGCTATTCAGGGAGTGCAGCGTACGTTCACCAGGTTAATTCCTGGAATGGCGGGACTATCATATGTTGAAAGATTGGAGCTGCCTTACTGGGCTTGCATACACTTGAGTTTAGAAGGATGAGAGGGGATCTGATTGAGACATGTAAGATTATTAAGGGATTGGACACTCTGGAGGCAGGGAGCATGTTTCCGCTGATGGGTGAGTCCAGAACCAGAGGACACAGTTTAAAAATAAGGGGTAGGCCATTTAGAACAGAGTTGAGAAAGAACTTCTTCACCCAGAGAGTGGTGGATATATGGAATGCTCTGCCCCAGAAGGCAGTGGAGGCCAAGTCTCTGGATACTTTCAAGAAAGAGATGGATAGAGCTCTTATAGATAATGGAATCAAGGGTTATGGGGATAAGGCAGGAACAGGATACTGATTGTGGATGATCAGCCATGATCATAATGAATGGTGGTGCTGGCTCGAAGGGCTGAATGGCCTATTCCTGCACCTATAGTCTATTGTCTATAAATGAGGAAAATGAAGATGCGGCATGAATAACACAGGCATGTAAAGAAAGGGAGATCTAAAGGCAGTTCAAATATATTGCGGAAAGAGTGGGGCCCAAAGAGGCAGTGTTCTGTGTGGATTAGAAATACATGGGTGAGATTTTAAATGAGTCCAAAATTTCTTTCTCAAGAAACTACCTGTATGAACAAAGAATAATCTTTATTTGCCATCACAATCTGTAGGAACCTCTTCAGAAAGCATGGCATAAAACTACATGAGTTCTGTCAGTCAGTCTATTCTGCATTAGCAGCAACCAGTTTCCTTTTGCCCGCTTCATCTGTTCAGCTAGATTTCCCAAAGAATTAAAAAGTGCATAGACATCCCTTTCAACAAACTTCATGAGAGCTTGCATAAATGTAAACAGCTTTCCACTGGGTCTTGGATTGGATACAAATCATTCCAAGGAAAGTTCATCGGAGTCCAGAGCATCTGCCTTTCTTATTACAAAAAAAAGTACCAGTTCAAGCCAGTATTCCTTTCCTTATTCTCTCTCTCTGGTTCTTACCACTCACATGACATGCACTTTCTTTTTCTTCTCTCTATTCAAATTCTCTCATTTCCAATGCCCTTTCCTTTTTTTTTAAATTTTCTATTTCAAGGGTCTACAGCTGCAATTGAATTCTAGCTGATTAAACTGAATTATCAGATCACCACTTCTTCTAAATTTATGTTGCGCCATTACATCAATTTCACCTCCTTTCTTACCCTTTACTTTTAATTCTAGTGCCAATCTTGCTGCCAACGTTATTAGTCTCACCTTGGTTAATTTTTGGAACTCTCTCAGAGGTAGCTCGTCCATCTCAAGAAAAGTTGCAGCAGATGAGCACTATTTTGATTTCGTAAGCTTCCCCAAATGCACAAGAAACCTGGCATAGTTCCTTTTGTGTCCTTTTCTATTACGATGACCCCACTTCCAATTTCATGTTGTCACTGCGTTTGGAGGCATGTATGGTCTCTCTCTATTCTCACTATGCCATTGGTCATAACATATATTTAAATGTTGTAACATTTACTGAACTGGTGAAAGATATAGTTTATATTAAGCTCAGAATAAAAAAAAGACATTAACCAAGCTTCTCTGGTAAACAACAAAACTACTGACTCATTAAATACATATGATTCAATAAAGGTGAGAAGCCTATAAACAGAGCCCGGACAAACATTTATTATTTTAAATAACTGACACGCACACATTCTAAGGAAAATGAAAACTAAACATTCTCTACAGAAATTAAACTTTGTCCAAATACTTGTTAATTTTTAAGAGAATAAAGAGAATAAGATTCAGAATGTTCCAGGTGGCTTTTCGGTTAGGTCTCCGACTACACATAGGTTACCTGATACATACGGTTGTCACTGGGATCACTTCAGAGGTCCTTCGTCCTGATGTCGACAAGAAGTTTTTGAAAAGTGTCTCAAGGAGGATAGTTGTTTCAGGTTTTGTTCTCACATGGGATTGTCAAGAGTTTCTCAGGAAGGTGGCAAAGACTAAGCTGGGTGTCTTACACCGTTATAAGCTGTACCCCAGGTGAAGTCCACAACTCCTGACACCCATAAACTCAAATATGTGACTTCTAATAGAATTAAGCTTTTAACTGATGGTATGTGACTTTCAGCAAACAAATAAAGCAGTTAGGTTAAACCATGCGACTTCCAGTAAATGTCATATAAAAAAAAGACCCTTTTTTTAAAAAAGACTGCTTCAGCTAATTCCTCAACACTTCAAATAAACCAATGTTCACAATCCTTTAGACATGTCTTCAAAAAAAAAAATCAATAATGTAAGTTCCTTCTGAACAACAATTCAAGTAGACAGCTTTCACTACGGCAATACTACCAACAACACCACTTACATTCAATCAAAAACGGGATTTGAAGGCTGTAAGAGTCTGATGACTGTACATTCTTCTCATTTGATGGCAGCCATAATGTGGAGGTGGAGGTGCTGGTGTTGGACTGGAATGGACAAAGTCAGCAGTCAAACAGTACCAGGTTACAGTCCAACAGATCTGTTTGAAATTACATGCTTTTGGAGCATTGCTCCTTCATCAGGTGCTCCTGACGAAGGAGCAGCGCTCCAAAAGCTTGTGGTTTCAAACAAACCTGCCGGATTATAACCTGGTGTCACGTGACTTCTGACTCTTTCCATTTGATTCCAAGTGGGGAATTATATTCTTGTGTAACCCTGTGCAAACACTAATATTGTGCAACAGCAAATGCTGATTTGAGTCACACAAAGCTCCACTTTTAGACACATCCAAGAAATCAGTCTTGGAACACACTGCCCTGACAAAAAATTCCTAATTGCCTAATATTCAACCAACGAAGACTAATCTTGCTCCCCTTGTTTCCACCCACCCCTCCCTTTTTGATGCTTAACCCACACACAGCCTGGCAAGGTCCCAGTTGCTACACTGACCTGGAAGTTGGGCTTGCCAGCGGGAACATGCAGCGTTCCCCGGACCAGCGGGGGTGGGGTGGCCATGGCAGTGCCTGTCGAGACAGCAGGCTGGGAAGAGAATAGTGAAAAGAAGCACAAATACACATGAGAAAGCTGAGGAACAAAAGGGCACAAAGCAAACACATATTGCCCATTTGAAGAGATATTCTGTTGTAAAAACCCAGATTAATCAGACTGATAAGGAAACAATTAAGGTCAACTGCTCATTTCAAAATCAGCAAACTGCTTACAATATAAATATGCTTTGTACCATTCCTTGCAACTTTATAGCTCCTCAGTGCAGTTTACCCCATAGTATCAACTGGCTCTAGAGGACCATATATACTAGTGTAGGCCTGATACAATCTCCGGTTCCAATTGTAAAACAGTTTACAGTATTCAGCAGAGTACCACTCAGACTGTATATAAAGAATTGTGATCTACAATTAATGAGTTCCTCCAGTTGGAATTCAAGACTTCTATTAGTTTAATCATTCGATAGCTAACCAAAGGCCCTGGAGAAGACTCGGGGATGAGCAGGTGCCCAATAAGCAAGAGATCCCTGCTTTGCCTGGTTCGGGTGGTCAACTCACCGGGTTCAAACATTCCAAGGGCAATGGTCACTTAGCTCTGACTCTTAGATATCAGTCTGAACATGAATGGTGACCTGTGAAAAACCATCATCTTGTCCAGATAAATCTTTCTTTCAAACTAAAAAAAATCAACCTAAAGAATATGTGAAGTTCATGACTTCAAGCTGATGGATGACTCACACCTAAGAGATAGATAAAGGTCAGTAAAACCTGTACTTCAATTTTACCCCACCGACTAGATGGACAATTCTTGTCCATTAGCTGCACCAACTACACTAGTCATACTGATTCTGGGTAGTGAATTAAACAGTTAAAAAGGAAAACTTGTGATCAGTTTGCAGGGGCAGGAATTTCCCTAACAAACATTTTTTCAAAAATCATGCTGCTCTTATCAGGAAAGTGCCACAGCCCTCCTCACTGAGGTGCTGGGTAAATGCCTCCTTAACGACAACATTAAAACATCCCAGCTTATCTAAATCACTTTAAACCTCACTGGGAATGCAGAAAGCAGAAGGATTCTGCTCATTCAATCAAGATTGGACAGATGGCGTTTGGTTAAGATGATTTTCTTGAAGTTTTAGAAAAGATGAAATATTCAAATTATGTTGTTTGCACTATCCACATTTAACCTTTATAAATTAGTCTATACAACAGGAATTCTTAAATTTTATGGTTTTAGAACAAGATATCTCTTCAAAAATTTCATATGCAGCCTAAGCAAGTCATGGTAAGGTTCATAATAGCTAGCATAGAGAAAGAGAACCAAGTTGAGCGATTTACCATTTGAACAGAGTGCCCTCTGGGCTTTTACAATCAATGCTCCACAATGTAACATGCAAAAAGTTTGAGAATCCTGTAAGATTTTGAAGCAATGAATTTCCCATTTCCCTACCTTTTCTCTCCATTGGTCTTCTGAAGATTCTGAGCCTTGATGGGGTACCCGTTATAAGAGTGAGAAGCATGCAACAGCCATTCTGAGAAAGAGAGCCTGGACAGCCAGAATTGCTACACTATTAAAATGGAGCCCAATCTGCCCTCATTTATTTCTTAGCCTGGTTGGGGTGGGAGGGAGGTGGTGTGATGAGTGCAGCCATCAGGTGTAGGAGCCTTGATTGACCATCTAGCTGTAACGTGGGAGGCACCCAAACTATTTTGCAGGATCACCCCTTTATCTCCATCAATGCCACTCCAGATAAGATCAGCTCATTGAACTGAGGCCAGAAACTTATTACAGGACATTCATGTCTGTGCAGGCTGCCATAACACTTAACAACAGCTAGGAAGTGGCTACATTTATATTTCAAAGGCACTGATTTATGATCAGATTTTTGCTAGGCAAAAGCATTAAGTATTTTGAGATCAAGGTGAGGAGAACCTTGAGGGGCTGAATGGCACGCTCCCTCCTCCTGTGTTCCTACACTGCAGTAGCATGCATACTACTGATCCATATGGTACAAAGCAGCTACAATACCAGGTTGTGGCTGCTAGGGGGCAGCTCGTCACCAGATTCAAATCTAATCTTTCAAGTGGAACAGTCCAACCCCAAACTTGATCTTGGAGAGATTATCCAAGAAGCAAGCTCCATAGAAATTTCTGCAAGTGCTTCTCCTCAAAATAAGGAAGGAAGGTTCTTCTGTGGTACACTGATATATTATGAGGTTGTAGTAAGATGTTACAATTTTAACAAAAGAATCCAGAATCTGGAAACACATCTCAAATCTACAGTCTGCAACGAGGCAGGAATGAAGAATCATATTATTGCTTCCATTAACAGGCCATGCTTGTCCCTTCAGGGCCCTATTTTAGGATGGCCGATTAAACAGAGTTTCCAGAATTCATCACATCACACAGGCTGTGATTACAGAAGACAATTTATTTGTCTTTAACATGTGGAATGTTTTTAGGTGGAATGAATGTGAAACAACTTTTTACTTTCTCTTTGTTGCTTCAAACTTCAACACAGACAAGAAGTGCTTCTAGACACTCAACCAAGGATGGCATCATATTCTAATCTTATTAAATGCTGTCCCTAATTTATAGTTCACGCATATTTTCCATCAGAAATCATTGGATAGTAATCAAGCGGACTCAGGCTGGGGTGGCAGGAGTACATGGTTAATTTTCCAATGTCTGGTCTGCTATTCCAACATAAAGCACTCAGGGAATAGAGGCTCACTGCAGAGATCTTACTGAGATCTGTTCATTTTTGGGGCATTCTAAAATCAAGCATGACATTACAGTTAATAACCAATTGCATTTCAAGTTAAGCACAAGCAAAAATCAGGAGGACACAGCATAGAGATCTTGATTTAACAAACCAAGACTGAAATTACAGATGAAATAGAAATCGGCCAGCCCCCAACATCGTTTTTAAATCTAGTCTAAAACCTAAAGGAACTGGGCTTATGTGTGATCATAGTTTTAAATTCAGCATCACAATATTCATTGAACAAAGAACAAATTAAACAAATCCACTTAACAACTCACTGAGGCTTTCCAAAGGGAAAGGGAATTGGATCATTCTCTGAAAAGATTTACATGGCTGTGGGGAAGGACAGGTGAATGGCATTGATGAATTGCCCTTTGAGAAGGCCAGCACAGACATAAAGAGCTAAAGTGTCCTTCTATGCTGTAATCACTCCGATTCTACAAGCAACCTGTATCAACTTGCATTTGTAGAATATACAGCACAGGAGGTCACTTGGACCAAATCTTTGTTTGCTTTGGTGTCTGTACTCTACATGGGTCATCTACTACTCTAACTGCCTTTCTCTTCCCCTCTCTTTACTCTACTTGTCCAGTTTTCTTCTGAAACAACTTAAGCTACTTGCTAAACAGCGAACTCCGTTTGTGGAAGCCATGTACAGATACTCCAGGTATTTTAAGCCATTCCATATGGTTGGGTTTTAATATTTTTCTTGGCTCGTGCTGTATCAATAAAACATTTCCATTGCATTCAGTGAGAGCATTTAAAAACATGGCATTGATGGGAGGACAGGAGAGACTGAAGACAACAGAACTGATACCTTAGGGATGGCAGCTTCCTTTTGGATTTGGCTCTGTCGAAGTTTCTTGAGTAGGACAAGTTTGGCTTCCTCCAGCCGCAGCTCTTCCTTTAACTGCTTAATCATTCTCTCTCGCTCCTCTGGCGTGCTCTTCTGAAAAGAAAAGATCCAGTATTACTTAAATAAAAGTAACTTGTCAATTCTCTTCCATCTCCTCTCACCTCTGTCCTCCCTTATAAAGACAAATACAGTTCCATAGGCATTGGTCAATTTGCCAAAGCAGCTGAAGAGCAAGCTGAATTGGTCCTGTATTTTTGCACACTTTCACTTTGATTCCTTGCAGCTTGCAACATTCCAAGCTAGAAAATGTAGAAACGGCAACCTTCTCAGATTATGCCAGTGTTTGACCTCTGATCAACAGCTGCTCACAGTGGCACTGCTGAAATAGGATAACACCTTACTCTTACCCTTACACTTAACTGGCTTCATCGTATTGAAATATGTTTTCACAGGCACCAGGCAATCGTTAGGAGCTTTCCATTCGTATCAATCTTCTAGACCAGATTCACCAAGCTATCTGGCCACTGGGGAATCAATGGTGCCTGTTTCCATCTGCATCCAATGTCTACTCAATAATGTGTGCTCCAGCACTGGGCATTTGATGACAAGGGGTTGAACCCCATGTTTAATCTAGAGCATCAACATGAACCACAACAACTAGACCCGGAGTAGCCCAGTACAAGTCAGAAACTGAATGCTCAGCAATCCCAGTGTTCAGCATCCATTGAATAAACCATGATTTGATTTGCTTTTGAGAAATCCTGAAAAGGACGGTCTCTCATTAAACAAAATATAAATTTTACTGAAGAATGTCGTAAAAAAGGAAATGACAGAAGCGGGAACAAGGAGGTTAAAAAAATGACTTGATAAACCAACTTAAAAATGTTTCTAAAAGTGAATGATAAAATGCAAACGGCTAAGCTGTAAAGTGCTAACAATTCCAGTAAGTGTTTTCTTTGAACCAGGGCTTTCAAGCAGGGAACGTATTTGAGAAATAACTAGAATTTACTCATAATCCATGAATGGCATGGGAATGAGAGTAAAGCTACATTTGTTCCAAAATTACGTTAATGGCCTGA
This sequence comes from Ginglymostoma cirratum, assembly GCA_024137785.1. NCBI lineage: Eukaryota > Metazoa > Chordata > Chondrichthyes > Orectolobiformes > Ginglymostomatidae > Ginglymostoma > Ginglymostoma cirratum. The sequence continues at coordinate 4,024,102 of JAHRHZ010000043.1, read as the reverse complement.
AGAAAAATAATTAAAACAGCTATAACAAGGAAACATTGAACAGAATCAAAGCATTGGAAGAGGCCATCTGACCCATTGCTTCTAAGTTCATTCTTTGAAATTGCTATTCAGTTCATCCCAGGAAAGTCCAAGGGCTTTTTAAAAAATATAACTGCATGTAAACACTACCTTTTAAAATTAAACTAAAGTTATTGATTTTGATGAATGTTCTGCCTCACCATAATATCATCTCGATTTGCGTTTCTTCCTGGTTCTTTTGAAAGCCCGTTCATCCTGGGACTTGAAGCTTCATTGTCAGAGAGGATGATGATATCTGGTGATGGAGCACGCTTTCCCTTCTTCATTTCGCTGTAAAAGATTGGGCCAGAGGTTGAACAAAGCAGGAGAAGGGTTTGAAAATGGAATTGTCCAAGCAGTTAAGTCTCCAGCCAGGGAGTGCAATGTTTTGCCTCATGTCAAATTAACCCAAGATCCTTTGTTTCCTTTACAAAATGTGTCCCCTCTCCAACATAAAATACAGCTGAGAAAAGGTGAACTTGACCAAAATGGTTCATGCTGATGTTTGTGCTCCCACATGCTATTCTGCTCAACAAGCTCCTTATTTTCACTATACTCTGGGTAACAAAGTTTCTCCCAAAATTTTTACATGCTTTACATAATCTTTATGGTTTGATTAGTGCAGGGAACTGCTACCATCACACCCATGCTTGCAAATACAACCAGAATTATTTCTTTTGAAGGTTATAATTTTTTTTGGGAGGGGTGGTGGTAGGAGTGAAAAAAGACAGTATGGCTGAGGGAAAAAAATGACACACAGAGGGCGATGAGAAGTGATTCTTCACATAGACCCAACTAAAGTAATGGAGATCAAATGGGTGTTTGTTGATCCTTGCTTCATCATACTTCTATTTTGAAAACAATACAAGGTCTGGTAAGCTGTATGTACTTACCCATCTCATTCCCAGAAACAACAGCTTCCCCAAGTGTACGTCTGACTATTCATACATACAGTCAGCTGAAATATCACTATGGAGGAGAGCTTACGGAGGCATACATTACCTGCAGTCCCCTTGGAGATCAGTGCAGCTCTGACCTCATATTTATCATTGCCACACATTGCAAACTCAGCAGATCACGATTACTGTACTAAGACCTTTTCTTTGAAAAAGTTTTTAAAAAACTGTCCTTGAGCATCTTTAGAGTCACAGGAATATTATCAATTACGGAGTGAAACAAAAAGTTCTATGCTAACAGCATGTTCACAGAGCCCTTGAATGCTGTGGCACCTCACATTTTTTGTGCACACTTTACACACACTGCTCAGGACAATCAATAGGCTCTGGCAGGGAAGGTGCCACTCATCAGCTAACAGACAGCATCCTTGTATCTAAGTGACTGGGAGCAAACTTCCTGTATGCTAATTGCACCAGAAAAAGTTATCACATGACTTAGGCATTTCCCTTTCTCTGTCACATGACCACCCCCAGAGGAACCCATGGCAACAGCCGGCTGAAACTGGTCTGTGACACATTGCCTTCATTTTGTGAAGGGAGGTAAGATTCAGGTACTGAAACAAAATGGAGCCCATTGAACAGGCAGTAAAAGCTACCCCAGTAAGACAAAAAGCAGGATTCCACCACCTTCACTGTCACTCCTTTGCAGGTTTTAGTTTGAAAAGCTCGGTTTGAACTTAAGACTCTGCTTGGCGCGTACATAACAAACTTTCAAAAGCCAACGTTTTAGAAAAGGCCTTAACGTGCAAGATTCAAAAATGTCTTCACAACTTGCGATTATTTTGTGCACACCTCTGGGTGACAGCAAAATTTTCTGAAACTCTGATTCATTTCATCACTGTATCAGATTGAACGATTGACGTGTTTGTGACAGCTTGACCCTTCTGGCTGTAACAGGGGCTTTTCAGCAAGCAGTTAGGAAAATCACCACGGAGCAGGTTTTGGACATGGTTAGCTACCATGGCCTTTGCTACAGTGCTGTTTGAGCAAACTGCATTCCTGAACATGATGGGCTTGGATTAAAAACTAAGAACCCAAAGCATGTTTTCATAAGTTGAGGCTTAGGATAAAGCTCTCAAAGTTAATGATTCATCTTATCAAACAGCGTAATGAGAATATTACATGGAGATCCTGTATATCATTCTACAGTGTCCTTCATTACTCTATGCCCTTCGAGGTACTTTTTAAAGGGTATGATTAATACTTTTGCCTGAATGGGTTTGAAACCATCAAGGGCAAAACAGGCTGTTTGATTGATACTTCATTCACCAGTCAAAAGGTTCACTGATTCAGCTGTGTCACCAAGGCTTCTTTGGCAATCCCGTCTAAAAATCCACAATGTAGAAGAACAAAGGCAGCAACGACATAGGGACATCTTCATTCACCAGGTCCCATCTTCATCATAGATAACAAGGTGTAGAGCTGGATGAACACAGCAGGCCAAGCAGCATCATAGGAGCAGGAAAGCTGACGTTTTGGGGTCTTCAGAGAAGGGTCTAGTCTTGAAACGTCAGCTTTCCTGCTCCTCTGATGCTGCTTGGCGTGCTGTGTTCATCCAGCTCTACACCTTGTTATCTCAGATTCTCCAGCATCGGCAGTTCCTATTATCTCTCTCCCCATCTTCATCATTGCTAGATTAAAACCCAGGAACCTCTCCTTTAGAATACTTTAGGGGCACCTTTACCAACTAGACTGTGGTGGTTTAAAAATCCATAATTTTGTAATGGAAAACATGAATGGGCAATGAACACTATCTTGCCAGTGGTACTTGTATCTTAAATTTTTCTTTGAAAAGATTATTTTTGTGTAATACATATTTGGAACAGACATTCATCACTAATGGAGATAGTCATCATCTTGGTAAGAACCAGCTTAAATACGTTCCACATCAGACATCTGCACAACACAGAACAGCAAGAAAAATATTTTAATGTCACTGGTAATTATTAGTGATAAGTAACAGTTTACTTTAATTGGTGCAAAACTTTCACAAAAGGTTACTTTACAGTTGAATTTACAATGCAACCTAATTCCATGCTGAAGCCCATATTCTGCATGTCACCTCCCATTATGACACTGCAACTCTCCAATGGAGCACGAGGACTCTCCCACATTAGCAAATCCCCAGTCCATTGTACTCTTTTAAATAAATTTCAAAATCTGTAAACATGGGACAGCAAGAGGATACATGATCCAACTAGGAGATGAGGAAACCAGCTGGTCAATCCAGCTCTTCAACCTAGGATGATGGATTCATTATGAAGTGGCCTGCGTCTCAGCTCTTTAGAACTTTCAGCATGTCAATGATTGCAAAATGCATTGAAAAAATAGCCAATGCGAGATGGAGACACTTCTTTAGGTCATGTCTTATTTTTGAATGTTAAGGAAATGTTGATGATGCTCTTCCTGATATAGATTATAAACATCCTGTTTAATTGTTACAAACTGCTCCATTAACCTCATGTGAAATGTACGGTATGTGCACCAAGGCACACAGATCTTGGCACGAATGCTTACAGCTGCATACCAATATACAGTTTACATCATGGATAAGGACGAATATTTCGTCACAGTGTCCGAGCAATGAGACTCTTGCTATTAGAAGAAAAATTTTCACCACAGTTCTGTGTCTCTCATTGCCTCTTTTTCGGGTTGTCTATTTCTATCTTATATCTGTCTCCAAAAACACCTTATCCAATGATTTGAGGAGGGGAGAACCCAGGTCTAGCATCATATAGTGAAATAACATCAATGTATCAGAATGGTTGCATATTACTAAATACTTAGTATTTAGCTTCTAATAAATTTAACCAAAGTTGATTGTTTTTGAGAAAGCATTGATATTTGAGAAGCAGCAATCCTGAAACTGAAGTTGGACTTTGGCCCTTCATTCTGCCATTCTATTAATTCATGGTTGAGGATCCATTCTTCATTTACCCATTTGAGCTCACGTCTCTTCAGTCACCTAAGAAAAAATACATTGATCTCTGTCATAAAAAACTCAATTGCCCATGGCTTGTCGAGGGAGAAACTTCATTTTTGTGGAAAAATTCCTATATTTACATGACTGGAAAGCCCAGAACTACAGATGTCAGGATAAGGTCTCAGTGTTTTAGAACTGACTGTGATGAGAAATTTCTTCATTTCGGGGGCTGTGAATCTTTGCAATTCTCCACCCCAGATTGGAGTCTCTGTCACTAAGTACATTCATAACACTTTTAGACACTGGACCTCAGGGGAGCAACTTTTTCACACAGAGGGTGGTTCGTATTGGGGTGAACTGCCAGAGGAAGTGGTAGATGCAGGTACAGTTACATTTAAAAAGCATTTGGGTACGTACACAAATTGAAAAGGTTTAGAGCGGTATGGGCCAAATGTTGGCAAATGGGATTAGTTTAGTTGGGAAACTTGGTTAGCATGGATAGGTTGGACCAAAAGGTCTGTTTCCATGCTGTATGACTATAAGACAGGATCTAAAGATGTGGGAATGGATCGGACAGTGGAGTGGGGTAAAGGATCAGTTTGGATTAAGCTAAACAGAACTGCATGGCCTATTCCTGCTCATGATTCTTGTACTTTTTCTAAACTGGACACATGTCCTTTAAATTGTGTCTTTCAATGGCATACAGATTAGGAAAAATAATAAATGAGGATTGGGAGCAGTTTAGAATTCAGCAAAGGGCCAAGGATTGATTAAGAAGGGGAAAATAGAATACAAAAGCAAGCTTGCAGGGAACATAAAGACCGATGCTAAGAGTTTCTATAGGTACGTGAAGAGAAAGATTGGTAAAGACAAATGTAGGTCCCCTACAAACAGAAACGGGGCACATGTATAATAGAGGACAGAAGAAATGGCTGAGGAACTGAATACATACTTTGGTTCTGCCTTCACAAACGAGGACACAAATCAGATACCGGAATTGTTGGAGGATGCAAGATTTAGTTAGAGGGAAGAACTGAGGGATATGAAGAAATGAGGTATAAAGAAATGGAAAAGGTCAGTAATCTATATAATAAGACAACTATGAGAAGGGGGGCAGTCATCACAGGACTGAGGGTATTATAATTAAATACATACAGGATATGAAACAAGGTGATGAGCTTGTAGTGCAGATTGAAATTGGCACATACAATGTTGTGGGTATCAGAGAGATGTGGCTACAAGGGGATCAGGGCTGGGAATTAAATACCCCCAAGGAAGTGTGTCCTATTGAAAGGAGAGTCAGATGGGCAGTGGGGAAGGGGTTGCCTTGTTACTAAGAAATAAAATTAAATCAATAGCAAGAAATGATATAGACTCAGATAGTGTAGAATCTGTGTGGGTACAGCTGAGATCTTGATGGGAGTTATGTACGAGTCTCCCGGCAGTAGTCAGGATGTGGGGGCACTAAGTAAATAAGAAGACAGTACCTTTCTCACATACCTTTTCTATTACAATAATCATGAGGATTTCAATATGCAGGTTGACTGGGATCTGCTTGTGGTACAACCCATTAGGGAATAGACAATTCTGAATGTGGTGATGTATATTGAGGCAGACTTAATTGGGGAGCTTAAAAATAACCCCTTGGGGGCAGTGACTATAATGTGATAGAATTCACCCTGCTGTTTGAGGGGGAGAAGCTTGAGTAAGCCGGAATGGCATTACAATTGAATGAAGGTAACAACAAAGACATGAGGGACAAGCTGACCAGTTGACTGGAAGGGGAACCTAGCAGGGAAGATGATGGAGCAGCAACGGCAGGAGTTTGACAGTAATTCAGGAGTCACAGCAGAAATTCAACCCAAGGAAGAAGAAACATACTAAGGGGAGGACAGGGCAACAACGGCTGACAAGGGAAGTCAGGGACAGCATAGAAGCAAAAGAAAAAGCATACAATGTGGTGAAGATTAGTGGAAAGACAGAGGATGGGGAAGTCTTTGAAAATCAGCAGAGGAAAACTGAAAAAGCAATAGGGGAGGAGATGAAATGTGAGCGTAACGTAGCTAGTTGTAATATAAACTGCAGAGGAACTGATTAGGTGTTGTGCATCAGTCTTCATGGCGGAAGACAAAATCAGTAGAATATCAGAATTTCAAGATAGTTAGGGGTAGAGGGGAGTGCTGTGGCCATCATTAAGGAGACGGTGCTGGGGAAGCTGAAACGTCTTAAAGTGGATAAATGATCTGCAGGTGTCGGTGGTGATATTTCAGGAATCACTGCAGTCAAATTTTAGAGTCCATTATTAAGACTGAGATTGCAGACTACTTGAAAAGATTTTAAGGATGTTGCCAGGATTGGAGGGTTTCAGCTACAGAGAGAAGCTGAACAGGCTGGGGCTATTTTCCCTGGAGCAGCAGAGGCTGAGAGGTGACCTTATAGAAGTTTATAAAATTGTGAGGAGCATGCATAGCACGAATAGCCAAGGTCTTTTGCCCAGGATAGGGGAATCCAAAACTAGAGGGAATAGGTTTAACGTGAGAGGAATCATAATTTCTGTTAGTTTCAAAATGGTTATGGAAAAGGAAGTCTTCCATAAAGGTTTTGATTGGAGTAAGGCAAATTTTAATGGTACGAGATTGAACTAGGCTGTTTGCAGGTGAAACGATGTCTGACAAGTGGGAGGCAGTCGGGAGTGTGATGATGAGATTTCAGAGGCATTACGTTCATGTTAGAGTAAAGGGTAAGGCTGGTAAGATTAAGGAACAATAGATGAATAAAGACATTAAGGTTCTAGTCAAAAATAAAAGAGAATCTTTTTTAAGGTATAGACAACTTGGTTCAATTGAATCTCTTAACTATTATAAAGAGTGTAGGGGCATTCTTGAGAGAGAAATCAGGAAGGCAAAGACAGTACATAAGATAGCGTTCAGATAAGGTTAGAGATAATCCAAAGAGATTCTACAAATACATCAACAGCAAGAGGCTAACTCGAGGAAGGGTTAGGCCTCAAAGATCAAGGTTATCTTTGTGTTGAACCCCAGGAGATGGGAGAGATACTAAATATATATTTTACGTCAGTTTTTACTGTGGAGAAAGAAACGGAGTCTGAAGAATGCTGAGAAATAAACTTCGATGTTTTGAAAACAGTTCAATTACAGATTAGGAAGTTTGGGAGGTCTTAGAGAATATAAAAGTTGGATAAATCTCTGGCACCTGATCTAATGTATCCCAGAATGTTGTGGAAAGTGAGGGAGGAAATTACGAGACCCCTTGCAGAAATACTTGCATCATCTATACCTACAGGTGAAGTGTCTAATGACTGGCGAGTGGCTAATGTTGTAAGAAGAAACTGGGGAACTTTAGACCTGTGAGCCTGACTTCAGTTATGGGTAAATTGTTGGAGGTGATTATAAGAGATAGGATTTACAGACATTTAGAGAGGCAAGAATTGAGTAAGGATAGTCAGCATGGTTTTGTGCAAGGAAAATCATGTCTCACAAAATTGATTCAGTTTGCGGACGACACCAAAATTGGTAGCATTGTAGACAGTGTAAACGGTTTTCTAAGATTACAAAGGGACCTTGCTCAAATGGGCAATGGGCTGAAAAATGGAGTTCAATCTGGATAAATGCAAGGCATTGCATTTTGGTACAAGGGTAGGGCTTATACAATTAATGGTAGGGCCTTGAGTAGTGTGGTAGAACAGAGGGACCTAGGAGTGCAGGTACATAATTCTTTAAAGTTTGCATCACATATAGACAGGATGGTTAAAGAGGCATTGGGCACATTTCTTCATTGCTCAGTCCTTTGAGTATGTAGGAGTTGGGACGTTATGTTCAGGTTGTACAGACATTGGTGAGGCTTCTTCAGGAAAGCAGTGTCCAGTTCTGGTCGTCCAGCTATAGGAAGATCATTATCAAGCTAGAGAGGGTTCAGAAGAGATTTACCAGAATGTTGCCAGGTATCAAAGGTTTGAGTTATAAGGAAAGGCTGGATAGGCTGGGACTTTCTTCACTAGAGCGTAGGAAGTTGAGGAGGTGACCCGATAGAAGTTTATAAAATAATGAGGAGGTATAGATAGGGAAAAGACAACTGCCATCAATTCTAAGATGGGGAATTTCAAGCCATTTTTAAGGTGAGGGGAGAGACATTTAAAAAAGACATGAGGCAAATGGGGCGCATGTGGAATGAACTTTCTGATGAAGTGGTGGATGCTGGTACAATTACAACATTTAAAAGACATTTGGATGGATATATGAATAGGAAAGATTTGGAGGGATATGGGCCAGGAGCAGGCAGGTGGGACTAGTTAGTTTGGGATTATGTTTGCCATAGACTGGTTTGATCAAAAGGTCTGTTTCTATGTGACTAGATGAAAGGTTTAAAAGGGACTTAATGGACAACTTTTTCACGCGGAGGGTGGTGCATGTGAAATGAGCTGCCAGAGGAAGTGGAAGAGGCTGGTATAACTACATTTATAAGGCATCTGGATGGATAGATGAATAGGAAGGGTTTAAGTGGGTTATGGGCCAAATGCTGGCAAATGGGACTAGGTTAATTTAGAATATTTGGTTGGCATGGACAAGTTGGATCCATGCTGTACATCTCTATGGAAGTGCATGGTAAAATTGGGCTGAGTCAGCATAGCGTCATCAAGAGGAGATAATGAGCAAGATAGGCAAAGGAGAGCCAGTGGACGCGATCTATTTGGATTTCTAGAGGGCCTCTGACAAGGTGCCACATCAGAGATTGCTAATCAAGTGCCCATGGGGTAGGGGCAAGGTATTTGCATAAAGAGAGGACTGGCTGACTAGCAGAAGGCAGAGACTGGGGACAAAGGGGTCTCTTTTAGGATGACCGCTGGTGATGAGTGGCGTTCCGAAGCGGGACCACAACTATTCACATCATACTTTAAATGATATGGACAAAGGAACTGAGGGCTTTGCTGCTAAGTTTGCAGATGACACAAAGATAAGTGGAGAGGCAGATAGTGTTGAAGCAGGGAGAATGCAGGAGGACTTGGACAGTCTAGGAGAGTGGGCAAAGAAGTGGTAGATTGAAAACAATGTTGCCAAGTGTGAGGTTATGCACTTTGGTTGGAAGAATAGATGTGTAGCAAAAACAGAAATTGCTGGAAAATCTCAGCAGGTCTAGCAGCATCTGTGGAGAAATCACAGTTAAAATTTCAAGTCCAGTGACTGAATCTGCCCTGAAGAAGGGTCAGTGGACCTGAGGTGTTAACTCTTCTTTCCCTCCACAAATGCTGCCAGACCTGCTGAAATTTTCCAGCACTTTTTTTGTATCATTGATTACTGGTTAGTTAGCAGGCCCTCACTTTGTTGCTGTCAGAAAGTAAGGGCTTTATTGTCTCCAGAGTCAATGCCAGGCTTTGCTTATAGTTAATTAAATTTCTGACAAGAAAGAAAATAGAGTGTGGTTACACATATTCACCTTCCACTCTTCCAACAAGGCTCCAAAGACGACATTTGATTTATTACGTCACGCGTAGCGAGGTACAGTGAAAAGTATTGTCTTATGTGCTTTACAGGCAGATCATACAAGTGCATCAGGATAACAGATCAGAGTGCAGGATACAATGTTACTGCTGATGTGGTTAATCATGCATGAATAAAAAAGAAGTATGACTGACTCTTAAAGAGTTAAGGAAGGAAACTGATCCTGCCAATTATTGCAACATGTCTGAAAAGAAATTGATTGCTAGAGTTGATGGGCTGACACAACTATTTGCCATGTGTCACATGACACCATTAACCCTCAGTGCCGAATTCACTGCTTTCTGCTTTTTCAATTCTAGTTTTCCTGGAGGTTTTACGACTGAAAACAGAAGCTCAGGATCTATGAGTCTCAACAATGGTAAGATGACTACACTTGCTATAGGGACTAGCATACCTTTCCATTGGGAAATACTATGGAAAAGAATGTTGAGTTCAGTGAACAGAGAAACAGGCAAGAACCAGAAGAAACCACAGTGCTTCCACCATGCAACACTGTAGTTACAGTCTCCATGGACTGTCAACAGTATTATTAAATTTATATTAACACAGCTAATTAAGTTAGGATTCACAACCATTGTTTCATATATTATTTTCTCTTCCCATCTAGTTGTCAATCACACACTAAACAAGAGACCATTCTTTCTCTATATTCCTTGGTAGACTCATGGCTTAGTTCACATCTCCTTAGATTGATCTGCCTGCACTCCATTTCACTGGGTTCTGAAATGGCTGTCAAGTTCAATTAGCAATCTGCACATCACATGACATTCAGGGCAAGGTAGTGCTTGAAGGGCTCCATTCTGATTGGTGACAAGTCAAGGACTCCTGTGAGTTGGCAGAGATGTTTTCTCCCTTCAGCAATGCTTTGAAGACATCCCTAAAATATTCAACCAGCCCCTGGCAATCATCCAAAAGGGCTGATCAGTGACCTTAATAGAAAAATAAATATATCTTTCCATAACAAAAGCTGAAAGGGTGACGGCACCAAGGCAAAAGATATATCCACCATGATCTAACGAAATGATGGAACACGTTTGAGGAGATCCTAAGAAGAGGTAGCTACACAGATAGAGGATGCATTTGGTTGTAATTTTCCAAACATCCTTGGATTCTGGAAAAGTACTGGAGGACTGAAAGACTGCCAATGTGACACCCTTATTCAAAAAGGAACAGAAGTAAAAAGTGGGTAACTATAGGCCAATTACTCTAACATCTATTGTTGGAAAAGTATGAAACTCTCTTAAGGAAGTGACAGCAGAACATTTGGAAAATCTATTGGATTAAGCAGAGTCAGCATGGCTTCAAGAAACAGAAGGTGTGTCTGACTAATTGATTAGAGCTTTTCAAGGAAGTCTTAACCAGAGGGGAACCAATGGATGTTGTATTTGGTTTTCTAGGTGTTGTTCAATAAGGTACCTCACTAAAGGTTAAATGATACATAAAAGCCCACAGTATTGGAGGTAGTTCGATTTGAACAGATGAATGGTTCAGAATCTTCACTACCAAGCCACAAAATTTATTCACACAGCAACTTCCACAATCCCAAAAAGTTCCAACATAAAATACTCATGTACAGTCATTGGTGAGATGCAGGAACCTGGCAGACAATTTGCACAAGATGCCACAAACAACCCAGATGATTTGGGTAAGTAAAGACATTAGATATTGGTGCATGCCTGACAAGAACTGCTGTTTTCGTTTTTTTGCCCCCTAAAGTGCCACGGGATCTTTTGTGCACATCTGAGGGGGCAGATTGCATTTAACATCTCATTTGATAGACAACAGCTGAATTCCTCCGTGAATGTCGCATCGTGCTACCTCCCCGCTTCTTTAAAAGCCAACTCAACAACTTTCTCTTCACATGTACTATTGATTGCCTCATTTAAATACTCTCAAACTCTTTCTCTCTCCTCCCGCTGCTTATTGCTTCATGAGAAATATCTTTGGATGTTGAGTTGTTGAAAGAAGCGCTGTTGAAACACAACTTGCAGTACCATCTTCAATTGTGTCACAGCGCACTAAGGGTAACAGATAACCTTCACTCTGAAATCAGGTGCAAATGCAACCTGACACAAGGTTGAGGGAGTTACAGGGCAATTTATTGAAGGGACTATCAGATCACTCAGTTCAGAGACAAACACGGTACATGATTTGCTCAGATATGCGCCCAAGTGTTAACATTCACAATTGAGCTGCTATTCAATTTCACATTTCTATTACTGTTCCAAACGTGTCCATCAGCAAACACTGCTAAAATCTGGCATCTCTGCTCCAATTCTCAGAACTGTCAAAGTGTACGAGACAACTCACTTAAAGAGAGGAAAAGTTTGCACCAGAAATCAGGATGGATTTAAGATAACTGACAAAAATGCTAGGGGAGGTGCACAGAATGAAGAACAAGGATTATTATTTTCAGCACAGCAAGGTATATACCTGTAAAGCAGTCAAAGAGTGACACAAGCAGAATGATCTCCTCCCGAGTTGTTTTATGAATTTATAGAGGCTGTTAATTCCAGTGCTACGTAACTAACATTCTTGAATTTTGACTTCTTAAATCTACGAATTGACAAACCTGACATCTTATTTGGAGCCCTTGCTTTAACAGTCCGGGCCAACAATGGCTGCTGAGATACCTTGCCATAAGCCAGATGACAGCACTGGATCACAAACAAAACTGGAAAAACTTAACGTCTTTCTCATGTATTGAAACAGAGCCAAATGCAAATGTTTTTAAAAAAACTCAAAACAGACTGGAAACATACTTAAGCCTCCCTCTCCATTGAATTAAATTCAAACAGTCCTTTCATGGAGCTCAGTTAGCAGAGTTCCCCAGGAGTTGATAAGAAACTTGCACTGGACTATGTCAGGTTGTCAACCAAAATTCATGCTTTCAATTGGAATTATGCAATTCCTACTGGGACACAATTGCCTGAAGACATTATGCACGAAAGATCTGGTTTGCCTAAGATGCTCTCCACGACAATGTTTAATGTTCACAGTTGCCTAAATGCAGTCACTGAAAGCAAAGCAGCAGAAAGTTGCTTGAACCCACTAAGAAGTTGTTAATTGGATTCCAAGCCAGACATTGAAGGACAAAACTAGAACAAACTAGCAAATCCTTTTCTTGATGTGCAATGCTGCATTCTATAAGTAAGCCAATGCCTGATGTTTACCCATTCCTCTTTACAAATGTTTTTAATTAACCTGTTCAGCCATGTTATACAAATATCTGCAACAGGGAGAGGTGGAACCTGAACCTGGGTCCCCTGGCTCAGAGGTAAGGACACTATCACTATTCCACAAAAGCACACCCCCATCCCACTTTATTCCACTTTGATAAAATGCAATAACCCAACATTAAACTAAACTAACGCAATTAAACTATAACCATGTTATAGCCCTTTAAATAGACCATTTCTCTTTGAACTATTTTGATAGACTGATAAAAATAATGATGGGGGGGTTTGCGGCATAGCGATGACGTCCTTACCTCTGCACAGCAACTTGCGACCACTTCCATCGCGAAGAACATAAAATCTCAAGTTCCCTTCCAAGTCACTCACTGTGCTGACTTTGAAATATGCCACTGCTCCTTCAGTGTCACTGGGTCAAAATCCTGGAATTCTCTCCCAATCAGCATTATAGGTCAGCCTACAGCACAGGGACTGCAACATTTCAAGAAGGCAGCGTCACCCATGTCCCACAAGTGATTAAAAAAAAGGACAGGAGGCCTGGGTTCATAAAAAATTGCTTCTGGCTATTGCTAACAAGTTAATGAAATTTTTACTGTTAAGGTTTTATGGTGCAGTGATAGTGTCCCTACCTCTGGACCAGATGGCCCAAGTACAAGTCCCACCTGCCTTAGAGAAAATGTCCACACAAGTTGACTAAAAATTAAAATGACCAAATTAATCAGGTGACAGTCCCTTAAAGAGGCCACTTTCTTTAAAAATGGTCTAGGTACTTGATTAAACAATGCTCTTCGGCCATGCAACGAAACAATATAATTCACCAAACTGACCTTTATTATTGCATGGTAAAAGGAGCACTCAAAATCAAGACCATCAGCAAGAGGTTCAGTGGACTGGAGTTCCAAACCATCTTTCAAATTTTCCCTTCACCACTTCCCCGATTAAACCCATTCCTCCAAGATCTCTTGAAAACCTAGCTCCTCAACCATGTCTTAGTCATCAGCCAGAGTATTCTCTTAGCTGGATCAGCATCAAACCTCATTTGCTAACATTCCTCTGTAAAGTGCCCTGGGTGCTACCACAGCAAAGATGTCACATAAATGCAGGAGTCTAGATTGAGGGGAGATAGGCAATCAGTTGAACAGGCTATTCACTAATAACAAACAATGGCTTTTGTGGGAGGACGCATGCGAGGGAAGGGGGGTTGGGGGTTGTGGGGAGGGAGGGTGGGGAGAGCATGTTTGGGAGGGCGGCCCAAGAAGTGATGGAAGGGGTGCAGATAATAATGGATTGGAGATGAGTAAGAATTTGGAGGAAAGGAAGGGGAGAACTGGAAAGAAAGTTCAGAGTTCCAATACACAATAGACCCTCACACCACGATGCTGGGTTTTACAGATGCACCTTACTCATTTAACTTCAGCCACCTCTTCATTTTTAAGATTTCCAAAGATGAGTTAGAGTAGCTACTGATTGTGTGAACTGCTCCAGGACAGTTTTCTGTTACTGGACTTGATAATGGCCCCCATGGACCGTTTCTGGAAAACTAGGTGTCATGACTGTGTTCTATCTATCTTTTCACTACAATCAGAGATAAAAGGTACTGCAGATGCTGGAGAATCCGAGATAACAAGCACGGGGCTGGATGAACACAGCAGGTCAAGCAGCATCATAGGAGCAGGAAAACTTGACGTTTCGGGCCTAAACCCTTCATCAGAAATGGGGGAGGGGAAGAGGGTTCTGAAATAAATAGGGAGAGAGGGGGAGGCGGATAGAGGATGGATAGAGGAGAGGATAGGTGGAGAGGAGGCAGACAAGTCGAAGAGGCGGGGATGGAGCCAGTAAAGGTGAGTGTAGGTAGGGGGGTAGGGAGGAGATAGGTCAGTCCAGGGAGGACGGACAGGTCAAGGGGGCGGGATGATGTTAGTAGGTAGGAGATGGGGGTGTGGCTTGGGGTGAGAGGAAAAACAGGTTAGGGAGGTGGAGATGAGCTGGGCTGGTTTTGGGATGCGGTTGGGGGAGGAGAGATTTTGAAGCTTGTGAAATCCACATTGATGCCATTGGGCTGCAGGGTTCCCAGGCTGAATATGATTTGCTGTTCCTGCAGCCTTCGGGTGGCATCACTGTGGCATTGCAGGAGGCCAAGGATGGACATGTCATCTGAGGAATGGGAGGGGGAGTTGAAATGGTTCGTGACTGGGAGGTGCAGTTGTTTGTTGCGAACTGAGCGCAGGTGTTCTGCAAAGCGGTCCCCAAGCCTCCGCTTGGTTTCCCCGATGTAGAGGAAGCCACAATGGGTACAGCGGATACAGTATACCACATTGGCAGATGTGCAGGTGAACCTCTGCCTGATGTGGAAAGTCTTCTTGGGGCCTGGGATTGGGGTGAGGGAGGAGGTGTGGGGGCAGGTGTAGCACTTCCTGCGGTTACAAGGAAAAGTGCCGGGTGTGGTGGGGCTTCAATTCCTCCCACTTCCTACAGACAAAGGGGGTGGCCATGGGTACCCGCATGTCCCAAGCTATGCCTGCCTCTTTGTAGGTTATGTGGAACAATCCCTCTTCCGTACCTACACTGGCCCTAAACCCCACCTCTTCCTCCGTTACATTGATGACTGCATCGGCGCCGCCTCGTGCTCCCACGAGGAGCTCGAACAGTTCATCCACTTCACCAACACCTTCCACCCCAACCTGAAGTTCACCTGGACCATCTCCAACACTTATCTCTCATTCCTGGACCTCTCTGTCTCTATCTCGGGCAACCACCTAGAGACAGATGTCCATTTCAAGCCCACTGACTCCCACAGCTACCTGGAATACACCTCCTCCCACCCACCCTCCTGCAAAAATGCCATCCCCTATTCCCAATTCCTTCGCCTCCGCCACATCTGCTCCCAGGATGAGACATTCCAATCCCGCACATCTCAAATGTCCTCATTCTTCAAGGACCGCAACTTTCCCCCCAACACTGGTCGAGAACGCCCTCGACCGTGTCTCCCGCATTTCCCGGAACACATCCCTCACGCCCCGTCCCCGCAACAATAACCAAAAAAGAATCCCCCTCGTCCTCACATACCACCCCACCAACCTCCGGATCCAACGCATCATCCTCCGACACTTCTGCCATCTGCAATCAGACCCCACCACCAAAGACATTTTTCCCTCCCCACCCTTATCTGCCTTCCGGAGGGACCACTCCCTCCGCGACTCCCTTGTCCGCTCCACACTCCCCTCCAGCCCCACCACACCTGGCACTTTTCCTTGTAACTGCAGGAAGTGCTACACCTGCCCCCACACCTCCTCCCTCACCCCAATCCCAGGCCCCAAGAAGACTTTCCACATCAGGCAGATGTTCACCTGCACATCTGCCAATGTGGTATACTGCAT
>JAHRHZ010000043.1:3983482-4007679 GCA_024137785.1 Ginglymostoma cirratum | reverse complement strand
CTGCAGCCCAATGGCATCAATGTGGATTTCACAAGCTTCAAAATCTCTCCTCCCCCAACCGCATCCCAAAACCAGCCCAGCTCATCTCCACCTCCCTAACCTGTTTTTCCTCTCGCCTCAAGCCACACCCCCATCTCCTACCTACTAACATCATCCCGCCCCCTTGACCTGTCCGTCCTCCCTGGACTGACCTATCTCCTCCCTACCCCCCTACCTACACTCACCTTTACTGGCTCCATCCCCGCCTCTTCGACTTGTCTGCCTCCTCTCCACCTATCCTCTCCTCTATCCATCCTCTATCCGCCTCCCCCTCTCTCCCTATTTATTTTAGAACCCTCTTCCCCTCCCCCATTTCTGATGAAGGGTTTAGGCCCGAAACGTCAAGTTTTCCTGCTCCTGTGATGCTGCTTGACCTGCTGTGTTCATCCAGCCCCATGCTTGTTTTCACTACAATAGATGGCCAGTAAAGAACAAACTCCTTCCAACTTCAAACAATATAAAAACCCTAGATAACAAGCATGGGGCTGGATGAGCACAGCAGGTCAAGCAGCATCATAGGAGTAAAAAAAACCCTAGTGTTAGTGAAATTGCAACCTTAAAAACAAAACCTTTCTAGATTTGATTTTCTCACTGTTTATGCCATTAGCCACTAATCCACAGTGATAAGAGTCCCAAGGAAACTCCTTCCATGTGGAGAAATTCCACTTTGTAATGCATGTTTATTCAAATGGTTGAAGTGATTAAAAACAATCTGTTTGAAAACTAAAAAGGCACTTACTTACACAATGCCTGTCCCATCCTCAAATATTGCAAACATGTTTTATGTGAAATGAATTACTCTGCAAAGACTAAACAGCATTGACAACTATTTTGTGCGCAGGAAATTGAAGTATTACAACTGCTGCCACCCTCAAGTACTGTTAACCCTCCAGAACCAATTTTCTATTTATTCTAAATGAACGAACATAGATAATAAGGAACAATAAGTTTATTTAAACAGTATGAGGTATCATAACTGATCTGTCAAAACAAAAATAACTTGCACTGTATCTGACCTTTCAGAACTTCAGGATATCCCAAAGTATTTTAAAGTCACATGAAGGCAATTACATGCTTCTGAAGTGTAGCCATTGCTGTGATGAAGAAAGCATATTGGGCAATTTGTACACAGCACATTCCACAAAAAAGCAACATAATAATTATCAGAGCAAATACCTTTAGCAATCGAGTAACGTACACTGGCCCAAGACACCAGGAGGAACTTCTCGTCAGTTCCATGGGAACGTAAGGTTCACCTGAGATACAGACAGGCCGCTGTTTAAACTTTTTCAGCCCAGCACTCGTGTGAGCTGAGAGATTGTATAAAGGGAACATGGGGGCGTGTAGAAAGGAGAAATTCGTACCTTTTATTAAAAGCATGAATAAAGAATTTTTTCTTGTGGCTCTTACATGGATTTAAGGGGGGTGGGTTCTGTGTGCGCCAGATTAAATCCAGCTCTAACACAGTGATAACCTTTGTCATTTGCGGCTTCTCCCCAGGCTGCAAGGCTTGACAATCAGAATGCCTCACCAGTATTGCTCTATTATGTAGTTCAGTGAGAGAGCTGTTGGATACCACTGACCATTCCAAGCTTTTGTGTCACTGCCACGTTGGCAGTCGAAGAAATTAATGGAGGTAATGCAATTGGAATCTGAGCATATGCAAGTCAATCGCACAAAACCACACATGAGCACTTTTCTGTTTCAATTCATCTTTCAAGTCCTTAAGTTGGGGATCCTCTAACAGCATCAAATCATATTTCTGTAACAAAGTGTTCGGAGATAGCTTTACCCAGAGTCTTAGTTATAGGCAAAACACAATAATGTGATGAGGCAAGTCTAACATAATAGTAGCTCTACTGATCCATGATGTCGCACTAAATTTAAATGAGATCCATGCATTGTGCTTCAAAAAAGCAGCTATTTTAATATAGCTCGCACTTCAAAATGAAACAGCTCGATAGTTTCAAATACGTTTGTAATTCATATTATTCTTGGATCATGAACGTTACTCCCAATGTTAACTCAACAGGAGCCCAACTTTAGCAACTCTATAGAACCATCATATAAATTTACAGCTTCTTGTTGAAATTAGTGGACACAGGCAGCTCATCAACGTCAGTGAACAATGCAATGACCCAGTGGAGAATGAGACCTGAAATGGCTGGGGGTGGGGCAGTGGAGTGCAGAGGAAGGCTCCTACTGGGAGAGAAAACTTCAGTTTTTCAAACTGGAAGGGTACAATTTGTGAAGAGAAAATAAAACAATTCAATGATCAAGCAAATATTTAGCTTGTAAACTTTGAGTAATGACGTCGGAAGGCTATCCCAAAGGATACAAAGCAACTGTCTCTACTCATTCTAAACTCTTGTTCCCCCTTTTTAGTTGAAATTTTCCAGTCTGTATGACAGCTCAAGTGTAAAAATATAACCGACTATGGAAATGATCAAGTGTTTAATCTCAGCTCTCTTTCATTAATCAATGTGATTTATATTGTTGATGCCTAATCTGAGGGACCAGATTATCCTTATTCCACATTACCAGAAATGCATAATTCTTTATACGTCCATGTTCACAGTTAATAATTTCACATTTTACCTTAGGTATCCTCAGTGACATCTGCCATTTTATACTATTTTGGAAATCAGGCATTTTTAATAAGCAAAGTATGGGTATAAGTTGGAGTAAAGGTTGATACACAAAAAGCATGGATGACAATAGTTCAATTCAGTATTCCCAGCTGTAGGGAGTTAGCAGGGGCACTTGGGGGTTTGGGGTTGAGTAATATAGATTGCCTGAATTTGAGTAGGTTACTGATTTGCACAAACTTCCAGTTTTTACTAAAACCTCTTACAACTAGCCACAGCATAAAAGGTAACATAGAGGAAAAATGTACTGCTTGTTCATTAGAAGGTTAAGCAATGATTTGGTCAGAGTTTTCAAAATAATAAGGACGACTTTTGGGATAGGTAGAAATTTGGAATTTAAGTTTAAAATTAACAATTGACCTGACCGACAGGCTTTTGCCAATCAAAAGTATTGAGGGATATGGGGCAAATGATTTTAGGCAGCAGATTAGCCGTAATTTCATGAAGTGATGGAACAGGCTTGAGGGATTAAATGACCCATTCTTGTTCCTATGCTCTTAAGAAAGAGGTAGAAGAGAAAAATTAACCAGGGCTTTCGCACCCTAATGCCACTCAATGCTGAAAAATATTTCATATAAATTGATATACCAAAGAAGGTATTTCCAACTGGAGGGCAATTTGCAGGTTAGTTGGGATTGGAGGGAGTTATGAATTTTACTGCTGGTTCTTAGAGCTTTGTTCCATTGCTTTCTGGAGTCTGAAATGCATTCTCCAGACTTTGATAAATTCTGAAGGACCACTGAACTGAAGGGATGCCTGCTTCTCTCTCTCAAGTTGTTGCTGATCTACTGAGTATTCCCAACATTTTTGAGTTTTTATTTCAAGTCCCCAGCATCAGCAGTAATTTGCTATTAACCTTCCATTGGAAATGGAAAAGAACACGAGCACATAAAGAATCCTCGGATGAGCTTATTCACTAGTAGCAAGTTAGTCTATCTCTCAAATGTACAATACATTTTCTTCCTCTGCTGACTTTCTTTCCTCATTCCATATTCTTTTACAGACAGTAAAGTAAATGTGGTGGCAGAGTGCGACAGACCTTTGATACTGCAACAGGTTACCTTGAGCCAGATATTCCTGAGCCTTAAATCTATACTTAACTAGTTATCAATGGAGAAGGATGAGTAATAGCACCTTTGGCTCCATTTCACTAATTGTAGGACTGTTCTCTATATTATTCCCAGTTGACAACGTTAACTCTGCATAGAAAATCATCTTGACTGAAATCTATATGGTTCAATTACTCATCGAACACAAAGTACAGCCATCTCAAAAACATTTGATCCCCTTATCTGCAAAGTCACCTAGATTTCCCATCATTCTTCACTGCAGGAATCAACAGTAAACTGTTTCTATATATTATTTAGAACATTGAACAGTACAGCAAAGTACAGGCCCTTCGGCCCACCATGTTGTGCCCACCTATTATCCTAAGATCAATCTACCCTGCATACCCTATATTTTACTATCATCCATGTGCCTATCCAAGAGTCGCTTAGAAGTCTCTAAAGTATCTGACCCCACTGCCACTGCCGGGAGCACATTCTACACGCCCACTACTCTCTGTGTAAAGAACCGACATCTGACATATCCCCTATACCTTCCTCCAATCACCTTAAAATTATACCCCCTTGTAATAGTCATTTCTGCCCTGGGAAAAAGTCTCTGGGTATCCACTCTACCTATGCCTCTCATCACCTTGTATACTTCTATCAAGTCACCTCTCATCCTTCTTTGCTCCAATGAAAAAAGCCCTAGCTCCCTCAATCTTTCCTCCTAAGGCCTGCCTTTCAGTCCAGGCAGCATCCTGGTAAAACTCCTCTGCACCCCCGCTAAAGCTTCTACATCCTTGCTATAATGAGGCGATCAGAACTGAACACAATATTCCAAACGTGGTCTAACCAGGGTTTTATAGAGCTGCAGCATAACCTCAGGGCTCTTAAACTCAATTCCCCTGCCAATGAAAGCCAACACACCATACACCTTCTTTACAACCCTATCAGCTTGGGTAGCAACTTTGAGGGATCTACTGATGTGGACCCCAAGATCCCTCTCTTCCTCCACACTGCCAAGAATCCTGCCAATAACCCTGTATTCTGTATTCAAATTCAACCTTCCAAAATGAATCACTTCACACTTTTCTGGGTTGAATTCCATCTGCCACTTCTTTACCCAGCTCTGCATCCTGTCAATGCCCGTTGCAACCTTCAACAGCCCTCCACGCTGTCCACAATTCCACCAACCTTTGTGTCATCGGCAAACTTACTAACCCACCCTCGTACATCCTCAGGCAAATCATTTATAATGATCACAAAGAGCAGAGGTCCCAGAACAGATGCCTGCGGAACACCACTGGTCATCGAGCTCCAGGCTGAATACTTTCCATCTATTGCCACCTCTGTCTTCTACTGGACAGCCAGTTTTGTATCCAGACAGCCAAATTTCCCTGAATCTCATGCCTCCTTACTTTCTGAATGAGCCTACCATGGGGAACCTTATCAAATACCTTGTTAAGATCCATTTCCACCACATCCACTGCTCTGCCTTCATCAATGTGTTTTGTCACATCCTCAAAGAATTCAATAAGGCTTGTGAGGCATGACCTGCCCCTCACAAAGCCATGCTGACTATTTCTAATCAAACCGTGCTTTTCCAAAGAATCATAAATACTGTCTCTCAGAATCCTCTCCAATAATTTGCCCACCACAGAAGAAAGACTGACCGGTCTGTAATTCCCAGGATTATCCCTATTTCCTTTCTTGAACAAGGGAATAACATTTGCCATCCTCCAATCATCTGGTACCACTCTGGCGGACAGTGAGGACGCAAAGATCATCACCAAAGGGGCAGCAATCTCTTCCCTCGATCCCCGGAGTAACCTTGGGTATATCCCGCCTGGCCCCAAGGGACTTGTCTATCCTCACGTTTTTCAAAATTTCTAGCACATCCTCCTTCCTAACATCAACCTGTTCGAGCATATCTGCCTGTTTCATGCTGTCCTCACAAACGTTAAGGTCCCTCTCACTGGTGAATGCTGAAGCAAAGTATTCATTAAGGACCTCCCCTAACTCCTCTGACTCTGTGCACAAGTTCTTTCCTCTATCCCTGATTGGCCCAACCCTCACTCTGGCCATCCTCCTGTTCCTCACATCAGTATAGAATCCCTTGGGGTTTTCCTTGATCCTACCCACCAAGGTTTTCTCATACCCCCTTCTAGCTCTCCTAAGTCCATTCTTCAGTTCCTTCCTGGCTACCTTGTGGACCTCTAGAGCTCTGTCCAATCCTTGCGTCCTCAACTTTAAGTAAGCTTCCTTCTTCCTCTTGACTAGATGTTCCATATGTCTTATCATCCAAGTTTCCTTCACCTTACCGTGCCTTCCTTGCCTCAGTGGGACAAACCTATCCAGTACTTTGTAGCAACTGCCCCCTAAACAACCTCCACATTTCTGTCGTGCATGTCCCTGAGAACATCTGATCCCAATTTATGCTCTGCAGTTGTTGCCTAATAGCATTGTAATTCTCCCTCCCCCAATTAAACACTTTCCAATACCGTCTGCATAGAGATATGTAATAGTATTAGGTAATTTAACCCTTCAGCCTGTTCATTCAGAGAGATCTGGTCTGATCTGTGATCTAACTCCAAATACCTTTAGTCAACAAAAATCAATTACTCAGATTTGAAACAGAAATGTTCCTATTTCACTTCTGGAAGACCTGGCTATTTTTAGATTAGGCTCTGCCCTGGTTCCTAGAAGGCTGCCCAGCTAGTGGGAAGTTTCTCTGTCTATCCTCTCTGTTCCCTGTAATGTCGTGCCTGTATGGAACATAGGAATGGGAGTAGACTATTCAGACCATCAAGTCTACCCCACCGTTCAAAATGATAAACATACTCAAAGATTTAGCCTCCACAGACCTCTAAGGTGGGGAATTCCAAATGTTCATAATCGTTTGAGTGAGAAGAAATTTCTCTTCATCTCTGACCTAAGTGGTATCTCCCGTACTTTTAAACAGCAACACCCCATCCCTAGTTTTAGACATTCTAACCAGGGAAACATCTTACCTGCATCTATTATGTCTAAGTATTTGGTAGGTTTCAATGAAATGACCTCTTGTTTCTTCGAAGCTCTAGAGAATACAGGCCCCAGTTTGCCCCAATATTTGAAGCTCTTTTTCAAGCCTAGGAGGAAGCTTTGTCTAGTTACCTTTCTTGAAACTTGACAGTACCACTGGCAAGAACAACATTTGTTACCCATCATTAATTGCTTTTGAACAGAGCAACCAACTCAGCAGTTCCAGACAATGGTTAGAACTTAACAACATCGCTGTGGCTCTGGAGTCACATGTAAGGACAATAAATAGATGACAGCTTTAGGGCCATTACTGACTACATTTCCATTCCAGAGATTATTAATTAAATTTAAACTGCACCACGTTCCGACGTGTAATGTGAACCCATCTTTCTTGAGTGTTAGCCTGGACCTCTGGATTATTAATTCAGTGACAACATCATTATGCCACCCCACTCCAACCAATTGAGACAGTCATCCGAAGTTTCATGTCACCATACCACAGGGCAGTGGATTGGGATCAGAAACTTGCCAAGATGTGAAATTAGAGAGACAAGTCAGAACGTCAGGGTTGAAGCAATGGCTGCCATAATTGGGATCACTGTCCTTGATGACTTGTAACATTCAAGAATATGCTTTATACGGATATTCTAACAGTAATCAAGATAACTAGAATCATTAGAATCGCGTACAGTCCCCATTCCCATCTTAATTTATCCAACCCAAAGGCCTTGAAATTCCTCCCACCACAGTATCCAATTGTTTCTTAAACAATTCAGGCGTTTTCTTGCCTCTTCTATGCAGACTATTCTAAGGCGGATCACCACTTGTAAGAAGACATTTTCTTTTTACAACAGCTGAAAATGGACATTTTACTGGTTTGACTGTGTGCCATTTCGTTTAATGCCATTTTCCAGATTCATTTTTTTCCCTTTCTTCTGTCTTATATTGGAATCAATTGCGTACGCAGGTATACATCTCTGGGCCAACATCTTTCCTTCTAACTCTTAACCAGTAAATACGTTTCTTGCAACTCAGTGATCAGAACTTGACACAACACTGAAGAGGCAGTCTAACCTCAGCACAATAATTTTGAATGACAGCTCCCCAGACATATTCTCTTATGCTCAGCACCTTGCACGAGATGCATTTGCAACTTTGCATTTCAATGCAAAATTAAATTTGCCTTAGAAATGGGAAAGATCCATCAGCTTTGAAGAAAGCATCATGTTTTGACACCGATCAGTTTGTATCTAAGTCTCTCTCTCTCCAGAAACACACATTTTCTTCATGTGAACTATTACTTCAGTGGCTTTTCCTAGAGTGCATTCAATAAGTTTTTTTTTATGAATTTAGTGAAAGTTCTGGATTATGCTTGTATTCCCTTGAATACAAAAAAAACTAAGAGGTGATCTAATTTGGTGATTAAAACAATTAAAAACATTGATAGGGTAGATAGAGAAATTATTTCCTCTGGAGGGAAGTGCAGAAAAAGAGGACATGAGCTTAAAATTAGAGGTAGGCTGATGGATTTTATGTCAACAAGCAATAGGTTATCTGGTATTCTGTACTCATCATGCCAAAAATAAAATGCTATTGAAGGCAAAGGTCATTTGAAAATTTCAAAATTGAGAATGGTAAAACTTTTGTTAGCTAATGGTGTTTAGGGTTATGAAACAAAGGCAGATGTATGGAAATTAGAGGCAGATCTAACTGAATGTTGGAAGAGGTTCGAGGGGCTGAATCGTGGTCTCCAGTTCCTATCTTCACTCAGGGTTTCTATTCATTTGTTTCTCAATAAAAATTCACACATTCACGAGGATATCTGAAAAACAATAGCTAGTGGTGTAAAGTTTTTTTGAATTACGCACCCACTCCAATTATAAATCAAAATGGTCGGCAGCACAATTATAGATATTGTTGTTTCAAACTTATGTTGGATCTGAACAGCCTTCATATGGTAGATTACTGGGATTACAACACAGAAACAAACCGTTTGCTTAATACCAGTGTTCGTACTCCATAGGAACCTCCTCCCAACACATTTCATCTAATCCCCTTAGCAGAATTATTTAATCCTTTTGACCTCATGCAGTAGTTGTAGATATGTCAAGATCAGTGAGTGACAATGTAAAGGTATTGGATTAAGTGTATTGCAACATCAAAATTATGCCAGTTTAGCTAATGTATCAGAGCAGAGCGTCAGTGGAGTGGTAAAATACTTCATGCCAGCTGCATATATAGCAAGTGGTAGCATTCTTGCCTGGGTTAGGAGGTTGAGTCAAGTTCCAATCCAGAGACTTTACACAAATATTCAGGCAAACATTGCAGCGGCGGTACCAGGGACGGCAGGGCCACAAATTTGAGGAGCCGTCTTGGGAGGTAAACTGAGGTATTCAATGTACCTTTGGGTGTCATGATTTCAAAGTCACAGCATTGGTTCAGTCTCAACTAACGTACCAACAGCCAATTCTGGACACCACATTTAGGAAGGATGTGAAGGCACAAGAAAGGGTACAGAAAGATTTACAACAGTGTTATAACTAGGGCCTGAATAGGGCTTTAAACCAGATAGTGAGGGGTGGGGTTCAGTTTCTCAGAATTACAAAAAGTTAAAAGGGGGGAGGGCTGGCAGAGGCTATTAAAGTTTCGAGAACAAGTGATAGGGCAGAGAATGGAAAAGGTCAGGAATCTAATTTCAGGCACAGCATACAAGGGGGCAACTACGAGAAGGGGGGCAGTCAACACAGGATTAAGGGTGTTGTACTTAAATGCACGCAGTATATGAAAGAAGGTAAATAAACTTGTAGCACAGATTGAAATTGGCAGGTACAATGTTGTGGGTATCACAGAGACATGGCTGCAAGGGGTTCAGGTCTGGGAACTAAATATCCAAGGCTATGCATTGTATTGAAAAGGACAGCCAGGTGGGAGGACAGACAGATGGACAGACGGGGCAGGGGTTGCCTTGCTCATAAGTAATGAAATTAAATCAATAGCAAGAAATGATATAGATTTGGACGGCATAGAATCTGTGTGGGTAGAGTTGAGGAAACACAAAGAAACAGAGACACTGATGGGAGTTATGTACAGGTCTCCCAGCAGCAGTCAGGATGTGGGGAAGAAAATAAATCAGGAGATAGAAAAGGCATGTATGAAAGGCACTACTACAATAATCATGGGGGGCTTCAATGTGCAGATGGACTGGGAAAATCAGACTGGTAGGAGATACCAAGAAAAGAAATACATGGAATGTCGACAAGTTGTTTTTTCCTGGAGCAGCTTGTGGTAGAGCCCACTAGGGAATAAGTAATTCTGGATTTGGTGATGTGTAATGAGGCAGACTTGATTAAGAAGATTAATGTGAAGGAACCTCTGGGGGATAGCGACCATAATATGATAGCATTCACCCTGCAGTTTGAAAGGGAGAAGGTGAAATCAGATATAATGGCACTACAATTGGGTAGAGGTAATTGCAAAGACATGAGGGAGGAGCTGGCCAGAGTTGACTGGAGGGGAAGCCTAGCAAGGAAGACGGTGCAGCTACAATGGAAGGAGTTTCTGGGGGTAATTCAGGAATCACATCAGAAGTTCAACCCAAGGATGAAGAAACACATTAAGGGGAAGACGAGGCAGCCATGGCAGACAAGGGAAGTCAGGGACAGCATTAAAGCACACGAAGAAAAACATACGTGGTGAAGATTAGTGGAAAGACAGAGAATTGGAAAGTCTTTGAAAAATTTGGAGATGAAATGTAAGCATAAGCTAGCTAGCTGTATAAATGAAGATTGCAAGAGTTTTTTTAAAGGTATCTGAGAGGTAAGACAGAAGAAAGAGTGAATATAGGATCACTGGAAAATGAAGCTGGAGGAATAGTAAGGGGTGCAAAGAAATGGTGGAGGAACTGAATAGGTACTTTGCACCAGTTTTCACATTGGAAGACACCACTGCAAACCAGAACTTCAAGACAGCCAGGGAGCGGATGTGAGTGCAGTGCCCATCAAAAAGACACTTGAATAGCTACATGAATAGGTATGGTTTAGAAGATATGGGCTAAATGCAGGCAATTGGGACAAGTTTAGTTTGGGAAACTGGATCCATGTGGGAAAGTTGAACCAAAGGGCCCGTGTCTGTGCTGTATGACTATGACTAAGAGGGTACCAGGGAAGCTGAAAGGTCTGAAGCTGGATAAATCACCTGGACCAGATAGACTATACTCCAGAGTTTTATTTGATTTTTATTTATTCATTGTCACATGTACCTAAGTACAGGGAAAAGCTTTTGTTTATGAGCAGTACAATCAGATCAAGGGGTGAAAAAGAAAATTAGAGGCATACAGATGACATTGCAAAGGGCGTGCACTAGGCAAGACCAACATTAGCAAGATCAGCATTATTTGAAGTTAGAGATTCCATTCATCAATTTAATAATGGCCAGGAAGAAGCTGTTCCTGAACCTGCTGATGCATGTCCAAGCTTCTGTATCTTCTGCCTGATGAAAGAGGTGTAGGAGAACATTACCAGGGTACAATAGGTGTTCGATAATGTTTTGAAGGAAACAGCTAAGGAGATTGTAGAAACATTGGTGGTGATATTTCAGAAAACAGTGTAGTCAGGGAGGGTCCCAGATGAGTGCAAAATGGCTGATGTAAAACCCGTTTAAGGAACGAGGTTAGCAAAAGACAGGATGTTATATGTCGGTTGGCCTGACCACGGTCATGAGCAAGATTTTAAGAGTCCATTTAAGATGAAGTTGTGGAGTATTTGGACTGCATGGTAAAATAGGGCTCAGTAGGCATGACTTCATCAAAGGGAGGTCATGTCTGACAAATCTGTTAGATTTCTTTGAGGAGGTAGCAAGATTAGACAAAGGAGAGCTAGTGGATTTGGATTTCCAGAAGGCCTTTGACAAGGCACACAGGAGGCTGGTAAATAAGATAAAAGCCCGTGCTATTACGGGCTAGGTACTGGCATGGTTAGAGGATTGATTGACTGGCAGAATGCAGAGGGTAAGGTAAAAGGATTTTTTTTTTTTAAAAACGGCAGCCAGAGACTAGTGGAGTTACTCAGGGGTCCATGTTGGGATTACAATTCACGTTATACATTAACAACCTGGACAAAGTAACTGAGGGCATTAATACTAAGATTGCAGGTGACACAAAGATAGGCAGAAGGACAGGTAGCGTTAAGGAAGCAGGGAAGCTGTGAAAGGACTTGGACAAGTTTGGAGAGTGGATAAAGTGGCGGCAGATGGAATACAATGTGGAAAAGCCAAGTTATGCACTTTGGTGGGAAGAGTAGAGGCATAGACTATTTCCTAACCGAGGAAAATCTTCCGAAATCTGAAGCACAAAGGGACTTGGGAATCCTAGTTCAGGATTGTCTTAAGACTAACATGCAGGTTCACTTGGCCATTCAGCAGACAAATGCAATGTTAGCCTTCACTACAAGAGGGCTAGAATACAAGAACAGGGATGTATTGCTGAGGATGTACAAGGCTCTGGTCAGACTGCATATGGAATACTGAGAGCAGGTTTCGGGCCTTGTGTCTAAGGATAAATGCGGTGGCCCAGGAAGGGGTCCTGAGGAGGTTTATAAGAATGATCCTGGTGACGAAGGGTTTGTCACATGAGGAGTGGTTGACGACTCTGGGGTCTGTACTTGAAGGAGTTTAAAAGGATGAGGGGGAGAATCACACTGAAACTTACAGAATACTGAGAGGCCTAGATAGAATGGATGTGGAATGATGTTTCCATTAGGAGGAAAGACACAGCCTGAGAATGAAAGAATGACCCATTAAAACGGAGATGAAGAGGAATTTTTTCAGCCAGAGGGTGGTGAATCTGTGGAACTCATTGCCGCAGAAGGCTGTGGAGGTCAAGTCATTGAATGCATTTAACAGAGATAGATAGGTTCTTGATTGGTAAGGGGTTCAAGGATTACAGGGAGAAGGTAAGAGAATGGGGTTCAGAACACAACAGCCATGATCAAATGGTGGAGCACACTCAATGGATTGAATAGCCTAATCCTATCTTTATCTTACGGTCTTATGGTTCCAGGGATGGGGGACTTTGTTTATGTGGACTGATTGGAGGAACTGTTGGACAAAAGGTGACACTTAATGAATTTTCAAAATTATTAAGGGTCTAGACTGAGTAGAGAAGGTTGAAAACAAATGATCACCAATTTGAGGTGATCAGCAAAACAACCAAAAGGGCAACGAGGGGGAAAAAAAAAAACAATCTGCAAGGCTAAGACAGTTGGAGAATGGTACTTGCTGAATTGCTTTTGCAGTGAGCTGGTACAGACAGGTCAGGCTAAACGGCCGCCTCCTGTCCTGCAACTATTTTCCTCCATTACAACAGCAACTACATTTCCAAAATTTTTTTTTGCTGTGAAGTGCTAGGGGGTGTCTTGAGGTCAGAAAATGTGCCACATAAATGCAAGTTCTTAGTTGTCTCTTTTTAGTGATACCACTGGCAAACCAAATTCTCCCTTTATAGAAATACAGAGTAACTTTAAACGAATTAGATCAATTTACGGCTGTGTACTCACATCTTTGATGTGCTCATGTCGACAGGTTCATCACCGGCCTGTACTTCTACTTTAATTGTTGCTTTCACTTCACCCGGCCCCTTTAGCAACCCAGGTGTCCGACCACCACCCCGATCGATGGGTTCTGTTTTAATTCTCATTCCCCCTTTCACTTCATCTAGTTCACTGTCCCTATCATTCCCTCTGGAACATTCCATTTTTGGTTTCTTCATATCCACATCGTTATGCAGGCCTTCGCGCTCCAATGCTCTCTTTTGGCTTCGCGTTCGGTATACTTCATCTGTCATAGCAGAAATATCTGTCAAAAAAGACAAAGTACTTAGGAGCTTTGATTTCTCCACCTAGTGTTACACTGCACTGAAAACATATCTTCTCCCCCAAAACCTCTTTCTTGAGTGCCTAAAGATAGCTCAGCAACTGCTCATTGGACGACCTCCAAAATATTGGATATTTGGGGTCTTGTTAAGACAGGGTTTTAAAGAGGACACTGACGCACTATGGAGGGATGAAAAAGCACGAAACCAGAACCGATAGAGAATAACTTATCTGCAAAGACTGAACGTGTTGAGTATGTCTTCTCTGGACAGAAGATTCAGCAACAACTGATAGAGGTCTTCAAGATCGTGAGAGGGTTTAATAGGGTAGACTTAGAGAGGATGTTCCCAACAATCTCAGAATACTACAGTAAAGGAGGCCATCAGGCCCATTGAACTTTTACCTGTTTGTTCCACTCAGCCTTTTCTTTCACCACCCCCATACTCCTGCAATCATTCCTCCTTCAGATAGGCATCAAATTTCCTTTTAACGAGTACAATTTAATTCATACCCACCACAGTGCGCAT
The DNA here is from genome assembly GCA_024137785.1 of Ginglymostoma cirratum. Lineage (NCBI taxonomy): Eukaryota > Metazoa > Chordata > Chondrichthyes > Orectolobiformes > Ginglymostomatidae > Ginglymostoma > Ginglymostoma cirratum. The sequence goes on along the minus strand of JAHRHZ010000043.1, from coordinate 3,993,529 downwards.
TTCAAATTCCAACCACCCATTACATAAAAAACGTTTTGGTTTCCTCTCGAATTTTGGATTATTTTGCTGATTATCTTAAATCTGTGCTCTTTGACGATTGTCCTTCAGCTATTGGAAGAAGCTCTCCATTTATTTTTATCAAAAATCTCCACCAAGCTCTACTGAATCACCTCTTCTCTTAACCTCGCATAAGCAAAAATTGTAGATACTTGAGATTTGATTGAAGAACAGAAAAAGCTGGAAACACCGATCAAGAGTCAAAGTGACAGGTCAGTGGCCTTCCATCAGAATTTTGCAACCTTTTCTGCTCTAACAACTCCAGTTTCCCCAGTCTACATTGCTGCAATCTCCCGTTCCCAGAACCCTTTGACAGCCATAGACTAACATTTCAAATATTTTTCATCCAATTTAGCAGTGCAACTGAAAATTCCACCCACTTACACAACAATCAGGAGAACAACTAAAAAAAAACCTTAATTGTCATTTAAACACATAAAATGTCTGAAACAGGGTGTGACCATTTCCTCTGTTTCAGATTAATATCTTCAATTCCATGTCAAATGAAGGTCAAAGTTAATTGCGATTTCATTAATATCCTTCAACTTAGCAAAGTACACTAACGGTGGTGATTTTCTCTTTATTATTAACATCTTCATAGATTAGGACTAATGAAGCTCAGACCTGGCTAGTTAATGCTTCATCTTATCCACCTCAAATGCAGTTTATGGTACTGGATTCTACTACTGGGACAAACATTCTCGATTTCCTCAATCTTCACACAGAACGTTTGCACACAGTAGCTCTAATTAAGACTTCCTAGTGGACAATGAGACTGCAATTAAGAGTCACAAACTTGTCATGTTTTGGCCATTTAAAAGTAACGTAATCAAGAAGGCTATTTAGCTTATTGATACCAATAGCAAATTCACAAGAAACTTCCAAGTGGAAAGAATATGGATCTTGCTATCATTGGCAGTAGCTGAAAGGAATAGAATAGATGTATTTAAGGGGAAATTAGCAGCTGGGGAAGGGAATGGAGGGTTGTGCTGATACAATTAGATAAAGAAAGGTTGGAAAGTTTCATATACAGCATAACCACCAGAATGGACTGGTTAGGCTGAATGGCTTGCTTCTGTGTAATATATCCTACGCAAGGAAGATGGGGAAGATCATGTTCAACCAATGAGTACTCAATCACCTAAAAATGTTCCTAACAGAAGTACCCACCAGTGAGCCTTACGTCAATGGTGGGTAGGTTGTTGGAAGAAATTCTAATGGATAAGATTTACATGCATTCGGAAAGGCAAGGATTGATTACGGATAGCCAGTACGGCTTTGTGCATGGGAAATCATATCTCACTAACTTGAGTCTTTTTTGAAGAGGAGTCAAAGAAGATTGAAGGAGGCAGCTCAGTAGACGTTGTCTATATGGACGTCAGGAAAGCATTCAACCATATGCAGCATGGTAGACTGGTTAGTAAGGTTAGATCACATGGCATCCAGGGGAGCTGGTCAATTGGATACAAAACTGACTTGAAGGGAGGCCACAGAGGATGGTGGTGGAGGGTTGGCCTGAAGGTCTGTGACCAGTGGCATGCCAATACTTTTTGTCATTTATACAATTGATTTGGATGTGCGTATAGGAGGCATGGTTATGAAGTTTGCAGATTAGACCAAAACAGGTGGTGTAGTGGACAGTGAAGGAGATTATCTCAGAGTACAACAGGGATCTTGAATAGATGGGCAAATATCTTGAGGAGTAGCAGATGGAGTTTAATTTCGATAAATAAGAGGTGCTGCATTTTGGTAAGGCAAACCAGGGCAGGACTTGTAAAGTGAATGGTAAGGCCCTGGGAAGTGTTGCTGAAAAAGAGAGACCTAGGGGTGCAGAACATAGCTCCTTGAAAGTGGAGTTGCAGCCAGCCAGGGTGATGAGCAAGGCGTTTGGTATGCTTGCCTTCATTGGTCTGTTGGGATGTCAAATTGTGGTTGTACAGGACATTGGTAAGACCACTTTTGGAATACTGTGTATAATTCCAGTCAGCTTTCTATTGGAAGGATGTTGTTAAACTAGAAAGGGTGGAAAAAATATTTACAGATATTATGCCAGGATTGAAGGGTTTGAGCTATAGGGAGAGGCTGAATATGCTGGTGCATTTTTCCCTGGAGCATCAGAGACTGAGGGCTGACCTTATAGAGGTTTATAAAATCATGATGGGCATGGATAGGGTGAATAGCCAAAGTCTTTTTCTGAGGGTAGGCAGGGGGGCCAAAACTAGACAGCAAAGGTTTAAGGTGAGGGGGGAAAGATTTGAAAAGGACCCGAGAGGTAACATTTTCATGCTGAGCGTGGTGTGTCTGGAACATGCTGCCACAGGAAGTGTTGCAGGCGAGTACAATTACAGCTTTTAAAAGGCATCTGGATCAGTCCATGAATAGGAAGGGTTTGGAGGGATTTGGGCCAAATGCCGGCAAATGAGGCCAGGTCATTTGGGATGTCTGGCCAGTGTGGATGAGTTGGACCAAAGTGACTGTTTCCATACTGTATGACTCTATGTTACCCCAGAATTACAAAGCTTGAAAAATTTTCTCCAGAACCAGCCCTGATTGAAAGGAGCCGATCCAAATTTGTACTAGAGGTAAAAATACTGTGTAATACTGCTGGGAAATGGAAATAGAAATATAAATAGAAAACGCTGGAAATATTCACTAGGCCAGACTGCGCCTGTGAGCAAAAAAAGTTCATTTCCACCTGCAGCTCTCTCCACAGATTTTCAGCATTACCTGTTCAGATAATAATTCTTGTACTGTTGGCCATTTCCCAGTTCCAAGTAGGCAGAACAAGATAGGTTCATTGATCCATAATTAGACTAGGCAGAAATTTTAGCAACAATACTGCAATGATCAGCCATATTTCCCGAACCTGCGCTGAAGTTAACATGCATGCGAAGTGAGGCAAGGAAGGGCAAGAATTTCATTGTGGTCCTTGTTGTTAGACAATAAACACTGCTGGAAAATACATGCATGGCTTTTGTCACTGGGGTAATGCACCCAATGCTCTTTCTAACTTCTATTCAGTGTACAGCTGGCTGTTGTGCTGCAAAACCTCTATGACTGATGCATGGCTGCACATATGTGCTTCTGAAAGGGAATGTTGCTAGTGTGCAGCCAGTTTATTCCCTCTGTGTGGCACACTCCTGATTACTACAAAGTTTTATGCACTCACATAGCTTGGAGGAAACATTGGTCACACCTCATAGGTCTGATGACAGCCTGCTTAATGTTCACTGTTTAAAGAATAGCCATAAGGATACAGGAGTGCAGCTGGTATCTGCAAGAACACAAAGATGCACAGCTTTGGAGGGATACTCTCAGGAAACCAGAGGGGAACAGAAAAATCAGTAAAGAGAACGAGGTGAAAAAAAAACAACTTTTCAACATGATACTATAACTGAAAGGCTAAATGGGCCGGTGGTCATTCCACTGGAAAACAGAAGGCTGGAGAAATGACCTGATTTAAATCCTTAAAATTATGAAGGGATGACCCAGAGAAACCTAGAAGTAGGACCTATAAAGATAATAAATGATAAATCAAAAAAGAAATTCAGGAGAAATTTCTTTACCCACAGTAGTTACAATGTGGAACTTGTTACCAGAGGGAGCAGTTGAGCTGAATAGTGAAAGGGTCTTTAAGGGAAAGAAACAGGAAAATATGAATGTTGGATGAGATGAAGTAGGATTGAAGTCAACGCATAAACACCCCAGACCAGTTGGGTGTAACCACCCTGTTTCTTTGTGTTCTAACTTTTATGTCAGAAAGGAATCAAGCTGTCGGTAGTTTTTTTGCCCAGCTATTAGTCTTTGAGAAGGATCATTTCAAAGCCAACAACACTAACTCCATCTTTCTGATAATTACCTGTGGCTTCTTAAAATGTAGCACACCTTCAGTTCCCATTTGGCTGCTGCTGATTTAGAAAATTGAGAGAATGCTGACAATTAGCAACAGCAAAGCAGGAGAAATTATTCTGTTGTCTTTAAACCAAAACATTACTGTTTTTGCCAACATGCTAAATGAAACAGGTCAATGCAAGAAATATCTTCGAATTTCTTTTTAAAATGGCTAGTAACACAACGGGACATAGAATCAACTTAGTTTCTTCTGTCAGTAAGCAGCTGAGCCAGTCGTCGGGAGATAAGCGAAGGAAGAGACACAGCTCAACATCAGATGAATGGAGAGACCAAATACTTAAATGAGAAGCACCTTCTTGCATTCAGTGAGGAAGTATGAAAGATCGTTATTTGCCAGATCCCAGACTGAGGGCAAAATCTTAAACTATGAAACATTACATTTACAAGAGCACAGTTTCTCAGTGAAAGGTTACGTCAGTATATTTTCTGGCTCAGAAGCAATTAATTGTAATTTGCAAGTCTTTCTCACATTAACATGAATTCAAATGAAATTTCTATGTCTTCTCAGGTCATGCAAGAGTAACGACGGTATAGACAGGTGCACTAGGTAAAACCTTCCGAATCCTGGCCACTAGCCAACACTGCACCTTCCAGTAGTTGAGGATAGGTTTGAGTGTGGCTGGTAATCTGTTAATATTCATCATTAGGACTCACTGTAAGAATAAACACCTGGCTGACGCACTGGAAACTGACTTCAGCACAAATCAGCAGTTTGAGCAATTGAAGAACGCACAGTAGCAAGGAAAAGGGCAGGAAAATATTCTGTTTAGGACACCCAAGTAGAAGATATAATTTGATTTAAAATTATTTTGAACTGAATTTTATAACTATGTTAAAAAGACTACTTTCATTATTAGTTAAGTTAGCGATCTTGAATATTTTTCAAAACTTTTTAAATAAATTTCTCACCGGCTTTTACTGGCCAGAATCTACCCATCAGCGTGAATCTTTTACAGAAACAGCATTTAACCTGGCAAGGTGTGATTTCTGAGGCTGATTGAGGCAGCGTCACTTTCTGGTTACCTGCAAACATCTGATAAATGGCTGAGTCACATTTGATCTCATGACATCACTTGGTCTCCACACATGACCCTTCCCACAAATCCAGGCGACACACAAAGCACTTTCCAGAGAACCGACTCGAACTGGCTCCAGACAGAGCTGAGCACTGTTAACCCTTTGCACTCCTGCACACACGGCACACAGTGAGACAATCTAAAGGACCAGTGTATGCACACACGTACATACATCCTATCTACACATCATACATGTCAAAATTGCTTATCACCCCATGCATATACAGACTATTCTTTGCATGCATACCCTAACTAACCCCCTCACAAGCAGACACTGACAAAGTAGTTCTAGTGCCTGTCCCCTGACAGGCTGACATTCCACATTCTTACTCTGCAATTGTACAAGTACCCTTAGACCTTTGCTTTGCCCTGACAGTACACTACAGCATTTTCTTTCTAAATGAAAAGAATGAATCACATTGGTGTTGGGGCTCATTCGGACTTCCACGTTCAATCTTTGAAGAAGCATTTGTTACCTTTGTGGACAAATCCGAGTTATTTTCTTTCCTTCAACACAATAACACAACTCACATTTCCCCTCCCCATTCTTGATGTACTTTCAACTCAATGAATAAAAACTATTTTGGTAATTTTTTGCATATTTCAAAGACTCTTGACCCCTGGGTGAATGATTCCTTCCTGCCCAAGAAGTTCAGATGCCACTGCAGTATATCTAACGTAGTTATGCACAACACTGGCTTTCTTTGGAATGGAAGTGTGATAAAGAGAGAAGACATGCAGACATGAATGGAGGGAAATTGGAAGATTGGAAGTTCCTGGCATTCCGTCTAGAGCTCCTGCGTCATGATAAGATTGAAGATATTTTTCAACCTTTAGAAATGGAAACAGCATCCTCTCCATTTGGTGATGAGAATACACTGATACCACAATGAACTTTACCGAAGTAACATCAGTATGGAGTATGCTGAACAAAGGACCTGAGGTGAGGTGATCTGAGCCGAGGTGGAATGGGGGTGGTGGTGTCATGGAAGAAAGAATCAGGGAGATTGCAGAGCAAACAAGACAATGCACCTGTTTTGATCTAAACTTAAGCAATCAAATACTTAATATTTCTTTTGCTCTAAATGTGACAGTTAACAGCACTTGTGTGTACCAATCGATATCAGGTGTTTTTAAAACCCCAGAAGAACATTCTATTTCAAATAAAGACGTGATCTTCTCCTCCTTTGCTCATTCTCTAGCAGAATACAGGACTTAGCATAACATGCATATTAGTACAGTTAACCCCTTGCACCCATGGTACATACAGGCACTGCTGGATCCCTGGTGATACCAAGCCTCCTTGGCATGGAACCATTTGTGCCATGAAGTACCAGCCTTAGACCAGACAGTATCCTTTATTAGTACAATGCTGTGCAGAATTCATCCTCTGTCTCTTAGAGTCGTCCCTTTGAACCCAGTCCCTCTCTGCCTTTATTGTGCGTGAAATTAAGCCTTTCTGAATGAATGTGGTTCACAGGAGATGAAGTAAAATACCAAGCTCACGCATGAATAACCTGATATCAAAAGTTGAAGCTCAGTTCAGACAGACATTTTATGTCCTTTTTGTGCTCATGTGTTATTGATAGCCTTTGCTGGTTGATCTCCTTGCTTTCATTATAGAATTGCACCTTGGAATGGTCAGTTTAGCTAGAAATTTGACAACCTTCCAACACAGATAGAAATGTGAGTCAAGTGTAGTCAATGTTGAAGGTGGGACCAGGGAGAAGAACAAATAAGCCACCACTGCAGTGCCTTTCAACAGAAGTGTTAACAGTTCTCAAGTCCAGCACGAAGGACAACTCACATTATGGTATTTTCCAGATCCTAAATTACGAGATGGCTATAGTTCTACTGGTGTGGAAAATAGGAAATTAAGAAACATAAATGGTCAGCAATTAAACAGCTGATGCTTTTCTTTGCTTATATTTGGCTTCAGCAGCCAGTGGTTGATCAAAAGAATGACCCAAGGTAATGTTTTGTGTTATGTATGCAGACCTCACTCAGCTGTTTGGGCATGTAAACCATCAATGTAGAGGTAGCAATATACAGGACCCTTCAGTGTTCTAGCACAAGCACAAAAGTAAAATAAATTTAGCTGAGCTTTAAAAGGAGCAATAACTTAGAGGTCTGAAAAGCTAAACTTGAAAGATATGTTGGCACACTGTAATCCTATTTGATTTGGACTATAATTTGACATGGAGCTTTGATGTTAATCCTTTCAATGTTATGGCGATCCTTTGCTACGCTAATCAGCAAACGTGGGAATTTTAAAAAAAAACACGGATAGAAGACTTTCCACTTTGCCAACTCCACCTATCCTAATGTGTTAAAATCAAAACCCATAACATTCTTCTTCAGCAACTCAATTTTCCAGTACATTAAAGCTACACAACCATTCACAACTCCCTTGGTCTTGCCTTATAATACTGGGACTAAAATCCAAACATGATGCCACCTAATTACTAGCTCCTGTTTGCTCATTTTAACCTTGATATGTCACAACCTGGGCCTTGAACTTTCAAAACAAACATACTTTGCAGTCCCAATAATGTTTAAGTTCAGACAAACTGAATTCTTAGAAATTCTAGTTCTGCGTTTCCCTAATAGTTTGATAATAGCAATGCGTAATTTAGACACTGTAAACGTTCAGAAACTTTGGGCCATTTCACGTGCTTTGAAAGTGAGATGTATTCCACCAATTTGTTACAAAAATTGACTGGTAATGAGGAGTTCTGATCCTGTTTTCCCATACATTGTGAGCAATCAGTAATGAGGTAGTTTGATATTGTGCTGAACAATTTGGTCTTTCTCTGACAGCAATAAAGCCGAATAAAATCTAAAAGACAGGTTTGTTTTACAGGAATACAACCGGAGGCCGAACAGCCCCATAAGATCAGAATACAGCATAGTTTAAAATCAAGCAAAACAATCGACTGAAATGGGACAGTGTGGTATATTCATTACTTTAATGTCAATATTAGAAGGCATGGACCGATGGAAATATGCATATCTAAACTATTGATTTGTGTACCTGACCAAACTGTGGAATAAAGCAGCTTAGTAATTCAAGCCAAGATCTCATAAGTAAAAGTAGTCAGCATGAACAAATAAACAAAACACTGAGAATTTGGTCCAAACAACTTCCATGTGCTATGCCATCATACAAGTAGATACAAGGTAGAGTCAGTCAACTCTCAGAAAAGCATAGATTCTGATCGCTTAATGGAATTACTGACATCACTGACTCCAAGGAGGTATTTACAGCTGACCTGAATTTCTAACAACACCATACATTTATGTAGGGCCTTTAGCACAGCAATATATCCCATGGCATCTTTCAAGATTATTCTTAAATACAATTTCACAGTGAGCCACACTGGAGATAGTGGGACCAATACTCAAAAGCTTGGTCGGAGATTTGTTTCAAAGTGCATTCGAACAGAGAAGAGGTGGAAGTATTTAGGGAGGAAATTCCAGAACTTTGGGCCAAGATAGTCGATTGTAGAAAAATTCAAGTCAGAGGTGTGCAAGAAATCAGAATTAGAGGAGAGCTGAAATCTCAGCGTTGTACAATTGGGGTCAGTATGGAGATAAGGAGCAACGACCAGGAGGACATTCTGAAAAAGGACGAAAATTTTAAGACTCGGAAATGCTGTTGGTTAGTGAGCACCAAGGTGCTGGGCAAGTGCAACTTAGTACGAGTGTAGACACAGGCAGCAATTTTAGATGATTTTAAGCTTTGAAAGGGTGCAAGGCCAATGTTTGGTCAACATAGAGTATTGGGATAACCCAAAGTAGACGTAACAAAGGTGTGGACGAGCATTTCTGAGGTGGGGGCTGGATAGAGCAATGCATCAAAGATGGAAAGTGGTAGTCTTTTCGATGGTGTTATCAAGATTGGGAGGTACAGGTTTGTGTCTAGCACTCTGTTGAGTGAATTAATCAGTGGGACTGTAGGGGGGTCAGAATAATTAAATACACAAGGGATTAGAGAGCAAGGATAGAGGCAGGAAATATAAATGAGGCAACCATTCCACTCCTGACCGTTAAAAAACGATCCACATTACAACAGCTCTTTATCTCTCTCTCTCTCTCTCACACACACACGAGATGTAACAATTTTCTGTCGCCAGTTGCCCATTTTTCAGGCAAGCTCAAGTTAGCAAGGAATGACAGCTTTTTAACCACACAACTTAGTAACATTTAAACATCCCAATAAGCAAGAATGCTGACTCCACCCTTCAGCCTAGTTTCAGGAGAACACAGTCAGGCTGGTGTGGTGATTGGACCACTCCCTACAAATTACGGATTGACTTTGACCTCCCTGATGAGTGGCATATTGGGTACGGAGAGTAAATAAGGAATTTTATTTATCACTTTTTCAAATCTGTGTTGTCCAATATGTTGGCCCTTGTGCTGTAAATTAAGAATTCAGATCTGGTATAATTGCATTTCTGATCAGTAAGGCAAACAATAAATCAAAGCCATCAGCACTTGTGCTGTGATCTTATACTCACAGAGCATATGCATGCAAACTTTAATCTTTTTGTGTATTTGTTTGTAAAGTGGAAAGACCAAAGTCAGAAGATGCAAGTAGTTTTGATCATTGAGTGCAGTTTAGTTCCTAAGTGGTGATAGCTAACCACTTCCCCTTGACACTCAAAGGCATAACCGTCACTTCATCCCCATTTCCAATATCCTGGGGTTCATTATTGACCATGAACTGAGCTGGGCTCGCCAAATGAGTACTCCAAAGATGAAAGCCTGGCCGTCCACCGTTAACAGTACCTCTAACCTGTAACCTCTAATACCAAGGAGGACAACGGCAGCAGATACTTAGGACCATAATCACTGGCAAGTTTCCCTCTAAGCCGCACAACATCCTGACATGTAACTAGATCTGAGATAACAAGGTGTAGAGCTGGATGAGCACAGCAGGGGAGCAGGAAGGCTGACATTTCGGGCCTAGACCCTTCTTCAGAAATTTCTGAAGAAGGGT
>JAHRHZ010000043.1:3948745-3983082 GCA_024137785.1 Ginglymostoma cirratum | reverse complement strand
TCTCCAGCATCTGCAGTTCCTACTATCTATGTAACTAGATCACCATTCGTTTGCTGTCAGTGAGTCAAAATCCTGGAATGCTCTCCCTAATAGCACTATGGCTGTACACTACATGGACTTCAGTGGTTCGAGAAGGTGGCTCAGCACCACCTTCTCACCTATTAAAGACAGGCTATAACTGCTGGTCCAGCCAGCAATGTTCAAATTCCATGAAAGAGTAAAAAATTAATTAGGTGAAATAAATATATAAGCTATTTTGAGCTGGATTGTATTATTGTGTCCAAGATGTTTTCCACTAAAATTATTAGATATGGCTAAAGCTGTTGGCGTAGCCACACCCTGTGGCCAGTCAGCAATTGTTACTTGACAACCATCATCTTAAAATCAACTCCATGTTTTGCTTACTCCTCCCATGTAGCTAAGATATTAACTTTTAGATATTGCTCATTTTGCACATGGGAAGGAAACTGCACCAAATTGGAAAAGAATAAGCGACATGTTAATGAGAGGAGGAACAATCAAACACTGTATAATTTTTTGATCACAATCTCACCCATTCAAGTCAGACAACAGGGTGCCTTGTTGTGCACAGTTCAGCTTTGAAAACCTAATTTCCCCAAGCAGTTTTCTCTTATATGGTGAATTAATTAGTTAAATAATTGCCACCACACACCCATCCATCTAATTTGAAGAAATAAGATTGCTTATCTGGATTTAATCAGCTCAAAACTACACATCTAGGAGATGCTGTGTACTTCAGATGCAGCAAAATTGCATTCAAATTATATGTAAGCACAGGCCCTGGCATTACGATCAGGTCTGGGAACCAACACTAACACATTCACCACTACACAGAGTAGCAGTAGCCATCGGTGTCTTTAAGACTCTTGCAACGGTTCTTTCTTACCGATTACCAACACCGCCTTGAATGGGCAGTTCTCACATGGGGACAACCCCTGAAAGTTCCTGGGAGGCACAATTATCATTATGGGAACTGTATCACCATTCTTTCAGTGTCACTGGGTCAAAATCCCGGAATGCTGTCCCTAACAGTACTACAAGATGATGTTCTCACAACATATGGACTGCAACAATTCAAGGAGGCAGGTCATCACCATTTAATCAAGGGCAATTAAGGATGAGCAATAAATGCTGGCCTGGCGAAACATACTACACGTGAATGAAAAAAAGGATCAAAGCCAAAGTTGGCACAGAAAGAAAGCGTTACCAGCTAACCTGCAACACTTCAGATTTAAAATCTTTGACGTACCAGACGTCAAGGAATGGAACAGTTTTAATGATGAGTAAAGGTTGGCCATCCACTTTCTCTTTCTACTTCCCCTTTTTTACTTGTGAAACAGCAGACAGACCTTCTGTGCTTAATTACTGCACAAGCATTTAATCACTGCCCATACAATCCACTCTGACATGACATAGTCACAGTTACTTGCTGCATGTATGCTCAGATAATTTGAAATGAAGACTTGGTCCAAATAAAGTCACGAAGTTCACACAAGATTAGCAGTTTCAAGAACATTTCCCCTATGCTACCATTCATGCTTCAGGGTATGTTTAACGCCCTGTGTCGATGAGCAACTCCACGAGGGCAATGTTCTCCAAAATATACTTCAGGTAAAGCAGGACAGGACACCAGTTGGCTAAAGCCACTCCATGCCAATTTGTTACAAGATAACTTCAAGTTGGTCAGGGATTGCTTAGCATGACAATCAAGAGGCCTAACCACACAAGACTGTTTTTTTTGAAACACATATTGAAACCTTACACAATAGGTTTTGGTTGGTTCATTATTACATTAAAGAACATTGTCATTTCACCAACCAATAGTTGGGTTACACCATATAATATTTACAGAAAAAGGGGGTCAGTTAGCTCCATTGGCTAGATGGTAGATTAGTAATGCAGATTAGTGCCAAAAGCATGGGTTCAATTCCTGCACTGGCTGAGGTTACCACAAAGCACTTTCCTTCCCAATCTCTCCCTTGCCTGAGGCAGGGTGAGCCTCAAGTTAAACCACCATCAGTTTTGTCATGCTCTAATGAGAGAGCAGCCTTATAGGCTGTTAAGACTATCGTAACTGTACCATTACCTTTACTTACATTAACATTAATGTTGGCATCCATTCCTGCCGATATCATGCAACCCACCTTAGTCACAGTCCTGAAAGGTGTTTACATTGCAACAGGCTTAGCCACTAGTTCAACTTCACTACTGGATGCTTCCCCCATTAAGAGATTTCCCATACTTGACACAGTAATATTTGGATGTTAAGTGGAGAATGGCATTGCACTGTAAGAGCGGTACTGGGAAACACAGGCTAGAACATATATGGCCCATTGCTCCACACTGATGGCAATGTGCATACATTGGCAAATTTCCTACATAGGGGAGCATATACAAATATATCAAAATGGCTGTTGGAGAAATTGGCTAGGAGCATAGAACAACAATTACTAGATGAGGTCATAACCCACAAGAACCAAACTCAGTCAGGCGCTACACCCTTGTAAGATACAAAACAACTCAGCTGTCATTAATTTAGTTTACTTCTTGCAAGTGCAAACACTTTAGGCACAAAAATACAAAATACACTTATTACTCACCTGGCAAATCTTGTAGAGCCATTTCCACATGTGAACAACCTTGGTTTCCAGCGTAGCAATTTGCCCCCCTAGATGGGAAGAGAAAAAAAGTTTAGCTTTTGATAAGGATATATGCAACTTTCTCTGATAGATAGTCAATACAAACTGAATACAGATACAATGGACTAGAGACATAACAAAAGGGCAATCTTAGCAGACACCCCCAACCCTCTAGAGGTAAAAAGGGGAGGCAAGGACCTTGTTCCTCCAAACTGTGCCTTCCCAGCTCTGATGTTAGAGACGTTTGTCTGAAGTTTTAAAGAATACTTGAAGAGTTCTGTAAATGGTCTTGTGGGAGCAACTTCTGAAATTGCTATTTCGTGGCTTGATCAAATAATCTTGTCACGAGGCACTCTACAAAGACTGAAGTGATTTAGTCCAGTGAGCAAACAAAAGTGTTAAAAATACAAGCAGTTCAAGACACAATGATTTATACCTACTGAGATGGAACAAAACATCTTTAAAATAGAAGTGGCACTTTCCCCTTTAGGTATTTATACAAAGGAGAATTTTTTTTTTCTCCCTGCCAATAGCTTCCGAGAAATGGTGAAATGTTCCTCTCTTGCAAGGGTCTCACATCTGTTGATACTGAATGGTATTCTCTAATTTTATTAGAAGTACAGTTAAAATATGGCTTCAAAATTTAGAGTTTGACTTCACAGTCTTTTATTGCCGTACATTGGAACATAGAAAATATGGGCCTGTGCATTGTGGGGGATGAAAGAAGCAGCAAGGTTGAGACAAAAGCAGCATGAAGAGTTGTATTTTAGTTATGTAAACAATTCATTATGGATATCCAAAATTCCTTCGGAAATTTCAGAAGAAATTTCCAAGTTCTTCAGCCCGAAATTGGTCACAAACTATCTTTCTGAAATTGTATTTTCCTATGAGGTTGAGGCCATTGTTTAAGGGGCCCTAAAGGTCTTTTCATAATTTTCCATTAAACTACCATTTCTATCCCCAGTCCCTTATACAATGGCCCAGATATTCTGGTGGCCAGATTGGAGCTACAGGACCATACAGAATCCCTGATACAGCTGGTTTTGTGGGGATTGCCCAGGAAATTCTGATGGGAAACTTCCAAGTATCTGGAAACCTGTCAGAAACTTTGGAAGTTTCAGCAACCAGTTAAGCTTACACGTGGTTCCCCGATTTACGGATGCTCACACTTATGGCATACAGGGGTGTATTAATATTAATTTCAGATGTCAGACACATGATCGTTGATTTGCACTAATGAACAGCTACTTTATATTTGTTCTGTATTGTGTTCTGACTTGCATACAAAATCACTTATGAACGTACTCAAGAACGAAACCTACTCGTAACTCGGAAAGTGTCTGTAATAATAACGAATATAGAGGATTAAACTCCTGTAACTGTTGGGTAACTAGTAATTTGGACACCCTCCTAACTGCCGGACCAGATACATGTCTGACCAGAAGCCACCATCTGATTTGTCAATCAAATCCTGCTCGCTTGAAATGACAACCAGCTGAGGAAGGGTCACCAGACCTGAAACGTTAACTCTGATTTTTCCTTCACAGATGCTGCCAAACCTGCTGAACTTTTCCAGTAACTTGGTTTTGTTCCTGATTAACAGCATCCGCAGTTCTTTTGGTTTTTATCTGCCTGACCCAACTACATTCCCTCAAGTAGCACTGGACCAGTACAGCCATGTGATACTCATGTTAGTGGATTAACAAGCTAGAAATCACGAGACAAATCTCATCATAATTATTCCAAATCAAACTGTCAGACTGCCCCGGAAACTAACAAGTGGATTCATACTCCAAACAGGCCTGGCCATAATTCAGTTACCTAATTGGAAAAATACAACTGTTAAGAAAGCTCACTACACACCTTTCCAACTTTTAAAAAATGTTTATGCTCCTCAGTTGAGGTAGGATGTAACCACTGAGACAATGGAGAAGCATGTGCACATCTGATGCATGCCCTGAATGAGTAGGCCTGCTGCACTCCAATCTTTCTCCATACACAAATAGGAGAGGCACTCCCTCCTGTATGAATCATTGTGTTCAGTGGGCATGAGGGGGAATTGGAGAAAAAAATACAGTAAAACAGGCTATTAAACTTATTTAAGATCGTTTGGATACAAAATCTTCCAATAGGGAAAAAGCGAGGATGTGGATTAAGATTACTACAAAGCCACGTATTACCTTTTCCACAATGTCAGTTTTAAAATTAGTTCCAAAGTTAAACCAAGCAAGACTATTGTGAATAGAAAACAGATTAGCAATATAAAGGGAGTTGTTAGCACTGGAAGAAATGTTAACCTGAACCTTTGTCCTGCAAATCAAAATTCACGACTTTCAAAAAAAAAAAGTGCTTATTCGAACGCCTTCCTAAAGTAGTACCCTTAAGCACAAATATATTTATAGAAATCTTATACGAAACATGAAAAAGGGGAAACAGATGGTGAGCTTGGATACGTTAGGAAAGTGCAAAATGTATTTTTGAGGAGGTTTTTAAAGACAGTGAGCAAAGTTAGAAGGGATTATGGAGTTTGCAAGTCAGGGTGAGACAACTGACATATCTCGACATCAAAGGGTGGAGATAGGAAGATGGAACATAGAAGTCAGAATCAGAGAATTAAAAATGAGGCGACAGTCCTCAGGATGATGGGTCTACAGAGTTCAGATGGAGGGGACTGTCAAGTAAGGGGGACAAACATAGAGGTTAAGTGAGAAAGTGGGGGAAGGTAGATGTAGGGCAATAGAATTTCATTCATTGCGAAGAAGAGAAAAATTGCAAATGTAGAAATTAAATACAATAAGCAAATTAATAAGCGGTAGTTCTGTCAGATCTGAAAAACGAGAGCTGAGTTACTTTGCCAGGTCATTTCTGTGTGCCGCAAACAATTGCCTGGCATTACACTTAAATGGAACAGGTGAAAAGGATGCAGTTTGTTCTGAGGAATGGTCTCGGAAACACCAATCTGTCCATTCTGCTTCAAATGCTAATGTTGTGAATTTTAAGCAGTGAGAAATTTCAAATGCCTATTATGTGATGCTGAATGCAGTCTCGTCCACACAACTACCGGAAGGTTCCGAGATTAGCAAGGGAAAAGATACACATAACAACAATTTGTAAGATATATGAGTGTGGCTCAGTCACATTTCACTTTCAAAACTGTGAAAGAAAGCCATGGACCAGGTTCAATGCCTGGACTGCACTGAGTTAGCTAAATCCAAACAAGACAACGATTAAATGGCACAACTGTGACTGGGGAGAAGAAAAACAAGCTTCCGACTGTTTGCTACAAAGCAACAGATGGAAGGGAGATGGGTCTAAGAAAAGATCGAAGTGCTAAAGATTTTGAAAGAAATTCCCCACTGATGCAGGACACAAGGTGACAATAACCTTAAATTTAGGACCAGGTCTTTGAGACTTACGTAAATAAATGCTTCCTTCAGGCAAAAGGTGATAGGAATGTGGAATTTACTAAGAGATTTGCCACTGCAAAACAAAACCGAAACCAATAATTTCCTTTTACAATGCATTTTAATGCTCTGTCCATGGAGCCCAAAAGGAACTGGGGTATATTCTAATGCACCTTTTTCCTCCCCTGCAAACAGAGCTCTAATCAGTATTAAATATGTCTTACTTATCACTTTGTAAATAAAACACACCAGAATGAAATACAAGTCACAGACAAACAAATGCAGAATATAGCTACAATTTTCAGACCACGTCCAAAGAGTTGCCTTTCAATTACAAGCTTCATTAATCTAGTCTATTCTCACGATGGTTGAGGTTAATGACCAGACGTTTGACAAAGTAAACAAAATGGCTGCACTTAACCTTTTGAGGACCACAGCAGTTTTTCCCTAGTATTCTAACAACAATTACAAAATTAAGCGGTTTTGCGCCATTGTCAATTTTAGGAGCAGTGAAATTAAATCCTCTTTTCTGGCTTTCACTATACTTCAATACTATAATTTTCAGAAGTTAAAGCACATTCCAAAAGTAAATGGTAAATTTTGCTTCTATTCCCCTTTCAGGGATAAAACTAATTTCAGCAGCTAAAAAATAAAGCCTCAGTCACCAAATGCAGCTGTGGTTCTTTTCCAACAATGCACTCACTCAGTGTCTCTCACTTCCAGGCGCGTGCGTGCACACACACACATATACAATGCAATTGTAGGCAAGTGCCTGTATCTACTTGGTTTGAAGCTGGATGCTGATATAGCTCTGCAGTCGGTTACATAGATCCCAGGGCTGTCCGATACTTGAACGTATGTCAAGCTTGTAATGGATGCTGTCATCCATCAGCCAGCCTGGACAGGAAGTTCTCCTAATTGCAACACCTCAAACTTTTCTCTACCAAGGAGATGCTGGAGTTGGAAACATAAGAAAGAGGACTCCTGGAGACCCAGAGTGTTTCACCTCCAGCAATACAACCATCGCTAAGCTTAAGTATAGGTGTATAATTGCGGAATCAGCAGGATGACGAACTGAGAAGAGAGATAAAGAATCAGCATCTCCACTGTACCTGATCTAGGAGTTATGACCAGCCAAATGGACTTGAAACAGGATTCATGCTCCTATCATTCTTGGCCAAAAAACACTTAATTCCCATTATTATTTAAAAAGTTAAACCTTAATTGATGGTGTAAAAGTGTACTAAGACACACCCATTAACATTGCAGGATAAGAGGAATAAGGTCAATTTCCCCAATGAAATGAAGTACATATTTTAAAAAAAACTTTTAAAATTAATTTAATGCTGCAGACATCATGGGATAGAATTCTGGTTTGGGTTGTGGCATGAAGTGACCAATATCAAATTTTACACTGCATCCAATTAATCTGAATACCAGACAATAATAATCAGCACCTTATTGAGGTGTATAAAATCATGAGGGGCATAGATAGGATGAATGCATATAGTCTTTTTCCCAGGGATGGGGAATTCAAAACTAGAAGGCACAGGTTTAAGGTGAGAGGGGATAGATTTAAGGAGGACCTGAGGGGCAACTTCTTCACACCTTCACACAGAGAATGGTGCGTATATGGAATAGGCTGCCAAGAAAGTGGTTGAGGCAAGTACAACAGCAACATTTAAAAAAACATTTGGATAGATACTTGGATGAGGAGGGTTTAGAGGGATATGGACCAAATGAAGGCAATTGGAACTAGCTGAGTGGGTACCAGGGTGAGCATGGACCAGTTTGGGCCAAAGGCTGTTTTTCCATGCTGTATCACTCTATAAATAATCTATGACGGCCCAATTTGTGACATTGCTCCAAGAAAACTTTCGACTCCCACACCATTACAAAAAAACCATTTACTCTCCACTTACTCTGTTGGCAACCAATTCCTGCCTACAAGCGACAAAAGTGACTTGAGACAAAATCTTTTCACTATTTTTCCCTCTGAACTCAAAGGACATTCAGTCTACAAAGTCAGTGCTGGTGCTACGAAGTGAAGCCATCTATTCTGATCCCAACTACCTTGCCCTTTCATATCGAGTCATAGAGTCAAATATTTTTGAATTTTCTTCCTTCACAAACTATAATAGAGCTGCTGGCTCAAAACCATTTATGAAAAGTTATTAGAACCTGGAATGCTTTATGTAGGGATTATACAAAGTTACCATCCTTTTTATTCCTGATGATACCTGAGCCAATTCGCCACCCATTTGTAAATGTCTCCAGTAAACAGTTGTTAATTCTGAATATCTCTGTTCAATCATCTCTTTTCTGCTCTAGTGAAAAAAGATGCAATATTTTGAGATGTTCTTCACAAACCTTTCCATCCTATCATTCCTCACTACTGTGGCTGTATTTTTCTTATTCCACCTGTGTGTTTAAATTATGGCAGGTATTATAGACATGCAAATTATTTAAATTGAGAACCTAGGAACATTGGGACAGGTGATTCAGCTCCTCAAGCCTGTTTTTTTGTTAATTAACAGTATTGACATCAACTCCAGAGTACTCTGGCTATAATTTTATGATTAAACTCCCTGTTCTAACTCCTCTTTCCTTTCTCACAGAGAAAGAAGTTCTCTCCATCAAATCTATCAACTTCTTTCATCATCTTAATTATATCACCCCTCAATGTTTAATATATAAAGGAATACAAGGGTAGTACTGCAAATTTTCTTCAATTTCATTATGGTCTTAAGTTTTGGTGTGAAGGAAGCACATGACAATCACTAACATGAATTGTTGTTACAGGACACCTACTTTTTCCTAGTGGCAAAGTTAGCTGTTTGGGGAGGGGGAAAAAAAAACTGGAAAGCAACTAGCGTTTCGTAGGAGGATAGGAGGAGTAGGACATTCAGCTCCTCCAGGCCGTTCTACCAAGGTTGGTAATCTACCTCAACACCCTAGTCTGGTGCTATCCCCAGATCCCTTAACGTAATTATTAACAAGAATTCTATCAATCTCAGTCATGAACTCAATGACTGGATTTCCATAGCTCTCTGGGTCTGTAATTCAAAAGATTCACCACCATCTGAGTGACGTTTCTTATTATCTTAATTCGAAGTGGCTGCCTTTTATTCTGAGGCTATAAGAGGGAAGAGTTATTGCAATAACATTGTGGAAACTACTGAAGTTAGAAGCCCAAGACCAGATCATCTGCCCATGCCCTCAACTAGTAGCAAACAAATGGCATGGGAAATGCTGGAGGAAGGAAACAAAGATAAAAACGTCTTAAATGAACCAATAGTGAAAGCTCAAATTACTTCATAATAACTAACTGTAAACAGTTTATCTTGGAGCTATCTTTGCAAGCTTCCAGATTGGCAGCCTCGACTTTAACCATTGCACACATTAGATAGTACAGTTTGTAACTTCCTGAAGATGGAAAAAAATCAACTGAAAGGAAAAGATGACCATTCTAAATCCAACTCCAACAAAATATGGCTGCATGCCATATAACCCAGGAACAGTCGTTGCTTTGATCCAGTGTGTATGGAGTGAACTGATCTCAGAGGAGTCTGGGATTACAAAAAAGCCTCAGTCTCCTTTTTCTTTTCTAGCGGATAGAAAGGAAGAGGAAAGCAGAGGAAAGATGAAACCACGGCCGGTATTTGTGATATTCACAAACTATATGCGTGGACATCAAGATATTTAAACAATTTATAATTGCCATTGTAAAACCAATGCTTAAACTGAGGCCTGAAGAACAGCTACTTGGACAACGTTCAGGAAGTGGTCGGGCACGTGGTCAGGGATCTGGTATGTTGGTGCAGGAGGAAGACAGGAGAAAAATCTGGAGATAGGGATGGACAAGAAGAGTGGAGAAAAAGTGGAGGGTGGGTATGAGTGAGAAACAGGACTTGAGGACAAAGAGGTGGAGCTATGACGAGGCCATTAAGTACAGATTATAAATTTTTAAAAAATAAATAATTTAAAAACAGATACACAATAGACCACAAAAAGGAAAAACAGTGCAAATTATACTGAGCTCTGGAACAGCACCCAGACTTAATAACCCAGAGCATGTGTGATAGAATGGGTGAGACAAAAAAGGAGACTCTTATTTTGACACTGACAAGGTCTGGCTGCCAGCTGAGTTAAGTGCCACGACTGGGGCTTAAGAATGGAGGGGGTGGGGTAGAGAGAAGGAAAAGAAGTCCCCAACGCACAAGCCCCTCAAGTTCCTGGCTCGCTTCCAGCCCTGAAATCTCCTCCTGCCTCCCTCCTTTCAAGGAAGCTGAATATTGGGACAGTTTCTTTCTGAACACATTGCACTGGGCTTTTCCGCAGCACAAACTCCTCAGTGGCAGAAGGTATTTGGGGGGGGGGGGGGGTTGGGGGCGGGAAGAGGCCGGGGTAAGAGGGAGGGGAGAGGTCCCTTTAAATCACACAAGTCACTCAATGTAACAAACCGCACCTACCGGCGGCCCAATGTGGCGGTCTGGCCAGGTTTGCAGGCGCTTTCCCCTACCCTAGTCCCACTCCACCCCAGACCGTCCCCACACTCTCTCTCTTTGCCTGACCACCCTGGTAGCCCCCGAGCCCCCGGTTGGAGCCGCGGTCACACGGCGAGAGGAAGGAGTCCCCGGTACTCGAGGTGGACCGCCGAACAACGCGCATGCGCGGACCCACTCCCTCCTTCCCCCCAATCAATCTCTTAAAGGGACAGTGCAGCTCACAGGGGAGCAGAAATATGCAGAGCAAAAAACTCCATACCTACATTGATTGCACACACACGTATACAGCCCAACTCGTTTGTGCTCTTTAACAGCCACCACCCCTACCCTTCCTGCTTAAGTCATAGAGGTCTACAGCACAGAAAAAGGCCCTTCGGCCTGTCAAGTTTGCTCCAGTCAAAAATATTAACTATTCTAATTATCCTATCTATTCTAAATAATCTTAACTATTCCCAATCCTACTTTCCCGCCCACGGCCTTTTATGCATTGGTATCGCAAGTGCACATCTAAATACTTCTTAAATGTTATAAAGATTTCTGCCTCTGCCAACTTTTTAGGCACCAGGTTCCAGATTCCCAACACCCTCGAGATGAAAAAGGTTGTCCTCACATCACCTCTAAACCTTCTGCCCCTTATCGTAAATCTATGCCTCAGTTATTGATCCCTTTACCAAGGGGAAAAGTCTTTCTTTGCCTACCCTATCTATGCTCCTGATAATTTTATATGTCTTAAATTAAACCCACCTCATTCTTCCCTGCTCCAAAGAAAACCACAGTCTGTCCAATCTCTCTTCATGACTGAAACTGTCCAGCCCAGACAACATACTGGTAAATCTCCTCTGCACCCACTCTACTACTACTACTATCACAACCCTCCTATAAAGTGGTTTCCAGAACTGCACACAGTACTCCAGCTGTAACCTAACCAATGTTTTATACAGTTCAAACATGACACCTCTGCTCTTGGACTGCATACCTTGTTTAATAAAGGTTAACTATGGTTAACTATCCCATATGCCTTCCTAACCACCTTATCTATCTGCCCTGCTATGTTAAGGAACCAATGGACATGCACACCATGGTCCCTCTGATCCTTGGTGCTCTCCAGGGTCCTACATACATCATATATGCCTTTGCCTCGTTTTTAACATTAACCAGCAGATTTCCCAACTAGCCTCCCCTTAAAATACTGAGACAACAAGGTGTAGAGCTGGATGAATACAGCAGGCCAAGCAGCATCAGAGGAGCAGGAAAGCTGACGTTTTGGGTCTAGATCTGTAGAAGGGTCTAGACCCGAAACGTCAGCTTTCCTGATCCTCTGATGCTGCTTGGCCTGCTGTGTTCATCTAGCTCTACACCTTGTTGTCTCAGATTCTTCAGCATCAGCAGTTCCTACTATCTCCCTTAAATATTATTCATTTTCACGTGGCAGCACATATTGCCCTCTTTCCACTTTCTAGGTTGCACTGACTGAACATAGGAAAACATTTCCAAGTACTTCTTAGATGCACAATCATGGTGAAAAAGCTGACAGCCCAATAACTTGGTCAAATATAAAGGGCCTAAAAAGAGAGGTCAAGGGGTCAAGAGGTACACCAAATTGCCAGAATTGAAGATGGGAGATGGACTTCTATGGAGGTTCTGCCAGTGAATTTGGTATAGAAGTGTGGGGTAATGCAGAATAAATGAAGTTGGAGCTGTACAGTGTGGGGGCAGCAAGAGATTACAAAGGTAAAGGACAAGAATATGAAGGAACATAATGCAAGAATTTACAAATTTTAAATGTGTGATGTTCTTATGATCCAGGAGGAAATGCAGGTGAAGGATAAACAGTAAGGGTGGAGCACAAGTAGCAGACGTTGAGTGATTGAAATTTCGCGGAGGTTGGAAAATTAAAGACCACCTCAGAAAGCACTGAGATCAAGGTACCAAAGGCGATGAAGGCTTCAGAAGCAGATACAAACATACAAAATAGAAGCAGCAGTATGTCATACACTCCTTGAGCTTGCTCTACCATTAAGATCATGGCTGATCTATTTCCATATTCACCACTGACACTAAATAACTTGAATTTCCCTGCCTAACAAGAATCAAACCACTTCAGTCTTAAAAAGATCCAATGACCCAACCTCCACCATCTTCGGAGGCGGAGAGTTCCAAAGTCACACATCACTCCGAAAAAAATTCTCTTCACTGTCCTAAAAAAGTGACCCCTATTCTTGAAGCAGCATCCTCTAGTTCTTGACTGACCAACAGGAGGAAACATCCTTTTCAGATGAGCTAAAGGTAGGAGCACAGGTGAGTGACATTAAACAGAAGAAACTAGACAGCTTTGAGATGCAGATGACATGGGGTCAGAAAATTAGTTTGTGAATGCTGAGATTGTGAACAATCTGGTTTAGCCAGAAGTGGGGAGAAGAGTGTAAGTGTGCATGTGTGGTGTTTGCATGTATGGCAGTGGGAAAAGACACAGTTAAGTGGCAAAGGTCCAGTCTGTGGTGGTGAGGGAGGAGGTAAGTGTGCAATAGCTTTCTAATGGTGGGAAGACAAGAAATGAAAAAAATAAAAAGCCTTACATTGTACTCCTGACCTTGGTGCAGCAACCCCTTCTGGAATCTGAAGGACAGCACAAAATGTTCACTAGTTGGATTCTGATGATGATCACTTTGGCAAGGTAACAGAGAACAATCAATAGAAGTATGCAACTTCGGGAGTAAAGAAAGGGGGATGGGAAAGAAACCATGCTGTTTTCCCAGCAAAACAAAAGCTTGCCTATTATACCTTAGAGAATGTCATCAAGCTGGGGATCATTCTAATATTCCCGCCAATCTGAGCCTCCTCAGTGAAAGGACCTTTGGAAAAGGGCAAAAAAAAACACATGACTAGGCCCACTGCAAAGGTAAGAGCGTGCATTAACACTGAACTGACCTAACAGCTGTGACTCAGGTAACTCCACTCTGTCAAATAAAGTGCAAGGGGGAGAGTAGCAAAGCATGGGAGCAGGGCAGGAGGCAAGGGTAAAATCAAACCCTGAAGCATTTCCAACCAAACTGGCTCAGCCCTGATTAGAAAGCACTTTTGATTTGTCAATGACTCTCTTGTAGGTTTAATTTAAAAAAAAGCTTTTTGCTGAGTTTGTGAACACAGTCACAGTAAACAGTGGGAGGGGAGGAGACAGCAAAGATTCTCATTTTTGAGCAATCACTTCCATAAGCTGATCCAGTGAGAAGTTCTGAGCTGGGCCACTCAACCCGAAGTGTTAACTCTGATTTTTCTCCACAGATGCTAGCAGACCTGCTGAGCTTTTCCAAAAATTTGTCTTTGTTTCTGATTTACAGCACCTGCAGTTTTCTCAGTTTTCATCGAGAATGTCTGCTGGACGTGGTCTGGATGAGTTTGGATGGTCTCCTTTGCCTTCCGCACATTCTCCTCCTCCACCCCCAAATCAAAAATCAAATAATATTCAGGCTCTTTGGAAAAAAATGACAAATTAATGAACTTGCATTGGCACTGATAGAAAGTATCTCAAGTGTCTGCTCTTATAGAAGGATTTTTAAAATAAAAATCTTAGCTGGGACAGAGAATTGACAATGTCAGCGAGTAAATAGCACAGGTCACCAAGTCAGTCCCTCAAGTTGCTATAGGTGCACTTCATTCATATATAACCATCATATTTTCCCCCAGTGTCCTGCATGGAGGATTAAGTGCTTATCCCATATTTCCCAACTTACCACATAAGCTTAACTTCCCCTGCATCACTTAGTATTGCAGCAGCAGCAGCTATCACTGAGATCCGTGTCTGAAGGTGCAGTTGACCCAGATGCTGAGATTTAAATCATGTGCACCCCAGTTCTGTAATAATTATGAAGAATGCTTTGATAATCCTACTGTAGATTTTGAAATGTTGAGTTTTGTACAAGAGTGAGATTAGACTGGGACATCAAAAAAATTCAGCAGCTGTAGATCTCCATTGTGCTGTTCGCTCAAGCATTTGGGTTTACATCAGAATCCTAGATAACTCTCAAATCTACAAGGAGAAAACTAGCTGCTCCATCAACAGTGTATTTACTTCTGGTCTGTGAGCAACAAGAAAAACAGCCAATCCATAGAAGCAATGGAAAGGATTCAGTTAAGTGGCAAGTTCAGAAAGACTTCGATCTTCAGTTTTCAAAGGAAACAAAAAAGTAGGTAAAGATAAACTGGTGCTTATACGATCCCTTGCACGTGGTAAAGTGAACCAACGTATCTCACAAGCATCACCACACAGAGAACAAGTGACCAAAAACTCAGTGGAAGAGCATCATTAAGGAGGAACAGACAGAGCAATTTTGAGAGGGAATTCCAGAATTTAGGACTCATGCAGCTGGGGGATGGCTCATAATCGTGCGCAAGTGTCAGAACTGGAGGAGTGGAGAGTCCTGGTATTGCTAGATAAGGAACAATACAGGTCAGTGAGCAGCAGGGTTTGATAAGTAAATGGGACTTGACACTTTCTAGGATATAGACAGCAAAGCTTTTCATAAGCTGAAGTTTACAGAAGGCAGAAGATGGGGGGCCAAGTAAGTTTGGATGATGAAATAAGCTCCTCTTCAGATACCAAAATATACCACAAGGATCATATCACTACGGTCCCCAACTCTGAATCCAGAGTGGCAACAATACTTTTTGTTTAAACTCACTCGTTGGACATTTGGCATCAATAGCTGGGCCAGCATTTATTGCTTATCCCTATTTGTCCTCAAGGTGGTGATGAGCTGCCTTTTTGAACCACTGTACTTCAGATGCAGTAAGGGGACCCACAGTGCCCTTAGGGAAGGAATTCCAGTATTCTGACCCAGTGATAGTGAAGGAGCAGCGATATATTTTCAAGGATGGTGAGTGGTTTGTTGCAGAACATGCAGGTGGTGGTGTTCCCATGTGCCCTTGTCTTTCAAGATGCAAGTGGTTGAGGGTTTAGGAGGTGCTGTCTAAGAATCTTCAGTGAATTTCTACTGTGCATCTTTTAGATACTGTGCACCTGTGGTGGAGGGAGTGGATGCTTGGGGATATGGTGCCAATCAAGTGGGCTGCTTTGTCCAAATGGTTCTTAAGCTTCTAGAGTATTGTTGGAGGTGCACTCGGGCAAGTGGGGAGCCAGGAAGTGCTGCAACATTCCTAGCCCCTGACCTGCTGTTGTAGCCGCTATATTTAAATGGAGAGTCCAGCTGAGTTCCTGGATGGTGATAGTAGGGGATTCGGTGATGGTAACACCATTGAATATCATGGGGCAGTGGGTAGAGATTGTCTCTTATTTGGAGATGATCATTGCATGGCATTTGTGTGGGGTGAAAGTTACTTGCCACCTATCAGCTCAACCTTTGATTTTGTCGCTTTTGAACACAGACTGCATCAGTATCTGAGGAGTCACAAATGCTGCTGAACATTGTGCAATCATACTTACTTCTGACCTTATGACTGAGGGAAGATCATTGATGAAGCAGTTGGAGGTGGTTGGGCCTAGGACACTACCCTGAGAAACTCCCAGAGATTTCCTCCAAATAAGATGACTGACTTTCAACATGTTTCGATATGCCAGATACAAAACCAACCACTGGAGAGTTTGCTCCGATACCCATTGCTTCCAGTTTCGCTAGGGCTCCTTGATACCACATTCGGTCAAACGTGGTCTTAATGACAAGGGCTGTCACTCCTACCTCACCTCTGGGATTCAGCTCTTTTGTCTATGTTTGAACCAAATCTGTAATAAGACCGAAGCCAAACAGGACATCAGTGAGCAGGTTATTGCTGAGCAGGTGCTGTTTGATAACACTGTTATTGACACCTTCCATTGCTTTATTGATAATCAGGCGTAGACTGATGGGATGGTAATTAGCCAAGTTGTTTTCCAGCTGGACAACTTTCCACATTGTCAGGTAGATGCCAGTATTGTAGCTGTACTACACAAGCTTGGTTAGAGAAGCAGAAATTTCTGGAGAACAAGTCTTCTGTACTATTGCTGGAATGTTGTCAAGGCCCTTGGCCTTTGCAGTATCCAGTGTCTCTGACTGTTTCTTGATACCACATGGAGTGAATCAAATTGACTAAAGACTGCAAATATGATACTATAGACAACTGGAGGAAGCTGAGGTGGAGCATCCACTCAGCACTTCTGGCTGAAGATGTGCGGGTGCTTCAGCCTGACGTGCTGAGTTCTTCTATCATTTAGGATATTTGTGGATCTCCCTCCTCCAGTGAGAGTTGTTTAATTATCCACCATCATTCATGGATAGAGCTGCAGAGCATAGGTTTGATCTGTTGCTTGTGGAATCATTCAGCTCTATCAAATGCTGTCTGGCTTGTAAGTAGTCCTCTTTGGTAACTTCACCAAATTAACAGCTCATTATGCCTGCTGCTGCTCCTGGCATGCCCTGCTGCACTCTCCATTGAACCAGGGTCAATCCCTTGGCTTGGTGGTAATGTCAAGTGGGGGATTTGTTGGCCAATGAGATTGCGGACTGTGTTGTGCTGTTCATGGCCCACTACACTTCATGGATGCCCAGCCTTGAGTTGCTAGATCTGTGCAGTCTGTCCCATTTAACATGGTGATGATACCACACAACACGACAGAGGGTATTCTCTATGTGAAGATGGGATTTTGTCTCCACAAGGACTGTGTGTTGGTGACCAATACGGTCACGTACAAATGCATCTGCAGTTGACAGGTTAGTTAGAATGAAGTATGTTTCTCCCTCTTGTTGGTTCCCTCACCACCTGCAGCAGACCCAGTCCAGCAGCTACATCCTTTAGGACCTGACCAGCTCAATCAGTAGTGTTGCTATCAAGCCACTCCTTGTAGTGGACACTGAAATCCCCCACCTCGGGTACATTTTGCACCCTCCCTACCCTCAGTGCATCCTTCCAAACATTGTTCAATATTGAGGAGTAGTGATTCATTAGCCAAGGGAGGGTGTATGGAATAATTAGCAGGATGTTTCCTTGTCCATGTATAACCTGATGCACTGAGACGTCATGGGGTCCGAAGTCAATACTGAGGATTCCCAGGGCAACTCCCTCCTGACTATGCCACTGCCTCTGCTGGATCTGTCCAGGTGGGACAGGACATATCCAGGGATGATGATAACTGAGACATTATCTGTAAGCTGTTACTTGACTTGTCTGTGATTCCGCTCTTCCAATTTTGGCACTAGCTTATTAGTGAGGAGGATTTTGCAGGGTTGATAAGGTTGCTTTTGCTGTTGTCGTTTCCAGTGCCTAGATCGATGTCAGGTGGTTTGTCCAGTTTTGTTTCTTTGTTAAGACTTTGTAACAATTGTTACAGCCGAGTGGCTTGCTTGGCCATTTCAGAGGGCAGCTGAGTGTTAACTGTGGGTCTGGAGTCACATGTAGATTTCATTAGGACATTAGTGAACCAGGTGGGTTTTTTTGACAAACAACAATTCTTAATAATATTCTTAATTTCAAATATTTTTATTGAATTCAAATTTCACCATCAGCCATGGCGTGATTTGTACCAAGGTCTCCGAAATATTACTTGACCTGGTCTAGCGATAATACCGTTAGGCGATTGAATTAATTAGCAAGTTGTAGGACAGGCATCCCACCACATATGCACACATCAATACACACAATTCTGATCCATGTTGATCAATGTCCAGGAATGTATGATTTGCAATGCATCTTGGACATCTCAGATTCCAAGAAAAGATAAAATCACTACTGTCCAATAGATTAGAACTCCAAACCAAGCTCTTGAAAAACATCCGAGTATCACCAATAAACTGATGATAAAATAACGCTCGTCTGTTGGAGGAACGGTTTCAGGACAACATAAGATGATGATACCAGCACATTTCCATGATGCAGAAAAGGCCTGGTAATGAGGAACAAAGCTCACCTCAGGAAATGCTGAAGAAAATGGGAATTACTGACACCTCAGAGGAGCTTTTCACTACGCTCCAGCCTCAAATCCTCAGTTTTTATGAACATTATGATCTCCATAAACTGTAAGTTAAGGTCTCATCTGCCCACACCCTTTTCTTCCCAGCCATCAAGACTCTTGCAGGACCTACAAATGTCAGTTATATCAAGTATACAGTTTGCAGCAATGAAGGTCACAAGTAGAAACACCTTATACAGTAAATGGCAGGACTGTTGGGAGCATTGACATACAGAGGAATCTTGGGGTGCAAGTCCATAGCTCCCTGACAGTGGCAACAGAAGTTGATAAGGTGGAAAAGGTGGCATAAAGCATGCCTGCCTTCATTGGTCAGGGCACTAAGTATAGGAGTTGGTAAGTCATGTTGCAGTTGTATAAGACTTTTGTTAGGCCAAATTTGAAGTACAACGTGCAGTTCTAGTTGACTGTATAGGAAGGACATGGAGGCTTTGGAGAGGATGCAAAAGCAGTTTACTAAGATGTTGCCTGGATTGGAATGCATTAGCTATAAGGAGGGGCTGGACAAACTTGGATTGCTTTAGGAGATGCATTCATAGGGTGGACAGTTGGGAGTCTTTTTCCCAGGATGGAAATGTCAAATACTTGGGGCCATAGGTTTACAGTGACAGGGGAAAGATTTAAAGGAGATGTGCAAAGAAAGTTATTTTACACAGATGGTGGTAAGTGCCTGGAACGTGCTGTCAGGGGAGGTGGTAGAAGGTGAGACAATAAGTGATGTTTAAGAGGCACTTAGATAGACACATGAACAGGCAGGGAACACACAAGGATATGGACCATATGCAGGCAGATGGGATTAGTTTAAAATGGCATCATGATCAGCACAGAGATAGTGGACCCAAGGGTCCTTTCCTGTGCTGTACTATTCTACATTCCATAGGTATCTCTGAAGATCTTAGTGGCGAGGACAAACATTGCTAACCTATTCAGACAAAAAAAATCAAATGGCATTGCACTGGACACATCACTCCTCAATTTTCTTTTAGAAACATGAGGATGGAGGGCTGTCTTTCACACTGGATGACAATGGGATAGCTAAGCCTTGTTGATTTATGCTATTTCCACCCAAGACCATGAGACCAATTGTACCACCCCTGCTGTAGAACTTCCAGACTGACCATTGAAACAGGGTCTGTGCAACAACTTCCGATTTAGTTGCATGCTGAGAAATTCATCTTTTAGAGGACAGCACAAACTCAAGTTGGAAGATGGCACTTAGAATTGAAGAGACAGGGAAATACAATGAATAGAATGGATAATTTGGCACTCTTGTCTTGAAAGAAAAGATTCAGATGAGACTTGATAGAAGTGTTTGAAATCATGAGGTGTCCAGATAGTGAGAGAGGGGGGAGGAGAGAGAGGATGGAGGGAGGGGGGGAGGAGAGAGGATGGCAGGAGAGAGGATGGCGGGAGGGGGAGGGGAGGTGGAGGGGGAGGTGAGAGTGAAAGAGAGAGAAAGAGAGGGAGGGAAAGGGAGGGGGAGGGGGAGGGAGGGAGGGAGGTGAGACGAGACAGAGAGAGAGGGAGGTGAGATAGAAAGAAAGAGAGAGAGAGAGAGGGAGGTGGGAGGCCGGAGGGAGAGAATGAGGGAGGGATGGAGGTAAGAGAGAGTGGGGGGGCAAGATGAGGGGGTTGTAGATGTGTGTGTGTGTGTGTGAGAGAGAGAGACAGACAGAGAGAACGAAGTGAGAGAACGCGCGTGTCAGAGACACAGAGAGAAAGAGAGAGACAAACAGATGGCTCCCATTGGCAAAATGGTCAATAAGCAGCAGACATTGTTTTGAGGTGACTGGCCAAAGTACCAAAAGTGATATGGAGAACTATCTTACAAAGCAAATTATTAGGATCTTCTATGCACTGCCTGTGTAATATAATGGACATAGATTTAATCATGGTTTTCAAAACAAAATTGGACAAGAACCTAGAGAGAAAATTTGCAGGGCTCAGGTAAAGGGCTGGAGATCAGGACCAGCCGAGTTGCTCCTGCAGAAAACCACCACTGTCATAATAAGTCTAATAGCAGTCTCCTCTGCCATAACCATTTGACAAACTTTATTTTGTGAACTCTCAAGCAAATGGTGAGTTCAGATACACTTCACTAGCTTTAATCTCATATCAAGGGAAATACAGGTGTAAGTCCAATCAAGTGAAAGAAACAAAAAAAGCAATTGAAATATGAAAATATTAAATGACTAATGATAGGTAATACATATCGCCTTACAAATACATACAATTTTGAATAGAATGCAACATAATACATAACATAAAGCCCTAAACATGCTACTCTCTTCATACCTTGCACGATAGGAGTAAAAAGTCTGGAAGGGAGCAGTAACTTCATTGTTTTCACTTTCATCACATCCTTAGCATTATTGGCATCATTTAGATTCTTCATTGGCTTTGAGTCTCCCTCATGGATTATACTTAAGAAAAATCAGGATCTCTTGTAAAGATACACAAACAATCGTACAGAGTCCACCAGATCCTATGTGGACCAAATAACCGATCTTCTGAACGGAAAGACAATGAGTGGAGAGGTTTATGGAGGGAAATTGAGAGTTTGAGCCTAGGCAGCTGATGGCATGGTTGCCAATATTGGAGCACATCAGCAATGCTCAAGAGACCAGAATTGGAAGTGAGTAAAGATCCAGGAAAATTGTAATGCCGCAGGAGTTTAGAAGTAGGAAGGAGCAAGGCCAAGCAGAGATTTTGACAACAAGGATGAAAATTTTAAAAACAGAGCATTCCAAACTACAAGTCACATATTTGAGTGAACAAAGAGGTAACAGGAGGAATAGGACATGGTGCAAGTTAGGATACAGACAGCAGAGATTCAGATAAACTCAAGTTTCCAGAGAATGCAAGGTCAAAAGCATTGGAATCTTTCTGCCAAAGGGTGATTGATAAGACACTGATGAGAGTCTCAGCAGCAGGTGAGCTGAGATGGATGTGGAAATAAGGAATGCAGGAAAATGGAAGCAGGCAGTCTTGCTAATGGAGAGGATTTGAGGTCACTACCTCACCTCAACATCAAATAGGATGAAACAGGCCTTCTAAGTGAGTGCTCCAAGGTTCAGCACATGACAACGCACTGACTTCTGGTTTCAGAGGTCCCCGTACCAAAAAAAAATAGA
Source organism: Ginglymostoma cirratum (assembly GCA_024137785.1). Classification (NCBI taxonomy): domain Eukaryota; kingdom Metazoa; phylum Chordata; class Chondrichthyes; order Orectolobiformes; family Ginglymostomatidae; genus Ginglymostoma; species Ginglymostoma cirratum. The sequence continues at coordinate 3,961,422 of JAHRHZ010000043.1, read as the reverse complement.
GTGAGCACTGGTTATCAAAGGTCTGGTTCAATCTCAGACATGGACAAAGTGAGCGATTGAGTCCACCGCTCAGGAACAGAGCCTGTACCGGGGATCGAAAACAGTGGCTTTGGTTTTCTTAACATTTAGCTGGAAGAAATTTACATTTATTCAACACTGGACATTAGATAAGCAACGTGACAAACTGAAAATAGCGCAGGGATGAGCAATGTGTTGGTGAGGCTGAGATGGGTAACAGCACTGAAAATATGGAACTTCACACTGCTTCTATGGATGATGCCATTGAGAGGCAACAGGTAGCTGAGAGACAGAAGGGGAAACCAAAGATGGCTTCTTGGATAGAACTGGGTTTGTTTCCAGTGGAATGCAGGAGGTTCAGAGGTAACCTGATAGAAGTTTATAAGATTGTGAATGGCATAGATAGAGTGGAAAGTATGTGGCTTTTTAACCAGGTGGAGGGGTCAGTTACTAGGGGACACAGGTTCAAGGTGCAAGGTAGGAAGTTTAAAAGAGATGTGTGAGGCATGTTTTTACACAAAGGGTGGTGAGTGCCTGGGACACACTGCCAAAGGTGGTGGCGGAAGCAGACATAATTGCGGCATTCAAGAAGCACCTGGATGAATGCACGAGCAGGAAGGGAACAGAGGGATACCAGTACTGTCAGTAAAGACAGTTTTAATATGGAAGGGCAAAATGTATCGGCACAGGCTTGGAGGGTTGAAGGGCTTGTTCCTGTGCTGTATTGTTCTTTGTTTTCCTTTGACTGACTCCAGAGCTAGTGATGTATGGTAAAGCATTTCGTGATGCAACAATTCTAATGAAGTCTCTCCTGTCCTGTCATCACTGATCATGTTAAATTGGAAGCCCTATTATTCTCCAAGAAGAGGAAATACTTTTTACTATTCATCCTATTAAAAATACTTCCTAACTGAGAACTTCTATTAAATCTCTCCTTAGCCTTCTCTGATCCAGTTGGAGCCATAGAATGTAGAGCAAAGAAACAGGCACTTCAATGGAAATGGGACCAATATACACCATGCATTTCTGAAGAAGGGTCTCGACCCGAAACGTCAGCTTTCCTGCTCCTCTGATGCTGCTTGGCCTGCTGTACACCTTGTTATCTTGGATTCTCCAGCATCAGCAGTTCCTACTATCTCTACACCATGCATACCTCCTCTTGCCTATTCCTTTCTCCCTCCTGTGCTCATTTAACTTGCTCTTAAATACATTTATGCTATTCACCTTGACAAATTTATGTGGTTGAGAGTTATAGATTTCCATGACACCGTGAAAGAATTATTCAAATGGACCCATCATCCTGCTCTTTCTCTGCAACCAATTCAGATAGGTACATAACATCCTTTTGAAAATTACTATTGACTTCTTCCACCATCCATTCAGGTGGTGCACTGCAGATCAAGGCTAGCCCCAAAGGTAAAAAAGAACTTCTCAGCTCCTCCTGTTTCTTTTGCCAATGATCCCATATCTGTATCCTCTGGTAACTATCCCAACATCTTTCTTCAGAGCAAGAGCATCTTAACTCTGGCATCGTCTGGTGAATCTTCACATGCTTTCTACAGCTTTAGTGCTCCTTCTGTGATGGGTGCTAACTCTATTCTAAGTGTGCTTCCATTGATTGTGCTAAGAGGATGATGTAAAGAGCAGCAGCCATGTCAAAATGAGGAGTCCACCCACTTGTTTTTGCTTTTCAACATGCGTCATGAGTCTGCCTTTATAGGAGGCCAGTACTGCTTCTTTGGCATACAGCCATTTCAAAAAAGATGCATTCTGGTGAATCATTGCAGCAAAGTAGACACACTTTCATTAGATCCAACTTTTCTTTGGAAAACTATTGAAATGATTGTCTTAAAAAGGGTTCCAGAGATAATTACAGCGAATTCACTTCTGCTGAAATCAGGAACAAAGTTGGGTGGTTAGGTGAATATTACCAGTAACAGTTAGACTTGGCACATAGTTCACACAAAATCTTTTGTGAGCAGACTCAGTTAAAGGATTCTGAATTTCACTCAATGATTGAACTCTCTACCCTGGAAAAGATGACAAGCATGACCTGAAAAATGCCTTCAAGATCATCAAAGAGTTTTATCGACTAGATATAAGACAGGATGCCTCCACTTGTAAGCGAGACAAGAACATGAGGCCATAAGTATAAGGTATTCACGAATAAATCCAAAAAGGGAACACAAGGAGAACTTTTCCCCCAGAGAATGGTGAGAACATGCTACTACAGGAACGCATCTCAGGGAAAGCTAGACAATTATAAATGAGAAAGAAACCAAATATATTGTTAAGTTTATGCGGACGGGAGTGGGAGGGTCCTGTGTAAAGCATAAGTACCACCGTGGATCTGTTGGGTTGAACAGCCTCTTTCTGTAAATTTTACGTAATATTTGTCACTGGTTTTTCCAGTCCTTCACTACTACAAAGACAGTTCAGTGATCTCCCTCACCTAAAGATCAAGCTTCGATCATGAAACTTGTGGCAGGGGGGAATGGTTCAGTTGAAAGAAAGTTTTTAAAAAGACAAAAAGAGAGAGAAGTGCAGGGCACTAAAGAGACAAATGATAATCCAATTGTGAAAGGCAGGGTAGAAAATATTTTGTAATTTGTAGGGCATGGGAACAATTGTTGATTTTCTGATGGAGGGTCTAGGCCCGAAACGTCAAGCTTTCCTGCTCCTATGATGCTGCTTGGCCTGCTGTGTTCATCCAGCTCCACACCTTGTTATCTCGGATTCTCCAGCATCTGCAGTACCTATTATCTCTGGGAACAATTGTGGCTAGTTCTACCAAAGAGATATCATGGACCAAATGGCTTCTTTATTGTGCTGCAGCATTCTACAAATCTAGACAGAAACACTAACAGGAAGGATAATGACACTAGTGTTAATCATAAGCTGATGACAGCTTTGTTTTGTTTTCAACATGCCGAGGCTGGGAAGTAACTCACCCCTGGCTGGTGGATGAGTGGAATTTTCCAGCTCTGACTCATCCATAAAAAGAAAGCCATTTGGCCTCTCCTTCTCTGCAGTCCCCTGTGTTTTTATCACAGCTGTGGGATCAGGCTAGAGCAACTGATGACACAAGCGCAGTGTGTCATGAAAGACACTCTCATGCAATCCATTGAGGAAAAGAATCATTTTACAAACTGGAAAAATTGCTGGTCTTGGATTCCCCTTCGTGTTTTAATCAACATCCGAAAAGTGAATTGTAAAGAAACATAATCGAGGCAGTGTCTGGGTTCCAATTCCCAAACAGCTTTGTAGGAGAGGTCAGATCAATTGAGATCTCTTTTCAGCTCCCCTGACACTTTAGTTGGTTCATGCACCGCCTGGTATGGTACTCACACAGAGCGAAGGAACGATCAATTACGTCTTTGGCGGTTCAGCCTTAGAACTGTTTAATTTAAAGGATAATGCAGAAGGAGGCCATTCTGCCCATTAGTCTATGTTGGCTCTTTCAAAGCAATCTGGTTGGTTCCACTAACTCATTCTTTCTCCAAATCCCAGCAATTATTTTCCCTTCAAGTATTTATCCAATTCACTTTTGAAGAGTGCTATTGAATCTATATCCAACACAAGAAGTGTTGCATTCCAAATCATGATCAGATGCTGCACAAAAATCTTTCCTTATGCCACTCATTTCTTCCGCCAGTCACTTTAAAACTATGTCCCCTTGGCTATCTACTTCTAAGCCATTGAAAACAGTTTCTTTTTACACTCTATATCTTAACCCTTCAAGATTTTAATCTTGTTTTAGCCAGTGGAAAGGACAATCTATAGGAATTGGTTGAGTTAATTAGCACAAATATCAACCGTTGTCTGACTTTGTGCCTCTCCAATCAGACTTCATTGCTGGCAAACAGGTTGATGCTTACTTGAGAGAATCAACATTTTGGAATGAGGCAGGCGCTTGTCTAAAAAACAAAAGAACTGTGGATGCTGTAAATCAGGAACGAAAACAGAAGTTGCTGGAAAAGCTCAGCAGATCGGGTAGCAACTGTGGAGAAAAAAATCAGAGTTAACCTTTCGGGTCCAGTGACCCTTCCTAAGAACTGAGTTGTCCTGTGGGTCTTTCCCAGATTGACAAATTTACCATAGCAACTCAGGAGGGGGCAAGAGGCTATTTGAATGGACACACAAAGATACCTCAGGCAAGGTACAGATCGTTGCCTTGTGTCCGTAGAATATGAGCCAGGAAGATAATTGATTAAAAGAGAAATTTTGAAAGCGTTTACTAGCCTCAGAGCTTCTGCGCTAAGAAATGGAGGATGAATCTATAACCATGTACTCAACGTTACTGGAAAGGGTATCCACAAAAGTCAGATGACAGCCCCACCAGAATAGAACAGCAAACTTAGATGAGGTACTGTTGTTGCATCTGTGGGAATTACACCTTAGCACAATGCCACACTTAAGGGAGAGCAAAACACGTTTCAGTTTCCCATCAATCAGACCCATTCTCCACTCAAAAGGCTTCCAAACATGGCAAACTGTCAATTTTAGTTAGGGCCAAAATGACTGTTAGCTCTTGCAAATGGAAGGGGGAATGGAAAGAGACAAGAGGGAAAAAAATACTGTGCCCATCTCCCCATATCGTTTGGTTGCAAAACCAAGGTTATCTTTAAGTTCTCTCATTGCAAAATGTGGCACTATAAGGGTGAAATGAACCCAAAATGGTGCAATTCCTGATAGAACAGGAGTAGGTGATGAGGAGATAGAGGGGTGAGATACTTTCCTGGGAGTAAGTGAGCAATTTAAAACCCCCTAGTATCGAGTTTTACCTAAAAGAATTCACTATGTACAAAGTATTTTACTGCAACCTATTCCAATAAAACTGACACACAGAAAACTTTAAGAAGCTGCTTAGAAGCAGACTGACAAAGGCACTTTGACTGACTGTATGCTTCAGTTAGGCCTCAACGATGTGGAAATTAATTGAAATCACATTTTTTTGCTTACGTATATTTAAAACTGTTAGTTTAATTTTTTTATGGCGACCATTGAACTAAAAAAGAACAACTCTCGAGGGATCACATTTCCTCCAAAAAGTCCTTTACCTTAAAACTTTGGCCAACGTAATCCATCATTCTATCTGACAATGAGAGCCATCACCCTGTGATCCATGCAGATTAACAATAAGTTTAATTAGCCTTTCCTGAAGGCTGATTCATGCAGAGATTGAGTTTCCCTTAGCACACACTTTGCCAAAGGGACCAGAGACAAAGAAAGCACCGGTAAGCTATTTGGCTACAGAGAGTATCACAGTCAAGAGAGACCAAGTCCTCATCTGGAATTTCCAGACAGTGGAGGGGATGAAAAAGAGATAAAGAAACAGCCTTTTATCAGGAGTTTCAAATCACACAACTGTATCTTGGGGGCAGTGTGCAAATGTTACACGTGTGAAGAAAAATAAAGTCAACACCCCAAACAAAAAGTGTTCTGCCATGTGCTCTGACAACTTGCAAAATTCAACTAAGGTTAAATCTACAGAGCAGACCGTATGGTGACATAATCAATACAGGGAGGGAGATAAAGCAAAGTTACCCATACTACAGGGTGTCTGGAAACTCATCTGTTGGGAACATAGCCTTTTATTGCCAGAGAGCAACAACATTTGAAATAGCTCCCCATGAAAACAGTTCTATTAAAAAAGCAGGAAAACCAATCTAAACAACTCATGTTCCTCACAATCTGAAGGCCAGACCTATCTTACCGGCTAATCACGAAAGGATTGCAAACCTCATTTCCTGATGGGAAGATGGCTTCCATGTCGACATAGCATCTTTACGCTTAGATTGTCTTAGTTCTGATCTTTCCTTTCGTCTGAAATGTAAGCCAAAACAGATTAAACGTCTGTATTGAAAATGTTAATCTGTCTTACAGACAAGCCACTCAATGAAATCAAGATCCCATCTGCCCTCGAGTGGCTAGAAAAGATCCCACAGCATTATTCTGAAAAGCCAGTTCAATATTTATTACTCAACCAGCATCATTAAAACAATAGATTACCTTGTTATTAACCAAATTGTGGTTCTTTGCCGTGGACAGGTTGGCTGTTGCATTTCCTATGTTAGGACAGTGAATACACATCAATAAACAAAATTCATTGGTTGTGAAAGGTGCTACCTAAATGCAATTACATTTTTAATTCAAGAGCTTGGTTATATTCTGTTCTGTCGCTCATTAAATTATGTGGCATACTATATGGGAACAGGAGATATTCCTATCCTTCACTTCACCTCTACCATCTTCTCTCAAGGGTACATCTTATTATTGGAGCAGAACCTCATAGGTATCAGATACCTTTGAGTATGGCACTCAATCGTTCTAGGCATTGGTACTAGATTGCGGGCATGACACTTAACCTTACATCTCTCTTGCTTAGGTAATGCCTCAGGATCAATAATACCTTGCATTCACCTTGATTCCATGAATTCAGTGATGGCTGATAAGCACAATGCAACTAACAGCAGAATCTGCCGCACATGGGGCAGGTCATGCTTGAATGGTCAGGCAGACAAAGTGTACGAAGGTTTATGCACACACTCCAAATGAAGTCTCTCGACATTTAGTATCTTCCCTAGTAAAACACCTCCATTTTGTTTTGCCACAAGCCAGGAATTCCCGTGAGTTGGCTGAGGACATCCCTAAAGTATTTCTGCTCTCTTCCAGACAGTTTCACGCTGTGAGCATGTTTAGCATAAAACAGTTGCTTCAGGGCAAATGCTGAGATCCAAAGTGTTGTGACAGCATCACGCCATGTAGAGCCAGCAGGTTTGGTTAATAGTTATTTCTGATTCAACTTTTGCTGCAGTTTCCCTCTGGTGTTCCTGGAAGGATGTTACGCTGTTCCCGTTGTGGCCTCCTTTACATTGGGGAAACCAAGCGGAGGCTTGGGGACCGCTTTGCGGAACACCTACGCTCAGTTCGCAACAAACAACTACACCTCCCAGTCGCGAACAATTTCAACTCGCCTCCCCCTACTCCTCGGACGACATGTCCATCCTGGCCTCCTGTATTGCCACAATGACGCCACCCGAAAGCTGCAGGAACAGCATCTCATATTTCGCTTGGGAACCCTGCAGCCCAAGGGTATCAATGGGGACTTCACAAGCTTCAAAATCTCCCCTCCCCCGACTGCATCCCAAAACCAGCCCAGCTAGTCCCCACCTCCCTAACTATTCCTCCCACCTCAAGCCCCACCCCCATCTCCTACCCACTAACCTCATCCCACCTCCTTGACCTGTCCGTCCTCCCTGGACTGACCTATCCCCCACGTAACTCCCCAACTACATTCATCTTCACTGGGTCTCACCACGCCTCTTTGACCTGTCTGTCTCCTCTCAACCTATCTTCTCCTTTATCCATCTTCTATCCGCTTCCCCCTCTCTCCCTATTTATTTCAGAATCCCCTTCCCCTCCCCCATTTCTGAAGAAGGGTCTCGACCTGAAACGTCAGCTTTCCTGCTCCTCTGATGCTGCTCGGCCTGCTGTGTTCGTCCAGCTCCACAACGTGCTATCTAACTTCCAAGTATGTTGGGTTGGGATCATGATTTAGTTTCTGACAACCATATAGATTTGATTTTTTTTGGCACTGGCATTGTGGAGGTGGAATACTCTAGATACAGATTCAGGGTGAGATATATTTGTGATGCTGTCATCCGTTAACATTGTTAATGATCTGGTACGTGAATGTAAAAGCAATGAATTTGAAAAATACTCTGATGCAATCTGTTGTGCAAGAACTTTTGAGATGTGATTGTTGGCTGGTCATCTGTGTACATTATACATAAAATAGTGTTAAGGCTAGAACTGAGACCTGCTCCTATGATGCTGCTTGACCTGCTGTGCTCATCCAGCCCCATGCTTGTTATCTCGGATTCTCCAGCATCTGCAGTACCTTTTATCTCTTGTGGTAGTTTAATGGCTTGTCTTCCTCGTGTTCTTCTCCCTTGATCAAGATAGACTCAAAGTCATCTGTTGTGAAGGAGTGTTTCAACGACTGTACCAACCCAGGTTGGACGGAATTTGGACAACTTGAGGAGCATTCCAGTGTCCATATCATTGGCAACAGCACTATGTGCGATTTCAGGCTTTGTGAAAGTCATTTTCTACATGGGTGGTGGATTCCAGACGTCAATGACATGTGCTGCACCCTTTATGGAAACCACTGGATAGATATTAAGCTTGGTTTTTGCCAAGACATACTTTGTTACAAACCCAGTCATCTGTCGAATGCTGGCCTCTGAACAAGCAACGTGAGATTGGTCCTTACGAAACAGGTTCAGGACAAGCCAGGGTTATTGCACAGCCAACCTCCATTGGTGGGGCATCAGTACATGCTCCCTTGTACAAATATGGAGAAGAATAAAGAATACTGCACATTACCAATAAGTGGCCTCTCTAAGGCAGTGGACAAATCAGCTTAAAAACCAAACGTGGAGGCTATTACTAGACTCCAGAGAGTTTAATTTCGATAAAAACTAAATAATCAAAGTAAAAAAGATGTGGTACTGGTAGTTCTAGGATCAATTCCAAATCTCCTCCAAGACAATGATCAACCCTGGTCTAGCAAATTAAAAGAAAAAAAATGAGCCATCAAATTCCTGATTACTCTCCAGTGACTCTCACTAGCAAGGTTACTTAACATTGGTTAAGAGCAAGGTTTTAAAGGCAGTTCTGAGCTCCAAGAATGGTTGCGGCATCAAGACGTCAAAGTTCAGAATAAAAAGCAAAAGCTAGTACCTTCTGGAATAATGCAGACAAAATGGTGGCATAAAAAACATTTAGCAGCTGAGGCGATACATTCCCTCATTTCCTCTTCTCCTACTGGGCTACATTGTGGGTGCTATTTCACATCACGCATCAGTTTTAACAAACATCCTAACAGCCTGAAAACTGCTAGTGAACAAAGACAAATACTTTTCAGACCTTTTACATATTAAAACCTTGATATAAATTAGTACACATCTTTGGCACACCAAGCTTGATTCATAAGTCATCTAACAACATTTATCTCTCCTTATTTTAATAGTGCTTCTCAGTGTTATTACAATCAAAAGATTCCTAAAAATCAGTAGCATGGAGCAAGAGGTCTGAATAGGTTTCTCACATAGATAATTAAACAAAACAAAGTATGGTGGATGTTGAAGATCTGGATTAAATTAAAACTGAAATTGCTGGAGAAACTCAGTGGGCCTGCCAGCATCGTGAAGAGTAAACATAGCTAAAGTTTTGAATTCAGTGACCTTTCCTCAGACTGAATGAAGTTATGCAAGATAGACTAATAAATTCCACGTTAGATCATATCTAAGGTACTAAGAAATTCTGGACAGCACATTTTAGGAAGGTTATATTGGTCCTGGACAGAGGACAGCGGAAGTTCTGGACTCAAGGGTTAAATTACAAGGAGAAATTACAAAATAAAACTGATGTATTCCATGAAATTTAGACGGTTGAGGGTTGGTCTGATCAATTTCAGACGTATTAAGGGGAACTGAAATGATAGAACCATATCTGCTGGTTGGAATGTTTAGGGCTGGGGGTGAAATCTAAAATTAGGGCCAAGATTTTCAGGAGTGAAATTAAGAAATGCTTCTACATGTAAAGGGTGTTGAAATTTTGCAATGCTGTCCAGCAAACAAAATGTTTTGTTTGTCAAAGATATTAAGCGATATGGGACAATAGGAGTATATGCAGTTAGTTCAGAGATTAATATGGTGGAGCAGGCCCCCATCTGTTGTAGCATGGTCCAGTTTGGGGAACTTTCATATTTGTACAAAACTATTTTTTCTTCTTGGAAGCAAACTTCCAAGTGGTACTGCTAGGAGTTCTACAATTAAAACATGTTAACAGTTTTGAGAGTTGGGGATGTGTTGCAGGATACGTTTGTACCCCAACTCTCTAAAAAGCAATATACTGACATTTGCCTCCAAGAAACACACTTACGAAGAACAGTAGGTTGAAACTGGAACACAGAGTTGCTAGAAGGGAGGGAAAGGGGAGAGGAAAATAAGAAATTTGCTGAATTGTTGTGTGTCTGTCCCTTCCTATCCAGAGATCTCTTCCACGTCCAAACAGGAGCAGCACTGATTGACGTCCACAACTCCACAAAATGCTACACTGCTTTTAGACTTTCTTTGAAAGGGTGGGGGTTTGCAGATATGTTAGCTGGGATTGAAACCAAGTCTGTGTGGGGGGAAAATAAAAGACACCACTGCATAACTTATTCTGACTTAAATCGTTGGCATCAAGCCAATCATTTTTAAACTTAAATGCTGCAGGATTCAAAAAATGAATTTGAACAGTGTCTATCTTTGGGGTGTCACATTATCATTAGAAATTTTGTTTTTAAAAACAACACCAGTAATTACTCAAGACCGACAAGTGCTTGATAATTAGGAGACTTGACATGGCTGCTACCTCCATTTTGTCTTTCCACCTCATCTGTGCCAACAGCATAGTGGCAGGCAGTTCAATGTCACATTTGTTTCCAATGTTAACAAGGATTCTAACCACAAAAAACATGCTAAATTCTGGAAGTTAAAGTCTCACCAAATTTCAGCAGAACAGCAAGGCAAATTGTTCATCTGTTCTCAGGTACACACACTTAGGAAAAGCAAACAATACTGGCAAGCAGCATAAAAAAAAATCACAATACTGGAAAATTTGTGATCTAAGAAATTGCAGCAAAAGAGGTCACTCAACACGTCACGCTTTTATTATAAGCTTTTCAATCCTATTTCTCTACTTTTCTCCTTCAAGGCTTTTAAAGTCTTGACAGCTCAAAAAATTAAGCAAAGACTCAATTCTCTTATGAAATACCACGCCTGGAAATGGGAATGAAAGTAATAGAATAGTGATTAGATAAGTCCAACTTAGATTTCAGAAATCCATCGATTGGAGGAGGAGGAGGCCTCAAAGAATCGAGTTCCATAGCTTTGAAGTCACAGGAATTGTGAAAGACTGTACTACCAACAATGCAGCATTCTCTCAGTACCCCACTAGAGAGTCAGTCAACTGTGAATCCTTCCAACCGGAGATGCATTGCCACATATTCTGACTGACATGGTGCACACCCAATAGCCAGATCGCATGTGTCCACAATGTGATAAGCAGGATTGCTCAATTACTAAATAGATCACCATAACAGCCAGGATATCAGATTCAGAGATCCATATTGTTAGCTATCAGCCAGAGTAACGTCAAGGGCACTATACATCACATCAGCATTCTTACCTAGTTATAATGCAATACCATGACCCACATTAGAAAGCAAGTACGTACAAGTAGTGGGAAAGGAGTTTCTTTGTGATGAGATAATAGGTACTGCAGATGCTGGAGAATCCGAGATAACAAGCTGGGTGAACACAGCAGGCCAAGCAGCATCATAGGAGCAGGAAAGCTTGAAAGATTCTTTGTGATTCCTCTTTTGGGTAAATGGCATTGCAGCATTCAAAGTCTGGGTCAGCAGACAGAGTTGGGCGAGATATCATTTGAACCAAAGCTCAGTACAAGGCAATGGTTTCAGAAAGATGAAGATAATTGGGAAAGAGAAAAGATGAAGGTTAAAAAAGGGGAAATAATCAAGCACTGGGATGTTTTGGAGAGAATTAGATTGCCTTCTGACTTAATGATCAAGTCTATATTAAGTAAGTCTGGTTAATAGTCAAGAAAAGTCCTTAATAAACCTTTGGGAAAAGATGAAAATGTGAATGGGATGGAGGTGGAAGATAACTTGAGACAGACACCCACTGAAAAATGTTTACGTACACATACACTTACTTGAAGTTACGTGCACACATTGAAGATTTTCATTCTCAATTACAAATACCCAAAACAAGCATAATGGGTTACCCAAATTTCAAATTTATTTGTTTTCCAACTGAATGGTGCATAGTCACATATATGCATGCTGACCCCCATTTACATGTCCAATACCATAAGCTCGAGGTTTGGAGAGCACTGCTGATGGGAGCTTGCTCATTTGTGCAATGTCGCTAAAGTTTTAAGACTTGTAACGCAAAACACGAGGCTTGGAAGGAAAAGCATAGCAGACAGAAAGTCAAGCAAAGGCAGGAGACAGGCAGCTATTTCAGTATACAGTGCAACTATTCTGCAGACTTCAAGAAAGACCAGTCTAAGAGGGAAGGAAGCAGCTGATCATCAGTACGCCACCGGGACTTCCACCTACGCAATGCAACGCAGCTACAGTGTGGCTGAGGGAAGGTTCTGTCAGGTCAGCTCAGGGAGAAGAACTCTTCACAACTTCAACAAAGAAAGAAAGTGCTCCACAACTGCAAGGCATTCTAAGGCCCTTTATAGCCAATAAAGTGTAGTGACCATTGCAATATTTGGAATGTAGGAGAAGTTGTAAATGTAGGAAATGTAACAGTCAATTTACACACAGCAAGTTGCCACAGGCCACACACCATCATAACTTGGAACTACATTACCACTACTTCACTGTTGCTGGGTCAATATCCTGGAGCTCCCTTCCTGATATCACCAAGGATATAGAGATAAAAGGTACTGCAGATGCTGGAGAATCCGAGATAACAAGCATGGGGCTGGATGAACACAGCAGGTCAAGCAGCATCATAGGAGCAGGAAAACTTGACGTTTCGGGCCTAAACCCTTCATCAGAAATCAGAAAT
>JAHRHZ010000043.1:3931375-3943745 GCA_024137785.1 Ginglymostoma cirratum | reverse complement strand
TCTTCAGAAATTTCTGAAGATGGGTCTAGGCCCGAAACGTCAGCTTTCCTGCTCGGCCTGCTGTGTTCATCCAGCTCCACACCTGGTTATCTCAGATTCTCCAGCATCTGCAGTTCCTACTATCATTGTATACCTTGTTGGTCAGAATATAGACCAGTACAGCACACTACACGCTGTTTGGCCCACCATGTTGTGCCGACCTATTATCTGAGATCAAAGTACCCTGCATACCCTACATTTTACTATCATCCATGTGCCTAGCTAAGAGTCACTTAAAATGTCCCTAATGAACCTGACTTCACGACCACTACCGGCAGCACATTCCATGCACCCACCACTCTGTGTGAAGAACCTACCTCCGACATATCCCCTATACCTTCCTCCAATCAACTTAAAATTATGCCCCCTCGTAACAGTCATTTCTACCCTGAGAAAAAGTCTCTGGGCATCCACTCTAACTATGCCTCTCATCACCTTGTATACTTCTATCAAGTCACCTCTCATCCTTCTTTGCTCCAATGAAGAAAGCCCTAGCTCTCTCAACCTTTCCTCCTAAGGCCTGCCCTTCAGTCCAGGCAGCATCCTGGTAAATCTCCTCTGCACCCTCTCTAAAGCTTCCACATCCTTGCCGTAATGAGGCGACCAGAACTGAACACAATATTCCAAACGTGGTCTAACCACAGTTTTATAGAGCTGCAGCATAACCTCAGGGCTCTCAAACTCAATTCCCCTGCCAATGAAAGCCAACATACCATATGCCTTCTTAACAACCCTATCAACTTGGGTAGCAACTTTGAGGGATCTACGGACATGGACCCCATGATCCTCCACACTGCCAAGAATCCTGCCTTCCTTCTCAATAAAATCTATAGCCAATAACACTTAGGGTGAGATTGATCTAGAATGCTAAACAAGCAGTTTCACGTTGGTCATCTATGTGCCAGCTTAGACAGAAGTGAATATTGAGCCTGTGGAAAAAAACTGCCAGCAAAAACAATTCTCCTGCTTGATTTTCACCAAGTCCAAATTCACACCCTCTGCATCTAGGAGTTCAATTCGCGCACACAGAAACAGCTCCAAAGGTTGAAAGGGAAATACCACAGGTTGGTAAGCATGCTATGAACATCTCTTTCTCTAATGAAGAACGTCGGTAGAATAGATACAAGGTGCCTATCACTCAGTTTGTACCTTTGGTCTCCTTAATTACTATGAAGACCAACAAGTACCAGTGACAGAAGTAGATGGGAAACAGCACAGAGCTCATTCTCAAAAGCCAGAAAGAAAATGATTGAATTTTAAAAGCAGGCAGAATGGTGTCTAACCGAAGATTTTATAACCCCTAATGTTTGCTATTTTTATTTCCGTTAATCCAACGGTTCAGTTGCTGGGTTAGGAGACATCCTGCATGATGTACTGGTGGAGGAACAGACTATATGGTGCAGCCTCACACATCAAGCATCCACTCACTCATTCAATCATATGATACAATGAGGGAACTCATAGGGAAATCCTATTGTGAAACTATTGTTTCTGTTAGGGTAATGATTATACCATGATAATCGCAACAAAAGCCCCTGAAAAGCCTATTCAGAGTTGCAAAGCCTCCCAGATAAACAAAAATAGCCTGAAAATTCTTCAAAAGAATCAATTTTCAAGGCACAATGTACCCTTCTCCCACAAATAGAAATGCAAGTAATCAACTAGGGACCAATTCAATTGCCTGACTGGTGAAACCTGCTTTACTAATTAGAAAATACATCCATAAAATCAAATCACATTAAGCATGAAAATCCACCTTAACCTATTGTTTGATAATTTTGATAACCAAACCATGCCGCACTGTAAATAATACAGTTTTATCAGACAGTTCACCCTACGTAACAGGGAGTTGTCAAAACTTGCTATTGTTCTCTCCATTGGCCCCATTCAGTGAACACATCTGAAGAGTGGCAGCAGAATAGATCTGATGTGCCAATCTCTCAATTTGTAACACTGGTCTCCTTACTATATAGCAAAGACGAGCAAAGACTACCAGGCACCCAATGACAAAACTAGAAGAGAAACAACAAACTGGACATCTCCAAAAGCCAAACAAAACCTGGTTGAATTTTAAAATGCCAAGTGTCAACTAGGGTTCAGCCCATTGCAAATATGTTATTTTCTATTCCTAGAGTTAGTCAAATGGCAACCATGGCCTGTTGTTACAGCCATAAACTGCTCCTCTGGAAAAATTTAAGAATGCTACTTTCAAAGCACCAAGTATCTCAGCTCTCGCAGGAACTCAAATGCTAAGATTCAGCCAAGGGCCGTGGAAAAGGGGAGGCAGATTCACAGCCATTGTAGCTGTGACTCTGACAGAACAACCTTAGTTAAGCCAAGATTTGGGAACACTGTGCACAAATTTGGTCTCTATTTTACAAGAAAAGATTTACAAGGATGACAACAGGATTGAAAAGCTACAACAATGAGGAAAGACTAAATAGGCTAGGGTTCATCTGACAGAGGTCATTAAAATTATGAAGGGATTTGACCAGGTAATTTCCACCTGCAGGTGGTATTGAAAACTAGAGACCATAAGTATGAAACAGCCAATAATAAATCCAACAAGGAATCCAGGAGGAACTATAACCCAGAGACTGGCTAAAATGTGGAACTCATTACCATAATGGAGGGCTTCCCAGAATGGGGTCAGGACCAGAAGTGGGTCAGGAGTTGAAATTTTGGGATCCTGAGTTCTGAGGTAGCAATGGCTGCCATGAAGCTCCATCTGCAGTTAACAGATATACTGCCACTCTAACACTCACCTATTATCATGGTCTACTCCCAACTGCACACTCAATTCTCAGTGAGGGATCATGAGGATTTTCAAGCCTTGATATGGGATCATAGCGGGAAGTAGTATGGGAGACACTGCCTTTGAGTAGCTCAGACTAATGTGTTTAAGGAAAAACTAGATGAATACATGAGATGAAAGAAACAGTCCTAGGTAAAAGGAGGGTGATGGTCAGCACGAGTATGTGCAAAATATGGGCCTGTTCGGCAAAATGGGCTGTTTCTCTACTATGAATTCCACATAAAGAAAGTTTGAACTGTAGCAATAAAGGTCACTGATAACAAAGACACTGTAATGACAGCCTAAATGTTACAATGACTATTGGCTGTTCAGAAACCAAAACTGAATATTTTTCTGTCAGTGCTTGTAGGAAAATTAGGTTAAACTTCAATTCTGAGCGTTCCCAATCCCAACCATTTGGAGTCCTCTGGGTGAGGGGGCTGAATGATCCATGAGAAGTCACCCAGGGGCAGAAAGGGTGCGGAAACTAGTGCCGGTTTCCCTTTCCCGTCAATCAGGTATTGCATCACAATTATTGGCTTTCTGCCATATTGGGAAAATCTGATTGCTTCAGTGAAGTTAGATTTCAAGAACAGGACCTTTGTGGCAGAGAAAGGGATTGTTGTTTTGTCAACAGAGCCCTCCTAAAAAAAAAACTTAAATCTAAAAAAAACACTGCAGTGCACTCCCAGTAAAATCTCTACTTTTGTGTCACAAAGCTACCTGGAAAATTAATTTTTTTGAAGCAGGTCATGGTCACAAAGAAACTGACCTCCAAGCCAAATGAGCTGAGCATTAGCAGCCAAGGGTTGGAATTTCCCTTCTGACTCAACAGCCCGCAGCAGAGGAACAGCGAAAAGGTACACAGTTAGGACACAGTCAAATCAGCAGAGTTGGGGGTGCCGAGGCAGCCATTTTAGTTCTCTCAAAAAGAATGCAGCTTTTGAGAGGACTGGAACAAATTAATACGCTGAATATACACTTGCTGCTGAGAGATGGTATCTCCTGAATTTTACAAAGAACTAAAGAACAACCTAAACTAACTTACATGCTCATGTTTTGTAGCACCATAGCAAACAAACTGCTTTTTAACTTTCTTTCCATTGCTAATAAATAAAGCCACCTGTACTCAAAGGATCTTCTCAGCATGTTCTAAAGCTCATTGCAGGCAATACATTACTCTTGCAGAGTAATCACTTAATATTAAAGGAAAACACAGCAGCCCATTTGTATACAACAATTCCCACAAGCAATCAAATAGTTAAAAAAGCCAGTTAATCTGTTTGAGGGGGTGTTGGTGGGCATTGTAGAAGAGATAGGCAACATTGGGTGGGGACAACATAGGGATTTCACTGCACCACTTCAAATGGCAACTTTACATGCATGTGAAGACAACAACTAGGTCTTGGTTTAACACTTCAGACTGAGCATTAGAAACAGGAGCAAGAGGAGGTCACTTGCCAGACAAGATCATGGCCGTTCTTTTAATTCAATATTTTTCATTCATTCGTGAGACGTGGATGTCGCTGGCTGGTCAGCATTTATTGCTCATCCTAGCTACCCTTGAACTAAGGGGCTTGCTAGGCCATTCAGAGGGCAGTCGAGAGCCAACCACAATTGTGTAGCTCTGGAGTCACATGTCAACCAGACCAGGCAAGGATGGCAGATTTCCTTCCCTGAAGGACATTAGTGAACCAGATGGATTTTTCCAACAATCATCAATGGTTTCATGTTCATCAATAGATTCTTAACTCCAGATTTTCTTTTGTTGATTCAAACTCCTGCCGTTATGGGATTCATACCCGAGTCCCTAGAAGATTAGCTGTGTTTCTGGACTAATAGTCCACTGGTAATACTGCTAGGCCATAGCCTCCCCAAATATTATTACCGTTCCTTTAATTCAGTTAACACACAAAATCTATTGGCCACTGTCTGGAACATATTCAAAAATTAAAGTATTCACAACTCTCTAGGGCAGAGAATTTCAAACTTCACAAGCCTTTCAGTGAAGCAATTTCTGAGAGTCCTAAATGGCTGACACTTTATCCTGATTATGTAAACCTGTGTTCCAGATGCCCCAGACAGGGGCAACATTTTCTCAGCATCTACTCTTTGCTATCCATTTTAACCAAAGCAACAAAATTGTGCCCTGAACCACTGCTTACGTTTTAATGTTTGGCAGCAGAATAGTCTTTCTCCCTCAGTTCATTCACAAAGGTTCAGTTAATTCCAGTTTGAGCTCTGGAGCCAATGCATAGAATACACTCCCTAGTCCATACTACACCGAAATCTTTAGTCATGTTTCCATCATCTCCAGGCACAAATAGCGAAACAATCTGTTTTGCTGGAATCTCAACCTTCATGGAATCCAACTTTATCTATAAGACCACTGCACTGATCCTGCTCCAACTGAAGTCACATCACATTGGCCTCACTGACAGCATCCCCATTTTCCAAGCAAGGAGTTTCAGTGCACGTGGCCTGGAAAAATGATCACTTGTTGCCCAACGCTGTAGTGATACACAAGCAGTAACAGACAAATGGAGAGCTGGCAGCACATAAGTTGCTGATGATGCTGAAATAGGGCACAACAAAGCCATCCTTGGGATATTGGCCACCCCAATCAGATCATTTTTCACTGTATACACTCAAACTTAAAGGCCCTAAAGTGTTGACTTTTGGTCTTGAAAAATGCCCAATCTACCTCACACGTTGAGCAAGATAGCAGCTGTTTCATTCTACTGCGACACAAGAACAACACAAGTGGTGCGTGCCACTAACAGCACACAGCTGTCAAGCCAGAAAGTTATTCTGCCCATCAGGCAAATAAGTAACGTGGTAAATGATTTTCATTGCCATTGTGACCAGGTTTGTAGGCTGTACTTCTCACAGACTGGCAGATTGCATCGAAGAGCATGGCCCTTCAGCTGTACGCAAACAAGATATTGACTGTGCCCAATCAGCTCACGCTTTCAAAACTCACAAGTGTCCAAAATTTGAGGTGATTCTGCAATTGGACGGCATTTGTTCAATAATCCTGAATGTGTGAGGAACCACACTGACAACTAATCTGGGATTGTCAGTCAGACTTGCAGTGTGACACGCTTGCATTACTGGAAACTCCACAGGTCGGCGCAACATCGAGGGCCGAAGGGCCTGTTCTGCGCTGTATTGTTCTATGTTCTATGTTAATACAAAGGATCCTGCTTTTGCAGACAAAGAACATGTACACACACTGTGCCTGTTCCAACTTAATAGATCATAGTCATACATGGTCTCATTTCTCAGGTCAATGCTTTGACAATACAGAGTGAACCTGCCTTGTTTAACATTCAAATAAAACCTGACAGTCAAATCATAGAATCCCTACAGTAGCCGGCTATTTGGCCCATCAAGTCCACATCAACTCTCCGAAAAGGCTCCCACCCAGACTCACTCCCCTACCCTATCCCTGTAACCCCCATTACTAATCCACTAGCCTGCACATCACAAGGCACTATTTGCAATTTAGCATGGTCAATCCACTTAACCTGCACACCTTCAGACCGTCGAAGGATACCAGAACACCCGGAGGAAAGCCATGCAGACATGGGGAGAATGTGCAAACTCCACACAGACAATTGCCCCAGGATGAAATTGAACCTGGGTCCCTGGCACTGTGAGGTCGTAGTGCTAACCAATGAGCCACCTCAAATGTCAACAGTGCTAATGGGTGCTACATAGCTTTGCCTTTGTCATTCAGAGTCTGTTTGTCAATTAATCAGGACTACAAATTTTGCATTTTCCCCTAAATCAGTGTTGTTGCAAATTGTCCCCTCATGAGGGCAAGAAACAAAGCTTGTTTTTTTCAACATACTCAAATTCACAGTTGTTGGCACGGAATATACAGGCCTGGAGGTTAGCAGTAGTGGAGGACCATGCCATGAAGAAATGCAAACAAGGCAATGACAATTTAAAACTTGAGGTATTAGCAAGTGCTTGAGATTAATGAGCACAAGTGAAATGGATGTGTAAGAAAGGATCTGGACAGCACAGACTCTGATTAGCTAAAGTCACTGGTATATAAATGCTGATAAGACAAAGATCCTCTTCCAGGCAAAGCTGTGCCTCTCACTAAATCCCTTCAATATCACGGCCGCAAATCAGCCCTGGAGGCAGTCAACAACTCCAGCTGTCTTGGTAGCCACAAGTCTAAGCCAGCGACTATAGAATTGGAGATCCTACTTAGGATGCTGTGAATGGCTGTTTTTGGAAAGCTTCTCAGTTAGGTCCTCACTAACCATTCCTGGCTGAAGGACACAAAACCTGCAGTACGCAATTGTCTCTCCTTTGTGGCTGCAAAACCTGAGGGATGTATTGCTGACACCTGATTTTCTTTTGTTGATTCAAACTCCTGCCGTTATGGGATTCATACCCGAGTCCCTAGAAGATTAGCTGAGTTTCTGGATTAATAGTCCACTGGTAATACTGCTAGGCCATAGCCTCCCCAAATATTATTACCGTTCCTTTAATTCAGTTAACACACAAAATCTATTGGCCACTGTCTGGAACATATTCAAAAATTAAAGTATTCACAACTCTCTAGGGCAGAGAATTTCATACTTCACAAGCCTTTCAGTGAAGCAATTTCTGAGAGTCCTAAATGGCTGACACTTTATCCTGATTATGTAAACCTGTGTTCCAGATGCCCTAGACAGGGGCAACATTTTCTCAGCATCTACTCTTTTCTATACGTTTTAGAAAATGTAGCATTAGCAGCGCCTCTGAAAAATCCTGTGTATCACTGAATGAACAAGAGCACAAACACAAGCTCCATACAAACAGCAGGCATTCCGAGGAAAAAAGACAAACATTCCTGTCACTACACAATACATGCCACTGCAACAGAGTCAAACACTTGGCTTCTGAACCGCTTTCTACACCTGGCTCATAACCGGTTAAAGATCATAGGACGGTCAGTGGAAGCATTTCAAAGATAACAGAAAGCCTGTTTGAAGAAAATACTTCAACAGCTGCTAAGGACGGACACTGGACCACTCAAGACAACAAAGCCTGCTTCCCTAAGGCGTAACTAGCTTGGAAGCAAGGCAGATGATATGGCTGAAGGCATAACAGCAAACTGCTCAGTGATGTATAACCCCTCATCAACCATGGATTGACCAACACACTGACAAATGATTGACTGCTGATGGCAAATGTGGATTTTGCATTTTTTTTAATGCTGTTTCTTCCTTAGCCTTTCACTTTCCCTTTCTATTTCACCGGCTTTACCTCCACCTCTTACAACCATGCTCACTTTACTCTTCCCCCTTACTTGGATTGCACGACACATAACATTCTCACTCCAAGGGACTGCAAAAAAATAAAAATTATTGTACAGCAGAGAATGGGGCTTGGTCAGGGGAGTATTAAACAGTTGAGATAGCGATGATAAAGACTTGGATGAGAGTTTTAGTGACAATGGGATGGGAAAGGTGCATGGGCCATCTTTGGGACGACTGACTACAAGAAGTTTCTGAGATAACAAGGTGTAGAGCTGAACGAACACAGCAGGGCAAGCAGCATCAGAGGAGCAGGAAGGCTGACGTTTCGGGCCTAGACCCTTCTTCAGAAAATTTTCTGAAGGGTCTAGGCCCGAAACGTCAGCCTTCCTGCTCCTCTGATGCTGCTTGGCCTGCTGTGTTCATCCAGCTTTACACCCTGTTATCTCAGATTCTCCAGCATCTGCAGTTCCCACTATCTCTGAAACAACAAGTTTCTGTTGTGGGTCGAATTAGATGCCCAGATTTTGAAGCGTTCAGTTCAACCTGAGACAATGGCCAGGGAGGAGGGATGGAATCAATGGGCAATTGGGTTTATCAAGGAACATTAACACAAGCAAACAAAAAAACTGGAGAAACTCAGGAGATCTGGCAGTATCTATCTGTGGAGAGAAAGCAATTATCATTTTGAGTCTAGTGACCTTCTTGAGAATAGATGGCAGCTAGGAAAAGGTGGTACATATGGTGACCACAAGACGTGCAGCGGGGGAAGGAGTAAGCAGATAGGTGGAGATACAGCCTGGGCAGGAAACAAAGGGATGAATGATAGCAAGCCAAGGAGAAATTAAAGCTGATACATAGGGTGAAAATGGGTTGACTGTTCTGAAATCCATCCTATATCTGACTGTCTGTCTCTCTGGACTGCATTACCACATCACCGTATAAACAAATTTTCCCAGCTACTGTTAGCTCCGAAGGAGGATCACTTGACCCAAAACATTAAATTTACTTTTCTGCACAGATGCTGCTGAGTTCCTCCAGCAATTTCTGTTTCGATTCAGGGATCTTCGGCAGTTCTTTGTTTTATTTTAGTGATAAACACAGATGTGACATTCAGGTGTGTGTACTTTTGCATGTGTGTGGGGCATGAGGAAAAGTGACATTTTAGAACACAGAACATAGAACATTACAGCGCAGTACAGGCCCTTCGGCCCTCGATGTTGCGCCGACCTGTGAAACCAATCTGAAGCCCATCTAACCTACACTATTCCATCATCCATATGTTTATACAACAACCATTTAAATGCCCTTAAAGTTGGCAAGTCTACAACCGCTGCAGGCAAGGCATTCCATGCCCTTACTACTCTCTGAGTAAAGAATCTACCTCTGACATCTGTCATCCCTCAATTTAAAGCTATGCCCCCTCGCGCTAGCCGTCACCATACGAGGAAAAAGGCTCTCAGTCCACCCTATCCAATCCTCTGATCATCTTGTATGTCTCTATTAAGTCACCTCTTAACCTTCTTCTGTCTAATGAAAACAGCCTCAAGTCCCTCAGCCTTTCCTCATAAGACCTTCCCTCCATACCAGGCAACATCCTGGTAAATCTCCTCTGCACCCTTTCCAACGCTTCCACATCCTTCCTATAATGCGGCGACCAAAACTGTACGCAATACTCCAAGTGCGGCCGCACCAGAGTTTTGTACAGCTGCAACATGACCTCACGGCTCCGAAACTCAATCCCTCTACCAATAAAACCTAACACATCGTACGCCTTAACAACCCTATCAACCTGGGTGGCAACTTTCAGGGATCTATGCACATGGACACCAAGATCTCTCTGCTCGTCCACACTACCAAGAATCTTACCATTAACCCAGTACTCTGTTTTCCTGTTACTCCTTCCAAAGTGAATCACCTCACACTTTTCCGCATTAAACTCCATTTGCCACCTCTCAGCCCAGCTCTGCAGCTTACCTATGTCCCTCTGTAACCTGCAACATCCTTCCGCACTATCCACAACTCCACTGACTTTATAGTTTATTTTATAGTTTGGATTATAGAAATTTGAATGAATAATATGATGCACCCTTTATGGGATGGTACGTTGGTTAGCACTGCTGCCTCATAACACCAGGTACTTGGGTTCGATTCCAGGCTTGGGTGACTGTGTGGAATTTGCACATGTCTGCATGGGTTGCCTCTGGGTGCTGCGGTTTCCTCCCATTGTCCAAAGGTGTGCAGGTTAGATCGATTGGACATGCTAAAAATTGGCCCATAGTGCTCAGGGATATGCAGATTAGCCATGGTGAATGCAGGGTTACAGGGATACTGGTGTTGCATCTTTTACGGTCCGCCACATTCCCCACAAACCCACCCGGTACCATCCTCTGTAACTGTAAAAGATGCAACACTTGCCCACACAGCATCTCCCTCACCTCCATTCAATATGCTAAACAGCCCTTCCCAGTGAGACAGAGCTTCACCTGCATCTCCTCCAACCTGCTCTACTGCATCCAGTGCTCCTAATCTGTTCTTCTCTATGTTGGTGAGACTGAATGTAGACTAAATTGAACTGAGAAACGAGACAGTGTGTGACTATGATCTATTAAGTTGGAACAGGTACAATGCGTGTACATGTTCTTTGCTTGCAAAGGTGGGATCCTTTGTAACCTCCTGGCCGCCCATTTCAACTCCACGCCCCACTCCCCCTTCGATATGTCTGTCCTCAGCCTCCAGTGTCGCAGCGACTCGGAATGCAAATTTGAAGAACAACATCTTATCTTCCGCCTGGGCACTCTACAGCCCAGAGGACTCAACGTCGAGTTCTCCAATTTCAAATAACCTTCCTACCCAACCCCTGCTTCCCGTCCTTTCCATTCCACCTTCTAACCCTCCCTTCCAGCCACCAACTGGTGTCATTCTTCCCATCGACCAACCAGGTCGCATCTACCACCGGTGTCCACCTATCACCACCATTCTGCCTCGACCCCTTTCCCCGTCTCACTTCCTGCAGCTCCCCCGACCCCCACATCCAGTCCTGAAGAAGGGTAATACTGAAAACATTGACTGCTCCTTTCCTCTAGATGCTGCCTGGCCTGTGTGCTTCCAGCATCCTGTTTGTCTAGATCAGATCTAAGCTCTGTAGTCGTGCAACGTCCAGTCGTGAATGCTGTTGGACAGTTAAACAAATAATTGGAGGAGATGGCTCCACATATATCGCCATCCTCAATGGTGGAAGAGACCAACGCATCAGTGCAAAAATAAGGTTGAAGCATTTGCAGCAATCTTCAGCCAGAAGTGCCGATTAGATGATCGATGCTATCCTCCTGCAGTGGTCCACCGTACTATAGATGCTCGTCATCAGCCAATTTGATTCGCTCCGTGAGATATCCAAAAACAGTTAGAGGCACTGGATACTGCAAAGGCTATGGGTCCAGATAACACGTCGGCAACAGTACCGAAGACTTCTGCTTCCCTAGCCAAACTATTTCAGTACAGTTACAAAACTGGCATCTAACTGACAATGTAGAAAATTGCCCAGGTATGTTACGT
This sequence comes from Ginglymostoma cirratum, assembly GCA_024137785.1. Taxonomy (NCBI): domain Eukaryota; kingdom Metazoa; phylum Chordata; class Chondrichthyes; order Orectolobiformes; family Ginglymostomatidae; genus Ginglymostoma; species Ginglymostoma cirratum. The sequence continues at coordinate 3,932,096 of JAHRHZ010000043.1, read as the reverse complement.
ACACAAAAAGAAGGACAAATCCAATCCACCCAATTACTACTCCAACAGCCTACTCTCAATCTTCAGTAAAGTGATGAAAAGAGTCATCAACAGTGTTATTAAGCAGCTCCTGCTCAACAATAACCTGCTCAGTGACGTCCAGTTTGGGTTCTGCACGGACCACTCGGTTTCATTCTTCACTACAGCCTTGGTTCAAACATGAACGAACATGAACTGAATTCAAGAGGCGAGTGAGAGTGACAGTCCTTGACATCAAGGCCGCATTCGAATGAGTGTGGCATCAAGGAGCCCAAGCAAAACTGGAATCAACAGTTATCAGGGAGAAAACCCTCCGGTAGTTACAGTCATACCTGACACATAGGAAGATGGTTGTGGTTCTTGGAGGTCAGTCATCTCAGCTCCAGGCCATTCCTTCATGATAGTGTCCTACTATGGCTGTAAATCATCTTTGGCTGCCTCATCGATGACCTTCCTTCCATCATAAGGTCAGAAGTGGGAATGTTTCCCAATGATTGCACAATTTTCAATTCTATTTGCAACTATTCTAATGCTGAAGCAGTCCATGTTCAAAACGAACAAGAACTGGACAATAAAAACCAAAAGAACTGCAGATGCTGTAAATCAGGAACAAAAACAAATTTGCTGGAAAAGCTCAGCAGGTCTGGCAGCACCTGTGAAGGAGAAAACAGAGTTAACGTTTCGGGTCCGGTGACCCTTCCTC
>JAHRHZ010000043.1:3893694-3930975 GCA_024137785.1 Ginglymostoma cirratum | reverse complement strand
GAGGAAGTTCTGAGGAAGGGCCACCGGACCCGAAACGTTAACTCTGTTTTCTCCTTAGATGCTGCCAGATCTGCTGAACTTTTCCAGCAAATTTGTTTTTGTTGTGCAAGAACTGAACAATATTTGACTTAGGCTGACAAAGGGCAAGGGTCATTTGCGCCACACAAATACAAGATGATGACCATCTAAAATAAGAGACAATCTAACCATGACCTCTTGACATTCACTAGTCAACATCTTGAAGGGTTAGCATTGACCTGAAACTCAACTGAACTTGCCACATAAACATGGTAGCTACAACAGCTGGTCAGAGACTAGGAATACTGCAATGAGTAACTCACAACCTGACTCCCCCAAGTCTGTCCACCATCTACAAAGCAGCAGTCAGGAGTGTAATGGAATACTCCCCACTAGCCTGGATAGGTACAGCTCCAACAACACTCAAGAAGCCTGACACCGTCCGGGACAAAATAACCTGCTTGATTAGCACCGCACCCACAAAGATCCACTCCCACCACTGTCACTTAGTAGAACAGTGTGAACATCTCCAAGATGCACTGCAGAAATTCAAAGATCCTTGGATGGCACCTTCCAACCCAGAACCACTACCATCTAGAAGGCACAGGATACCTAGAACACCAACACCTGCAAGTTCCCCTCCTAGCCACTCAGCATCCTGACTTGGAAATAGATCACCAAACCTTCACTGTCGCTGGGTCATAATCCTGAAATTCTCTTTCTAATGGCTTTGTGCGTCAACCTACAGCACATGGACTGCAGCAGCTCAAGACGGCAGCTCGCTACCTTCTCAAGGGCAGCTAGGTACAGGCAATTAATGTTCATCCAACCAGTTAAACTCATGTCCCATGAATGAGTAAAAACAAAAGAACTGCATTTGCCTTCCTAACTACAAAATGAACCTTCATGCTACCTTTAAGGAATCCTGAACTAGGACTCCCAATCCCTTTGTGCTTCAAATTTCTGAAACCTTTCTCTGTTTAAAATAAAAGTCTACGTCTCTATTCTTCCTACCAAAGTGCACAGCTTCACACTTTCCCATATTGTACTCTACCTGCCACTTCTTTGCATACTTTTCTGGCCTTTCAAAATTCTTCTGCGGACTCTGCACCGCAACACAACCTGTTCCTTCAGCTATCTTTGTGTCATCTGCAAATTTAGCAACAATGCTCTTTGGTTCCTTCATTCAGATCATTAATGTACAACGTGAGTGTTGTGGTCCCAATAGCAACTCTCGCTGAACTCCACTAGTCACCAACTGCCGTCCTGAAAAAGACCCCTTTACCCACACTCTCTGCCAGTCAGCCAATCCTCTATGCATATCAGTACCTTGCCCCTAACACCACGGGCTCTTATGTTATTTAGCAGCCTCCTGCGTGGTACCTTGTCAAAGGCCTTCTGGAAATACAAATAGAACATGGCCACTGGCTCTCATTTGTCTAACCTGCTCATTAACTCAGAGAATTCTAACAGATTTGACAGGCACAATCTCTCCTTGACGAAACCGTGCTGACTCAGCCCTATGTTACAATGTACATCCAAGTACTCCGCAATCTCATCCTTAATGGACTCTAAAATCTTAACGACCAAGGTCAGGCTAACTGGCCTATAATTTTGAGCCTTTTGCCTCCCTCCCTGATCCCAAGGGTAATAACCCGCAAGGTTGCTTTAGTTACATCTAACCCATTTTCTACAGGAAATGTCACAAAACCTAAAACTACAAGTCAAATGCAAGAGAATGAATTAGATATCTAGATAGTCACAACAATGTATTTACAACTTAAACTAGGCATCACTTGCAAGGTAGTCTGAGATTAGGGCTCATGGACACCTTGAGGAGGAACCTCAGGAAATGTAGTATTTTCATGACAGATAAGGAGAAAGAAAGAAAGAACTACTTGGTAATCAAGTAGTGGCATTGCCTCCTTCGAACAGCAAAGAAAACAGGCAGATAAGGTCAAAGGACAAGACACCTGGAAAGACTGGGTTCAACCCAATAAAATCAGAGAATTCACGCTTGGCCACAATGCAGACATCCATGGAGTTCTGCAATCAGGCTTCACAGCCATGCTAAAACAAAAAAAAAAATGACTATGTACGCAAGAAACAATCACCTTCAATAACAAAGGGAAATCAGAGCCAACAATTGAATGCACTAACTGCTGTCCAAAATACACTGTCAAATAAATAGTCATAATAGCTTGTGTGTACCATCACACTCCTGAATCATTCCTTCTAATGGCAGGTTTTGGGGAGTCAGATGAGATATTCACTGCAGATTTCCTAGCCTCCAACTTACTCTTTTAACATTTGAATTTAGAAGGCTAATTCCGTTCTGTTTCTGATCAATGATAACCCTTAGGACAGTGGGGAATCAAATAATGGTAACACCATTGAATGACGAGCACTGATGGTTAGATTATCCATTAATGGAGATGGTCATTGTCTGGTAATGTTAGTTTTCTTCTTACTGGCGAGTTTGATTTTAAACACCAATGTGAAAGCCTAGAATTCCAGTTTTCCATCCTTCTCACCGCGAGGTACCAAGCCTTATTGGATACATTTCCGTCATTCCCTTGCACCTTGTCTTGAGTAAGCACCTCACCCAAAAGCTTTGATGTAGTCATTTGGCTAACAGAAGATCACACAAGAGGCTGATTCTGTTCTAACCACACACCCCCACCCACCCACTTCCTTCCTGACAGGAGGCACTGAACAGTACCAGGAGTAGGAGATGCAGCAGGTTTTGGCTCCTTAAACCAATGACAAGTCAGATCAGCTAACCACACAGGCCATGAAATGTCCTGAGAGCAATACCCACCCATCCCAAGAATCCAGCCTGCTCTCTTTCTTAAATATCTGCTGATTTCACATTGCCAAATGTTTCCACAAACTTCAGGCCTACTTTTGGACTCATTCAGGTGCTAGCCAGGATAAGACACACATAGGCACAGAGTTCATTAAAGCCATAAAAGCCACAAGTACTTCCTTCTCCACAGTCGTCTCTTCACAGACATACAAAAAATTCATACAACAAAGTCTTTCTCCCACAGTTCACTTGGTAAAGGCTGTGAAGTGATAAGAACCCTCAACACAGAAGTTCAGTAGTTTACTTCCAGCTGTGTCCTTGCCCCTGAGCAGCAACTATAGCATCTGAAATAGCTTCAGTTCTGCTAGGCTGGGAAAAGAATGGAGGGGTTAATCTGGACAGGGAATGTGTTTACAAATGTTCAGTAACCAAGTTCCGAAAGTACACATGTTTAGGCTTAGTTCTGATGCCTTTTACCAGGCCAGCAAATGATCACACATCTGGGAAACTGCAGCCAAGTAACAATGCTTTATGGACAAGAAATGGTGTTGGGAGGACAAAAGAGGTGGAGAAGAGAAAATGTAAAGGATAAATACCATAGCCACATGCACATGCATGAGCAAAGTTTACAGGAAACCCAAAGCATAGGTCTGCAATATCAGACAGAAGCAAAGACAAGAACCAACCTCACTGCTTTCGCTCACTGACCAGATTCAACACTGCACCTGGTCTTCAATTGGTCTAATGCAAAGGATAAGGAAGTAAGAATAACAAGACGCTGGGGCACATAGTCACTTGCCTCAACACATTGACTTCTAAGCACCAGCACTGTTAACTGCTGCTTTTATGTGAAGTCATCTCTGCTCACATTTGCTTAACAGAAACAAATAACTGGGCTGGTCACAAGATGGACACTGGTGTGCTCACATGAGACTTAACAAACCAGAACAAAAATAGATTTCAATGTCGCATCAAGATATATATTAACACTGTGACAATAATGCTGACAACACAAACATGCAAGCAGATTAACAAATTATCCTGTAGAAGAGAGAAAGAGAGAGAGTGAACAAGTGCACACCAGATTCAGCATAAAAAATAGGAATGTAAATGAAGGATCAATTTGCTCAATATCCCAATGGTCTAAAATGGGAATTAGATGCGCTACATAGTTCTCAATTGCATATTGGACAACATTTCAATCAAGGAATCAAAACCGATTTGACAAACTCGCTCCAAAACCTTCCCACTGACTACACTGTTCGTGGCAGAGGTGTCCGACATACAATTGCCATTTTGCACAAGTTAAGGATTGATTGGCAGCATAGCTTAATAGTTCATTTGAAACGACTCAGAGATTTTAATTATGGGTTCAGAAACAGAACTGTGCTTCAGCATAAACAAGATAATTTGATAAGCTTGCACCTGCTTTCACATTAACCTGAAATATCATGTACATGGATTTGGTTGGCACAGGAAACAACAGTTAAGTGGAGGGAGAACGGCTTCCGAGTTAGTCCCTAAAATCAGAGTACCATTTGCCACATCCAGAAATACACAACATTAAACAACCTGAGAGGAGATTCCACGAACATTCCCACCCGAAATAATGGCATAACCCACAGTACAAGAGACAAGTGTAACACTAGCAATCTTCCGCCAGAATGCCAAGTGAATGATCAAACATGGCCTTGTTTTGAGTGCCCCAACACAGCTGATTGTGATCTTTAGCAACTCAATTTAGACTACACTGTGTCACTGATGCATACAAAGCACACTGGATACAATAAATGATTGGGGCCGATCAATATTCCAGCTGTATTGCTAAAGACGTGCTCTGGAACTAGCTACAGCTGTAGTCAACCTATTCCAGTAGTGCTACAGCACCCACATCCAGGCAAGATTATTAAAAAATTGCCACACATATCCTGTCCGCAAAAAGCAGGACAATCCAATCCAGTCAATTACTGTCATATCAGGTTTCTTGACCATTAAATTTTGTCAGACCAAAGTGGTCTAAGATAGGGCAAAGTGTTTAATATGCAACTGAATGTCCTCTGGAGTATCTGCACTCTTGTAGCATTTCTCCACAAACAAGAGCTCACTCACTAAACGACTCAAATTTTAATAGAAAGACAATTTGAAAGCCAACCTCGGAGCTTGAAAACTGGATCCCAACACATGGGAGAGAAAGAAACAATGCACACGGGAAAGTCACCATAATTCAGAATTTTGACATTTGACGTGAACAGTCAACTGTTTTCAGGATAAGTGAGGGGAATGCAAAACCTCTTCATGCCTTCAACACTGACTTCATGTGTAGTATTTGCAATCACTTATGCAAATTGAGACTTCATCTAATGTCACAAACTAAAATAACATCAACCTAGAGTGTGAACCATCCTTTCATTTTGCTGAACATCAGAGGAAAGGAAGAATTGACCATTGCTTAATTTGAAGTAGCATTCTCTTTCTTACCCTTACTACGGAAACCAGTTTCCTGTACACTTTTACTTTTTAAAAAAAATCACAGTCTGTAACCAAGCTATTACTCCTAATAACTTTCAAGTCAAAGGTCAAAAGCTAAACATATAGACTTGACTGCACAAGGGTCTCACAGCTCTATAAAGTACCATAATTGTCAATAAAACATTTGCTTCCTGTCAGGTGACACCCAAAGCACCCACAACCTTGAACGATGACACCACACCTTCCCCTTGCGACAGACAAACACGATCCAATGAAAAATTCAACATCAAAATTCCCAACAAGTAAGTTCCAAATTTGTAGGTGTTATGCCTAAGAGACCAGATAGAGGGTTGCAAAAGTCTTTTGGCACATTTGTACCCTCAAATGTATTAAAGCTTGTGACAGGACACCATATAATGGATAATTTTGTCACAACACATCTTCATGATTCTCTTACAGAAAACACCGGACACTTAAGCCTTAAAACTGAGGCCCTGTAGCAATTGTGGAACTCTGATTCAAAGCAACTTGGTGTAGACAAACACTATGTTTTATGAAATATTTACATTATTTGGAGCCTGGAGTAAAGCATTTAATGCTGATTGTAGCATCTGTACTACAAGTTTTACACTCTAATACTAACCGAACTTTATGTTCTCAATGAGAGCTCCCAGAGGTCTGCAAATTAGAAACATCGGCCTTTCTCTCCATTCAAGCCTGAATATTTAGAGAATCATCCCAACCTGTTACCATCAAGCCAATGATTTATCACTAAACAAATTGGTAAGACCTAACATTAAAATCTCCACTTTTGGAAAGAGGATAGATTACATAAACATTGATGTATTTCCCACATAATTCACAAATCTGAAAACACTTACAATCCTGCATGACTGAATGATTTGAAATTTGCAAAGCAAAACTCAACTTACATACACTTGACATAGCAAACACAAAGGGAAGTAAAATCTCAAAACTGTAAGCAAAGTAAAAGTTTGCAATAAATCATCTTTCTTAAAGGAAAGTATCAAAATGAACTTCTCACCAGAACTTTTAAACAGTTATAGGCCTCAAACAACAAACTTTAGGCTTTTTAGAAAGTTTTCGAACAAAATTGCACGTTCATTACCGCCTACACCCATCACGACCCCTTCTTAAAAACAGAAAGTTGGACCGGTTTGTAGTCTTAAACTCTCCCACACTCAATCTGTCAAACCCAACAAGTGCAATAGCCATTCGTTTCTCTCGAATGTGGGATTCTTGCATCAAGCTACTTTAAAATACAGAACAAGCAATAAATATCGAGTTGGAACCTTATTCTGATACCTGTTACTTGGCTGATTACCTCCCTCCAGTGATTATTTGAGGGGGGCTGGGAGGGTGGTTGTTGCAGGGGGGAAGATTGGAGGGAGCTCCGGGCGATATCTATGTCTTTTTTTTTTGTTTTGTTTCCTTTATTTTCTTCTTTTCCTCAAAAGAAAAATCCCTTCAGCTTCAGCGTCTCATGGACCCCGGGATCGAAGCTCGCCGGTACGGCCAGACCACCTACTCGACCCCGAGGCTTCAGGAGTGAAGTTAGGCCTCGGGCTTCATAACCGCCATTGTAATTGTTTTTCTTTTAAAAATAAGTATTTTTTCTCTCTTTATGGGAGTCGATTAAAAAAATATAATTAGGTTGCAAGCATGGGGGGTAATTTGGAGCTGGAAGAGAAGGGGGATATTTTATTTCTTTTCTTGCCCGGTTCCCGTTGCTATGAGCGATGACCCGAATCTCCCCCTCCTTCCACCGTAACAATGGTTAAAATGGAGGCCGACTTCCGGGTCTATCGCAACCTATCTTGCTAACAGGCGGCCGGAGAGCTGACTGACACCGTAATTTTCCAATCATCTCTGAATTTGTTCCAGGATAGACCAATAAGAAATCGCAACAAGGGGTGGGATCCCCCGTGTGGGGCGTCTGCCGAACGTGATGGTTCCACACGTGGGTGGCGGATGATGGACACCAATTTTGACTAATAGCCATGCCGACCTGTGGGAAGACGAGCCAATCATCGTTGTAGAACGGCGAGACGTTGGTGCTTAATGGCGGGAGGATGACAACGGTGTGGTTTGACTGACGTCCAATAATCCAATCGACTGTGCCAGTGCCTTCAGGGTTGACCAATAATAGTTCGTAAAGGGATAGACCCACAACCGCTGTGACGTCAGTCGACACCCTCACGGTTGGCCGACGTGCAAGGACGGGCTTTATTGGCGGTCGTAACAACCATTAGCAAGGCCAGCACTCACCATATGAACCAATCGTGAGGGAGGGGGCGAGACCAGATCATCAAGTTAGTTTGAAAGGCAGAGGGCGGGTCCGGCTGTCAACGGTGGGGTTTCCCGAAGTGATTAACAGGGCCCTTTCCCACAATCCACTGAGGCTCTCTAATGATGCTCAATTAGGGTCAAGAGTAGGGTCATTGTCTTTAACCCACTCTTGACCAAAACTAGGGCCTTGATTAACTCAGTTTTCCAACATAGCATCTGTTAAATCTCTCTATTTTATTTGGGGGCATCTTTTCTCTGGAAAGTTAAGTCCACTTAGGGGTCTTGACTGAAACTTGTGAGGTGATTCATTTTGGAAGGACTTAACAAGGTAAGGGGATAATGATGGATGGTCGGACCTGGGAGTACACAATTATGAATGGTCAACCAACTGGAAGAGGAGCAGGCCATTCAGTGAGATCAGGGGTGAGCACCGGATTCAAAAAGTTAACTGTTTTCTCTCCACAGATGCTGCCAGACCTGATGAGTTTCTCTAGCATTTTCTGTTTGTATATTCCATATACTTGCTTTTAGCCCATACACCGTAATACCTTTGCTTATCAAAAAATTGCCCATCTCAGATTTAAAATTAACAACTGATCTAGCATCAACTGCCTAGGAAGCATCAAGGATCAGAGGGACCTTAGTGTTCCTAAGACCATAAGAAATAGGAACAAGAGTGATGTAATCTATGTGGACTTCAATAAGGCATTCAACAAGGTTCCTAATGGTAGACTGGTTAGCAAGGTTCGATCACATGGAATACAAGGGGAACTACCTATTTGGATACAGAAATGGCTCCTGTGGAAGTCAGAGGGTGATGGTACAGGGTTGCTTTTCAGACTGGAGGCCTGTGACCAGCAGTGTGCTACAGGGATTGGTGCTCGGTCACTGCTTCTCGTCATTTTCATATAAATGGTTTGGATGTGAACACAAAAGATATGGTTTTCAGGTGATACCAAAATTGGACGTGTAGTGGACAGTGAAGGAGGTTACCTCAAGAGTACAACAGGATCTCAGACAGATGGGCCAAAGGGCCGAGGAGTGGCAGATGGAGTATAATTTAGATAAATGTGAGAGGCTGCATTTTGGAAAGGCATATCAGGGCAGGACCTGTACACTTAATCATAGTGTTCCTGAGCAAAGAGACCTTGGAGTGTATGTGCATAGCTCCTTGAAAGTGGAGTCACAGGTAGACAGGGTGGTGAAGAAGGTGTTTGGTATCCTTGCCTTTATTGGTCAGTGCACTGTGTATAGGAGTTGGGAGGTCATGTTGCGGCTGTACAGGACATAGGTTAGGCCACTTTTGGAATACTGCGTTCAATTCTGGCCTCCCTGATGTAGTAAGGATGTTGTGAAACTTGAAAGGGTTCAGAAAAGATTTACAAGGATGTCGCCAGGGTTCGAGAGTTTGAATAGGCTGGTGCTATTTTTCCTGGAGCGTCTGAGGCTGAGGGGTGACCTTATAGATGTTTATAAAATCATGAGGGGCCTCGATAGGGTAAATTGGCAAGGTCTTTTCCCCAGGGTGAGGTAGTCCAAAACTAGAGGACGTAGATTGAAGGTAAGAGGGGAAAGATATAAAAGGGACCCAAGGTGCAGCTTGTTCATGCAGAGAGTGGTGCGTGTATGGAATGAGCTGAAGTAGTGGAGGCTGGTATAATTACAATATTTAAAAGTAATCTGGATGGGTATATGAATGGAAAAGGTTTAGAGGGATATGGGCCAAATGGGACAAGATTATTGAGGATATCTGGTCGGCATAGATGAGTTGGATCGAAGGGTTTGTTTCTGTGCTGCACGTCTCCATGATTCTATAACTCTAAGAGTAGATAATTCAGCCCCTCAAGCTGCTCCGCCATTCAGTAAGATCATGGTTGATCCGACATTCCTCATGTCCTGTATTTTCCCCATTCCCTTTGATTCGCCAACTGATATATCTCAACAATATATCTCAGCCTTAACTACACACAAGGCCTCTGTCCCCACAGCTCTCTGGGGCAAGGAGTTCCAAAGACTCTCAACTCTGTGTGAGAAGTTCCTCCTTATCTCAGTCTTAAATTGGTACCCCTTAATTCTAAGACAATGCCCTCCGGTCCTAGACTCTCCCATGAGGGGAAACATCCTCTCAGCATCTACCCTGACCAACTCCTTAAGAATCCTATCTTTCAGTGAGATCACCTCTCATTCTTCTAAACTCCAGTCAGTAGAGTCCCAACCTATTTATCCTTTGTTCATAAGACAATCCACCAGCGAACCTTCTCTGAACTGCCTCCAATGAATTATTTTATTTCCTTAAATAAGGGGGCCAAAGCTGCTCACAGTATTTGACATGTGGTCTCACTGCATGAGGGAGTTTGTGAGCTGAGTTTCTACATTACACATCAAAAGTACTTCATAATCAAGCATGTTGAGACGTCCAGTGGTCGTGAAAAGCACTATATAAATGCAAGTATTGCTTTCATTTATGCCAGAGGAGAATAAAGTATGATCTCATTGGAATATATAAAATGCTGAATAGCTTGTCATCATAGAGACTTAAAGACTACTCCTGCCCTGTGGAGAATGAACAACTCAAGATCACAGACTCAATGTATGAAGATAGCCTTTTAGAACTGAGGTGGGAAGAAATTGCTTCAACTGGGGATTATGAATAGTTTGGAATTCTGTACTCAAAAGGTTGTAAATGCTCAATTGTTGAATTGTTAAGACTGAAATTTTGACATGAGGGGAACCAAAGATATGGAAACAGGGCAGGAAAGACACGACCTGATGTAAATTAGCCGTAATCTTACTTAGTGGTGAAGCATTGTGGATATGCCTTCAGATTTGGAATGACCTCCTTACAGGTCTTCAAGATGTTCTTTAAAACCTACCTCCAAGTTTTTTGTCACCTGATTCAACATCTCATGATGTGGCTGTGTCTTGTTTTATAAAATTCCTGCAAAATCCTTGGGATTTAATTCTTAATCATTTAGTCCCCATAACCCTTGACTCACCTGGTAATTCAAAATCTCTCTTACCTATTGGTGGTGGAACATTTCTCCTTACTTATGCTGGGCAAAAGTCAAATTTTGAATCTATTAAATTTCCTACTTTATAATCATCTGATTCTTCCAACGTTCTCAACAGCCCATCAGGCAGGGATATTTTACTGCAGTATCGGAGTTTGTGACTACTACAGTGTTATCACGGGATATGGATGTCACTGGGTAAGACAGCATTCATTCACCTTCCTAATTGTGTACAGGGCGTTTTAGAATCAACCACGTTGCTGTAGGTCTGGAGTCACATTTGGCCAGACCAAGCAAGGGAGGCCTTCTCTCCTAAAGGATATTAACAAATCACATCAGGTTTCTAATAATCTAACAGTTTCGATATTAATAATACTAGCTTTCCAATACAGATTTAATTAACTGAAGTTAATTTTTTTAGGATTTGGATCCAAAGAGGCTCTGGATTACTAGTCCAGTGACAATATCACTACACCACTACTTCCCCCGCCAAATCATAATGCCATCTACCATCTGTACAGCTCCATGGTCCTTGATATCCTTAAAAAAAATTATCAATCTTAGTCCCAATCAATATCCAGCCTCAACAGCTATTCAGGGAGGGAATGGTGGATTTCCAGGATCTTTTGTGGTGCTTGCTGACATTGTCCCAGTTCAAATATTAAGGTCTTACCCCATGGTCTGGACTCCACACCCCTTGCCAGAGTTAATAGTTCAATTCAACATACCCCGCTGAATCCTTTCAACATTTTAAACACATGGCATGTCCTATTGCATCATTGGCTTGTCCAGGTGAAACAAAAACTATACACAAGTGGCTGCCTAGTGGAACTGCAGACAGCCAGGTTTTAGTTTCTGCTTCAGTTACCGGCCCAGTTTCCATCCATTTTTGGCAGTAGCAAAACATTAAAAGCAGCTTGACCCTGCATCTGTTCTCTGCTGTCTAAACTATGTACTCTTGACGTTAACCTTTTTCTCTTTAAGTCACTTTTTTACCAGGCTTTTATGCTTTTATTCTTGGGATGCAGGTGTCGCTGGTTGTGCCAGCAGTCACTGCACATCTCTGAATGACCAGTGAGTTAAAAATGAACCACATTGCTATGAAGGTCAGACCAGGTAAGAGTGGCAGATTTCCTTCCCTAAAGGACATCAGTGAACCACCTGGGTTTTTACAACAAGAGACAAGTTTCTTTTAAATTATAGTTCTTTTTAACTTGAAATTAGATTTTGCTATCTGCCATGGTGGATTCAAACCCATGTCACCATCACTTTAGTTTGGAAGGATTACTAGTCTAATGACATTACCACCCCTCCCCGAATCAAAAGCTTCCTTCTGTGGCTGTGCCAAATATTGTCTCTTGAGAAATATTTAGTGAAGTTTTATTGCTTTAAAAGCAACTGCTGACAAGCAGCGTGGAAACTGTAAATGCTTCAAGCAATCTGCCCTCTTCTGAACAAACACAAAAGTCAACGAGAGGCAAATAAAACACCAGTATAAAGAATAAAATGGATGGCGTAGGCTCAGACTTGCTGGCAATGCTTTTCACAAGGCATGTCAAGCCATCAACATTTGAAAGCTAATAAATTTGGAACTAATAGATCTGAGAAATTCCCATTCCTGAGATGAGTTCAGTTGTCAAACTCTAGAGAAGAACACCACAGGCTCATTAAAAGCTTACATTTATGAATTTATTTAAAAATTCCCTGATATATAGAAAAAAACCAAAAAAGTTACTCCAAACATAATAGAAAGCTAAAAACACAGCGACAGGCAGGTTCTGTTTACAAAGATCCATATTTACAAACTGAGCTTTCCCCATTTCACAGTGATGTTTTATCACTGAAGTGAGGAATCCTTTACATCTCAAAACATCTAAACATCTAATAAACTATTCCAAAAAGTACAGTGATGCTAAAACACTATACGTGTTAACAAACCTGCCATTACATTGATTCTTAAGGAAACACAATTACACAGAAACTGATGCACCAGATACATGATAAGAGTACATATTAAAACATTATCTTATTCAAAATACTTTGAATTGTCTGTACAAAAAGTAGAAGATTTGCAGAGATGAAAATGAACATACCTAGTTGACAATGATATACACGAGATCTGCGTAGTTGAAAAATTAATTTATTTATTGTAGTAGTTATTGTCTTGGTTTATATGCACTGTAAAAATTAATCACCCAAAATACTGGGAAGGTTGAATTTAGAAATCAGTGAGTGCTCGCAACTGTTCATCCAGTTCTTGTTGTTTGTGATGGACATGTGTCCACTCTTAGAAAATCAGAGAAGAAACCTTTTCTTCACCTCCCCCATTTTTCATTTGGAGGACGGTGTGTTCCATTCCTAGAGATAAACAGTCTCCATCTCTTCATTGGCCGAAGGGAGGGACGTTTGACGGGGTAGTTGCTCAGGTTTTAGGCATTGCCAGCACATCATACAAGTGGCTGTCTAGATGGTGAGTCTTGGTCTGAAGATCTCTCTCACAGCCCAGTCCTGTTCTCACCAAATAGACACCATGCAGGGGCCAACAGGTCTAGTGTATGAGCCCTAGCTGATATAATTATTCCACCCCTTTCTCTCCATTAGACGTGGGTCATGGAGTCTCACTGATCTACCAGCATGTGTCCAAGAACTTGGAACAGACATGGGTCAAACTACAGAAATGACTAGTCTGCTAGAGTAGTGGTGTATTGCCAAAGCAACCCTTTGGGAAACTTTGTCATACATTCTAAAGGAGGGTGCAAGGAAAAAGGTAGAAAGGTTGGTGCTTGGTGGTGGTGGTTGGGGATGGGGAAATGGGGAGAGAGAAAGGGAAAAAAGAAATTGAAAAGAAAGAAAAATACACTCCAGGAGCATGGATTTCACAGGCACTGAATCAGCAAGGGTAACAAAGTTGCTCTGTTGGCTTGCTTAAGTGACCATTGCTGGAGAGAATTTGGGCAGCAAGTGATTGGCTACTCAACTGCAGGAGCCATCAACTATGTATTTGCTAACAGACCCTGCTGATAGTAATTGGGATATGAGAAGCCTGCATTATTTCTCTGCATCCCACCCATCTTTTAAATGGCAAAGTGAAGAGACAACAAGCTGCCTTCTGTTAACTTAGAGCAGCCCAAACATGGAGTCTTCCTAATCTACTTAGCTGATCACTGATGTAAGCACTTGACCAGTGGGGAAGCCATATCTGATGGCGACAGCCATCAGTAAATTGACTGTCAAGAAACTGGCACGTCGTAAGCTGGGTGGGTTGCGGAGGCGGGGGGTGGTGTGTGTTGTTGGAGAGAGTATAGAGAGGATGTGTCTTCAAAGAGGACACTGTGAGGGAGCATCTATGCAGGTTTTCCCCCTGCGAGAGGATTGTGAAGTAGAACATAAGTGAAACTTGAGTAGGACATCCTTCTTCCTACTCCATAATCCCTAGTCAGACAGAAACAAACTTACACAGCATCACATCCAGTTAGGTCTGAAGTACATAAATACCGCAAAGTCAGAGAGCAGATGGTATTTATAAAAAGGCAAAGAAACATCATCAACTTGATTATATAAAAAGAGGTTCCTTATCTAATCTATATATTTATTTAAAATATTTAAATCTTCACCACGGATATTTGTTTCTGCACAATCGTACCATGCGCGTCCTAACATGTGATACCTATCAAGATTAATATTTGTTGCATTTAGTCTCAAGGTATCAAAGCATTCAAGGGCTAGATTTGTTGTTTAAACACTTCTCCAGCTAAACACCACTGTTTTGAAAATTTATACCACACACAGTTTTAGGGCACAAGCCATCATTCCCAAAACTCTTGCCCAGTTTGACAATCACCATGTCCTGGTTGAGATGAGCTAATCAGCCCAGAGGATGTGCACTGATCTACTCCAGAGGTGAAGACATTTCTTAGAAGCATACTACATGTGGAATCTCAGAAGCACACAGTTCAAATTCTGCAAAAGCTGCCATCAAGTTAGGTAAGTTACTGGTGTTCAAAAGCAACAGAAGACTTACCAGTAACTAGTATAACTACTTTGAAGTGATATTATTTGTGCTGCTCTCAGCTTATATCCTTATACGTGTGGTATAAAGAATAGCTTATATATAAAACTTCTAAAAACCTCATCTTTATAACTTCTCCTTTTTTATTTGAAAGAGAAGAGAGGGGCAAGAAGTGTTTAAACAAAAATGGTCAATTTGTTACAGCTACAAGATCCACTGGTCAAATATTGAAATGATACCAGGATACAAAACAGCCTAAAGAGAAATCAGCTTTAACAACTGATGCACGATCAGCATATTGGTGACCCTGTGACGTTCAGTATAATACAAAGCCAAAACATCTCCCCTTTGACAGCATTCCCACAGTGGCCATCCTGGCATAAGTTTCTGTAGACAAGTTCAGATGGTTGCCCCTTTGCTGCTGACCATGTGAGGCCAATAGTAGGCATGCATCACCTCAATACTGCAGAATGCAAGAAATCTCGCTTCCCAGTGCTTTTGGGCAACTCAGCTGTTGCTAGCTGTGTCTGTGTTGCTTTTTAGAAGGTGCTTATAGATTAACTGATCATATTTTGGAGGTGGCGGGTGACCAGGGCAGGGAAAACTGATACTGCTGCAATCAACATCTGTGGATCTAATCTGCTGGGAGCAGTAATTAGCATGGGGAGCCCTGATGGATCATGCATGCACTGATGGTTACTCAGGATATTGAGGTGGATTACAGCCACACCATTTCCACCTAGCAGTTGACTGAGATGGGGGCCCTTTGTCCTTTGGATGACTGATTGCTGCATTTGGACTATTGGGCACAGGGAAATGCTTGCTGGATGGAATCATAAAATGGATGAAATTATATCATCCTCTCCTACATCAATTTGTCTTTGGATGTGGATCTGAGAACACTGGTTGAGAAAGGTCACCTTGAAGAAGTCTTCCATCAGATGCCTGGAAAAGGGAGGAAAGATAAGGTGGGGGGAAGAGAACAAGTCTGCCAAACGAAGCTTTGCTTGCCAGCCAATAAAAGTGACCAAGGGTGAGTCATACTTTAGTATGGACTTTGATCAAAAACGAATGGCCTTTTGACTGCTGGGAAATTGCAAACTAGGGTCAAAAGTGAAGAAAGGACACTGAGCAATGGAGTGTGCAGCGCTCCTGGAAGTTGTGTGTCAGTGACAGTCAGATCTCTTCAGGAGAGTAGGGAAACAGAATTTTAAAAAAGCGAAGCCTTAAGTTGTTCAACGGCACTTAATAAAATTATTGCCCAGATTTCTGTCAAGGTTGATTAAAGTTACCAGGCAAAAAAACCAAGATGGTTATTGGCCATCTGTAGGACAGTTCAATGTATTGTATACATGTATGTATATATGTGCATGTTACTATGCTGTAATATGTCTACAAGAGCCTAATGTGATGAAGGAAGTTGCTAATTTATAAATTACAAAGGCCAGAGGTTCAGGAGTAGGGGATTAGCTCAGTTAATTATCTCACTGAATAAAATATACAATAATTTCTTAAAAGAAACACAAGCTGTACAAAATATTGTTAGCGTTAACAACACAACCCTAAATTCACATAAATGGTCTCTGACAGTAGGCAATCAGAATGCAAAACTGCAGGTTAAGCTCACTGGTCAGTCAGAGAGAGTACAGTGGTTAAAAGAATGGCAGAAGAATTTGATGCCCAGGACAGTTGAGAATTATTTTGTCAAATTAAACAAAAAAATTCCATTTAGAAATTTGACTTACGTTTGAAGAAACTAGTAGATCTCGAATGATCATATGGAGGAAGGAGGCACTAGCCTGGTCACACAAGGAAGTCTGGTATTTCCACACCAGTCATTGTTTTAAAAAGGGGGAAATTTCTAAATTATGTCCTCAATGAACATAAACAGAGGATCCCTTTTTGCTGTTTTGCTAATGCTGCTTGATATGGACTTACTAAGTTGCTAAAAAAACTGATAGTTTAAATAAAAATTATCATGCTCATCTAGAGAATGCTCTGAGGCTTTAGATATGCTAAAATAAACAAAATAAATCAAGACAAGAGGAACACTACTGAAAAAAAAAGGAATTTGTCAAAGATTTTTGTCTTGCACCAGGACAATTCACAAGAATATCAATTCAGGGGGAAAATCAAAGTTTATGTTGCATGAGTGTGTTGGTTTTCCCCTTGAATTGATGGTCTTGCAAATTGTCCTGACTAGTGTAAGGCAAAAAACTTTGACAAACTGTGTAGTTTTTCAGCAATATTCAAGTTCTGTACAACCGAATGTCAACGGGAAGGGCTTAACTTTTGTTTTAACTGTTTAACCACTTACCCCAGTTTCTGCCCAATCGCCTGCTCTTTCCAACAACCTCAGCTAGTACACACTGGCACTATATGACCTCCTCCAGCCACCGACTGTGACCCTTTCCACACCACCAACACTGGAGCCCCCACTCCCTCATCATCACAGCTACTCTATCAGGACGAGAGAATCCCATATGGAATCCCAAATGCATGAGCTGACTTCCACTTTTAATGCTCATTCCTATTTGCCCATTTAAAGGGAGTAGTAGTCCCGGAATTCAATTTGCTTACTTCTTGTATGTTGCCAATTTTCTTCCCAGTTTTCCTGATGCCTGCAATGGTCAATCAACCAATACCTTTCTCTGAGGGGGAATTCTTAATGTGTCAAAAGATTTGCTTGCCCATGATATGATCTCAGGGCAAATGTATTGATGTAGTCTCTCATGCATGCACGTCCTGGTGAATTTAGACCCAGAACAGGAGTCCTGGCTTTTCTAGATCTCCTCATCTCACTCAAATGGATATGAATTTATTAAGATCAGCATTCAGACTTGGATTAAACTCAGGGCTTCACAAAAAGAAGGATCACTCTAGGACGAAGTTATGAGGTTACAGTCCTTGACTGATCATAGAGGAGGTGAATCGATGTTAAGCGTAAACAAGTACACTCTTTCTAACTGGGATCGATGAAGAGATATCAGGAACTGATTTCTGTTTCTTTTTCCTTCAGTGATACTTAGGCCAGTTATAATGCACCAGTCGCTGCTCTAGACAAGCCATTGGTGACTTGGATTAAAACTGAAATCCTGTTGTCCTACAACTCAGTACTGTAACACCTATCCAGCTATTAGGTTGTTAAGGCAGATGCCAACTCCTGCTTAAAAGTGCTATAGGTCCACGCTAAAATCATTTTTTGGTCGACATTTTTGCGTTAGATGGTTTCCATTATTGCATGGTCAGAAATCACACAACACTGGATTATTGTCCAACAGGTTTATTTGAAAGCTTTCGGAGCCTTGTTCCTTGTGTTTGGTATAACACCTGAAGGAGGAGCAAGGTTCCGAAAGCTTGTGTTTTCAAATAAACCTGTTGGACTACAAACCGGCGTCCTATGATTTCTGACCTTGTCCACCGCAGTCCAACACCAGTACCTCCACATTATGTCCATTATTGGATGTTAGACCCCTCATTAAATGGCCACAGCTGCTGGTAGTGCGTGTCAGGGCATGTTTCGCTGACTACATCAGGAAAAGATGAGGCCAGTGGGGAAAAGGAGGAGCGGGAAGAGGGAATTTGGCCAGTAGATTAGCTTTGTGCGAATTTGCTCACTACATGATTGAGGTGACCAAGACCCTTGGCCTTCAAATTTTTAAAATTAAACAAGCTGAGAACTAAGGATTTGTCTTTGGACACAAAATAAAAATACCAAATCAAAAGGAGAATTTACAGCGTTGAGACACAAGATCACCTCTTGCACAGTATAATTCTATGATGTGCGCTCTCAGAGTTTGAATCATGATGATGCGAAGAGGAGGAGTAATAGGAGAAGTCAAGCCATTCCTCCTTGTGGAGGTCAGACTGTACGAGAATGATGGTCTATTTGTTTGCCACAATTGAGACGCCTGGTGAGACAGCCTCAAAGCTGAGGGAAGACATTCAGGTGAACCTTTTGGCAGGAAGGAAGCAAGCCAATTAAGCCAAACTACAATCCCTTGGATGTTGCTGTCAGCTTCCGCAGCCACTATTTTATAGATGGATACAGTCAACAAAGGATCACACGATCCTGACGCCCACTTATACTGCAGGCTCAGCCATTTTATAAAAGTTATCACTGAACACTGCTAATGCCATAAATAGCACCACCAAGCCACTGAACGTATCAATACTATTTATAAATGTACAAAATTAACATCCCCACCCCAAGTTACTACTTCATTCATTCAGAGCATGAGCAGTTTTGAAGTGCCGCTTCCATTTCCATGGCAACCTACATCAGTAAGGATGACAGCAGGGACAAGCATTCAATGCCAATATGACAATGTGGACATGGGGTAGGGGAAGTAAGAACGTACAAAGGGATGGGGAAGGGAGCAAAATCCCCTCACCCATTTCCCCCAAAAGGAAATTGTTCAAGTCACTTGAGAAACAGGCTAGGTGAGAATACAGAGTTTAGCAAAGTACAAACATATTTTTCAATGAAAGGGATTGGCAACTGGAGAACAGGATAAGCCCACCTGACATCCTGCAACCCAAACTGTTCCTTTGCATCAAAATCCTCAGCACCCACAGATGCTGAGATAGGCTCAACACCCAGAGGAAAGCAGGTTAAAGATTGGAAAGCATCCACAGTGCTGCTCACAGATACACTCTCTTGTTCTGTCTCCTGTCTGACCTGACCAACAATGACTGGGAAATGATTTCAAAACCGCTTCTCAGTTGAATTGAGCTGCACTGAGGTTCCACTGCTTTACACATTCAGTTCTGTTCATAGCAGGCTGGCGAGACTAGTGGTGGGTCCATTCTGAGCTTGAAACTGTACAGGAAGAGGCCCATCCGTCCACTGGAAAACAAAATACATTTGGCAAATCACCAAAGTTCACGAATTCCAACAGCTTCTCTAATGTTGCCATTCATCGGTCCCTCAAATGAGAGCAACATCTGCCAGGCATCTCAAATATATTGATACTGCCACGCAGCTGTATTTTAAGAAACCCTTTAATGCTGCTTGTTATACTACTTTAACATTTCTCCAATTCTCCTTAAATGGCAGTAAACAACATGCATCATCAATACTGCATCCTAATCCAGTGTTATACAGGGATAGAGCTATGCCCACCGGTATTGTATCCCAGTGCCATAACTATACCACCATGTGACTCTCTCTCCCTCTCTCTCTATTTATATGTATATATGCACATGCACACACACATACACAAATAATTAAAAAAGAAACTAATCAGGGTTATGGGTCAGTTTTTTTGTATGAAATTGGATACAACTGGATTAAATAGTGGTAACTAAATCATAATGTGTGGTACTTGGTCAAGGTTAAATCTGTGTGCTTAATTAGCTGACTGCACCAAAAGAAGCACAATTGTGCATTATCCATTTTGTCTGCTTTCTTGGGTGCACTTTAAACACTCATGGGACTGTTCAAAGAGGGAAAGTTGTATTTACATGTTGACCAGATTGTGCCCAGGATAACTATACTTACATTGATCAGGTTGTGTTCAGGAAGACTGCAGGCCTCTATGTGGTCATTGAGAAGCTGTTGAGAAAAATTCTGGTGCATCTGAGCTGCTTCATGAGCTTCAATGCTGTTCCCGCAAGCTTTGTTCAGATCTAAGAGGAGGATAACAACATTTAAAAAAAGGTTTTGCTGCAGAATAATGCTGCTTAGACAAAAGGAGCAGCTACTATTCATTATTAAATTAAGGAAATGGTGTAATTAAGGCACCTTTCTCCCAACTTTCTACAGCACTTTAGAGGAGCTCAGGAGACCCTGCATAGGTAGAGGAGAAGTTACAGAATTAATTTTTATTAATTGGAGATGTTCAAAATGTTAACTAGGGTAATAAAATAGAAACTGCTGGAGAAACTCAGCAGGTCTGGCAAAAGCTGTGGAGAGAGAAACAAAGATAATATTTCAACTCCAATGTGACTTTTACTCAAAACTGGTTCTCGTTTCAAATTGACCTGAAACATTAATTTTCTCTCTCCACAGACACTGTCACACCTGTTGAGTTTCTCTCACACTTTGTTTTCATTTCAGAGCACCAGTATTCACAGTATTTTACTTATAACTAGATAGTTTGACCTTATTCCTCTAGCTTCACTAGCAAAAGAGTCACTAACCAGATGACACAGAACCAATTATTGTTGGAAAAAACCAGGTGATAAAGGCTTGTTTTAATCATATAGCAAGTTATGATGATCTAAAATACACTGCCTGAGGGGGTGATGGAAACAGATTCAACAGTAATCTTTGAAAGAGAATTGGATAAATAAAAAACTGCAGGGCCATCACAGAATATCTCTTCCAAAGAGCTGGATCAGATATGATGGGTTGAATGACCATCTTCTGTGCTCTAGGCTCTGTGTACATTCAGTAGTAGGCCCTTGCATTAAAATTCCATCTAGAGAATGATAACTTGAACAGTACAATACTCTCAGTATTACACTACCATATTAGCTGAGGACGCGACCTCAAGTTTAAGACTGGGGCCTCAGCTCACAATGTTTGAAGTGAAAGACAAGTGTATTATCAATGAAACTGCGCTGACACGGTGTTCTTTTACCACTGGCATGGTCAAAGAAATAAGTTTGAAACCAGGGAGTTAAGTGGCAGGTGCAAGTGTTGAGGGGGCTCTGAAATTCAGCTGCCTGGATCTTAAACTCTGGAATTCCCTCTCTCCTCCTCTCATTTCCTTGAAGTGCTCCTCAAAACAAACAACTTTGGTCACAATTTTGATGAGTTCTCATGTCAAATCATACCTCTGAAATATTTTGGGACATATTACACCATTAAAGATGTTACATAAATGTAAGTTGTCAGGAGGTGAAAGGCTGCTGCTAAGATTGAGGTCCAAACCACATTGCTAAGGTTACTAGGAAAGTCAGCAAAGATTGGGAAAGAGAACACAAATCTTGAAAATCAATGCACAGGATGAAGACAGATTGGGAACCTGTGAAGGAGAGTGAAAACAAGACAGCACAAGAGCATATGGGATTTAGAAGGGAATTTGAGCAAATTTTCCGCTCATCCAGAATGAAGTGTCTGTCAAGAACGGGAGCAGTGCATGGTCTGGCAGAAATGCAGAGTCAGATGACACGTGTGAATGGGACAGCCAAAGTCAAAGCTTTAGTTTTTGGTGTCAGTACAACAGTAGTTCCACTGAAGTGGAAATGGAAGCTCTTATGCCATCGCTACACTGAATTCTGTTCATTGATATTTTTCTTCTCATTTCAACAAGTCTAAAGAACTTCAGCAAAGAATTTTACATATTTTGTCTCACCAACAAATTTTTGAGGAATGGTTTAATTTTTTTTTCTTTGAATCAGGACAATTACTGCGTGAAAACGGCTTTTGTCTTGATAGTAGGTGAGAGCTGTAGCGAGCTGGAGATATTTCCAGTAAAACTTGTATCCCAGGGTCAGACAGTGCAACTCAGTCCATTAGTCAGCTAACTGGGATGAATGCAGCGAAAGACAAATTACAGTACAATAAAAACATGACACCTAGTGGAACATGCTGGGAACAGCCCTTCTCAAGGGAACATGACTAAAGAGGCATCACAGGTCAGATCAAAATGAAGACTTGCATTTTTAAGTGCCTTTCATAACCTCAAGACATCATGCAGTACTTTATAGCCAATGACGTACTTTTTGAAGGGTAACCACTGCTGTAATGTAGGAAACATGAAAGCTAATTATTAGACAGCATTATGATATTGACAACATAAACCTTTTGAGATGATAGGTGAAGGATAAATATCAAGACACCAGAATCCCTGCTCTACTTGGAAGTAATGTACCCGGGAGGAAACAGAGTACATGTCTAATGTCTCACTCAAAAGACTGCACTTCTGAAAGGGCAACATACTCTCTGTTCTGCAGTGTTAGTCTGCATTATAACTCAAATAGCTACAACAGTACCTGAACACTCAACTTTCTCACTCAGAGGCATGAATGCTACCAACTGAGTCATAGCTGACATTAGGCTCCCTCTGCAGGTACAGGATGCAACAGTTATCTTTAGTATTCTAGCTGAACCGAGTGCAGCAGATTCTAAATTTGATGACTAACCTGTCCCCAATCCAACAATCTCAGGAAGGTGATAATGTGTGACTGTGCGTTACTAAGTATCTGCCTACCCAGTACATTCAGGTTAGATAAAGTGAAAAACAGGATCTGTCAGTATTCCAGCACCTGCTCATTATTTGGAACAATGAACATATAATAGAACCGTTCCTTCAGATTAGTGATCAGACATTGACTAACAGGCAATTCACCAACTAAAGACTTCCCAGAACATTCAGGGACTACTGTCCAATAAAAGGACTTGGAAATAATTTTATACTGGTCTTTGAAATAAATATATCTTAATCTTGGTTGACATCTAAACAAGCAGCTTTGCTGCCTCTCAATGAGTTAAATATTTCACAGTGTGATGTACTGGTCTAACCTTGAACATAGTTAACCCCCAACAACTCAATGCAGCAACATAGTTTATAATTCCTGACAAGAAGTCATTGACCACAAGCTCTAACTGACTCTTTCTCCACTAATACTATGATACCTGAATATTTCCAGCATTCTTTTTATTTCAGGTGTTCAAAATATGCAGCCTTTTGCCTTTCATTTTAATCACTACCGCATTAGCAGCCAAATGGTCTACTGCAAAGATCATAAGCTCCAGAATTCCTTCCCTAAACTTGTCCACTTCTCTTCTCTTAAGACTCTCCTTAACATCTGTAACCAAGTTTGTGGCCATCTGCCCCCTTAGTAGTGCTGTGTCAAATTTTACATCAGATATATGGCACAGAATCAGCCATTTGGCCCAACTACTCCATGCCAGTATTTATGGTCCAGCAATGCTTCGTCCCATTCCTTCTCATCTAAATGTGCCATTGTCATTCCTCTACTCTTTTCTTAAACACTCGACTAGTTTCCCCTTAAACGCAATAATATTATTCACTTCAATTCTTGCCAGTGATAACAAGTCCCACATTTGCACCATTCTTTGGGTAAAGAAATTTTTCCGAATTCTCTATTGGATTTTTTTTGGTGACTACTTTATGTCAATGGCCTTTAGTTGGATATTAGATGGATATCTAGTTGTGCTCTTCCCTGCAAGAGGAAATGTTTTCTATGTCATTTTGTCTATCAAAACCTTCAATAATTTTAATCGTTTTTATTAGGACACCCTTCACCCTTTTCTCTCCCCCATCCCCAAGAAAAAAGGACACCTGCCTGTCAATCCTTTCTTGGTAAGTATACCTGAACATTTCTCACATCATGCTTCTGAACTTGCTCTGCACCCTCACCAGTTCATCTACATTCTTTTCATATGGCAACGAAAACTGCACTCAGTACCACCTACATGGTTATAACCAAGTTTCAGTAAGAATTTAGTAGGAGGTTGCTGACTTGCTCGCCAAACTGGCTTGTTTTCGTTCAGACTTCTCGTCAGCATGCTAGGTAACATCATCAGTGAGGCCTTCGATGAAGCCTCTTCAGAGGCCTCACTGATGATGTCACCTAGCATGTTGATGAAACATCTGAACAAAAACAAGCCAGCTCAGCAAACAAGTCAGCAACCTCACCCACAACCGAGCTAGGAATCTTTGCTAAAACCTTAAGAATTTAGTATTTCTTACACCCCTATTCTTCAATTATCTATTTAGAAACAAAGGCTTGTGCTCAGTTTTTTTTTAGAAATGGGCCTTGCTAACCTGTGGTGAAACATTTTATTATTGCTGTTTGTGTTTACATGCTCAGGTCCCTTTGTTCCTCTATCTCATGTGGACTTGTATCTTCCAAGTATAGTGACCTTCCTACTAACATGCATAAATTTACATTTCTTTATTTTGCTTTTTAATACTGCTGTGACAAACCTGTAGACATTTTATGTTAAATGTAAGTTGTGGGGCATATAATTGCTCGTGGTTTTGAATCAGCTCACGGTCATCACTTGCACATCACTGCTATGCACTATTGGTGGCATGGCTGCTAACTATACCCGACTACTGACACCAGGAGGCAGGTGGGAGTACTGCATCTACTCTTAAATAATCGCAAAAACCTGTGACATCTACTTGAGTGAAGGATGTCACATCGATGTAATATTTAAAATTTGGAGGGTCTGCAGTCTTCAAAAAAATCAGAAAACCAAGACGACACTATTATTTTCCCCATCTCCCCTGAAGATCCAACATTGAAGACAGTAGGGGGAATGTGCTTCTATGAGCCACTTCCAGTAGCACACCATACAGTGAGAATCAGCTGGCAACTTACTTGTGGCAACATCACAACCCTGTTCACCCAAACAGGGCATCCCAGCCAGGAATGATCCTAACTTCCCAATGCCCACTTGCTTTGGATAACCTTCTATAGTGCAGCTCTTCCACTAGCTAAGTGGAGTTTTGCATGTAGTAAATCTCTTGAGGGTAAAAAAAACCTCTTAAAACAAAGTAATGTACGTTTTCTAGCTCCTGAGTCACTATAAATACTGTTAACTTACTCAGTCCCTCAGAGATGCACAAACAGATCTGAGTAACAATGCTTTTGACCCTAAGCATCAAGCAGAAAAGGCCATGGTCTCTGCCTGCAGCGTATGAGATTGAAAATGCAGTGAACGCTAAAGCTGGAGGTTTCTGCACAGTTGTTCAGCTGGACTTTGACAACATTGAAATCTAGAAGCAGAATTGTGCAGCCAACACCGCAGCAAAGATTTGCAACTCTCGACGGCCAATACACCTTAGCATTCTTCACTTCCGAAAAACAGGTAAGCATACGGTTAGTGCACAGTATGGAGAAGGATATGCTTGGCTGGGGCACATAAAACAGCCTAAGCTCCCGTCCACCTGCGTATTTGACATGCTGCAGCTGATGGATGAATTCTGTCAGATCTCCCACCAATGAAATGCTTCAAATCTGGACCTGATGGTTATCCAAAGCAAGTGGGCACTGGGAAGTTAGGAACATTCCTGGCTGGGATGCCCTGTTTGGGTGAACAGCTTCAGTTCCAGATGCAGAATAAAACAATGTGGTCCACTTACCTTGAACAAAGTAGGGAAATACAAGACAAAATCCTGTGACATCTACTTGAGTCAAGAATGTCACATCGGTGTAATTTTAACACTCTGGGATTCTACATCCACAATAATCAAGGTAAACACTGGAGGAACAGAAGTGCCAGGAAGGAAAACAAAATCTGAAGGAGAATTCCTACTAACCCTGATCCTATTGTAATGCATTTAATTACCATACCTGATCACCCCAGATCCCACATACATCTATCCAACACCGCCCATTACCTGATCTTTCCTCCTACTTACCCCGGAGTAATGCTGAAGACCACAGCTGCACTGACATGTCTGGGATCTTGCTGGCCAGCTGCATGGCTGGTACCACCATGTTATTACTCTCCTGCGAAATGGAAGACAAGTAAGCAAGCTTGTAAAACGCAATGATCCCTTTTAACGTTGTTTGTTTGACAAATCTGTCACTTCTGTAATAGATTATGGCATAATTAAATACGACATCATCACTGTCCCTCACTTCAAGGACAATGTTTTTAGACGGTCACAAGTTTTTGACAAGGGTCTTCTTGTGACTGAACAGGTTAATTCGCAACCTGCAGACCTCTGGGAACATGGGACAGAATGCCCCAAGAGTTGTCGAATCTGGAGTGCAGGATTTGCTTCCCTTTTTTGCCTTCTCTGTCGCTGCTCTCCCTCATCATTCAGATATTGTGACTCAAAGCTTGACAGAGGAATAAACATAGGGCAGGGGACCACTGGACAATCACCTCCATCTTTAAAATAATACTATAGGATCAACTTCAACTTGACGGCAGGAGTCAGGATCTCAGCTTAACATCCTATCTGACAGCCAGCACCTCTGACTGTACAGCACTTTGTCGTTACTGTGGCAGGAAGCGTTTGCCTGGAACTTGGAAGTGGGACATGAATCCACAATCTTCTGGTTCAGAGACTAGAAAGTACAATCGATGGAGCCACAGCTGACAAACTCATTAAAAGGAGGTGGTGCTGGTGACGTGGCAAGGGACAAAGGTGGAAAACGAGAGAGAGAGAGAGACACACACACTACTCTGTGCAAGGAAAGCTGCGTAGTTCTGGGCCGATTACAAAAATAAGCCAGTATTTCCCAAACTGCAGGTTGTGAGGCTGAGTAGGGGGCAGCAATGATGACTGTTGAGCAGAGACTCACATTTATCATCTTTAAATAAGCACAATTTTTTTTGTCTGTGGATCTAGCCTAATCCAATGAGTTCCATCACTTACACAAATAGACCCTGAAAAATGACAGGTTGTCTTAGTTGGTTTTCATGCCTGTATCTCTGCTGTTCAATTACCCAGTCACTTAATAGCTCAATTTACATTCTGGGGTTACACCAAGTACGAAGTATTACAATGGGATACGCAGCAGCAAAACATTTCAGAAGCACTGCAAGAATCAGCAATCATGGAATCTGTAACTGTGCTCTGTAGGTATGAAGACAGAATTTACCAGGAACTAGGTGGCTCAGACAACAAATGCATAACTTGTTGCAGAGCTGCTAATAGCAGGAAAAGGGCAGAGTATGTTGATCAAAGCTAGTGCAATGCAAGACTGAAGAAATACTGGGCTCCTCACCTACTTCAATATTGAATAAACAGTTTGCAACACAGCGACTCAAACTAAATGGACCCAGTGGCACATCATGATATTTCTCAGTAGGAAGACTCAACTCACTCTGTGGTTTCCTAGTGCATAGAATATGTGACCCAGTAACACCAAGGAGCAGGCTGTTAATCGATTCAAATCCTCCGCGTTTGACATTTTCAGAGTCTCTCGTAGAAATCGCCTTAAAAGCAAAGAGCATTCGGTCAGTCACATGTTTGGAGAAGAGGTCTACTATGACAAAAACTGCAGGGGACATATGTACCTTTTTCTAGGCCACTCTCTTTCCACACACCACTTTGTGTCCACGAACGTCACTCTGTTCTGACTCTATGTCAACCTTATGAAAATACCAGCAGTTGGCAATATAACCACTTGAGCCTGTTCTGCCATTCAATAAGATCAAGGCTGTTCAAGGATTGTGAATCCTTGGATTTCTCAGAGTCAGAAATTTCTCCTTATTTCAGTCTTAAATGAATTCCTTATTCTCAAACTATGATACCTAGTTCTAGACAATCCAACTCAGGGAAATAGCCTGTTAAGTCTCTGAAGTCTCCTGCTCTTTTCCCTGACCTTGCGTTTTCATTTCTCACATCATATTCATTATTGGTCTGCACAAGAATAAAAGTATCTGGAACTTTACATTGGAGAGCGGCTATAACTGGGCAAGTTAGAGGCAGTGACAAGAGATTTGAGATCTTTCTACAGTTTGTATGCTATGATGATGTTATGATCCCCAGAAAGGCTAATTTTTTTTAGAAATTAAAGTTGTAGTTAATAGCTCAACAGATAATACAAAATGTTTCAAGATACTGACAAATAGATAAAAGCACCAATTTTTAACACATCCTGAAAAAAGTCTTCCAGCAAATGTATTTTACGTAGATGGTTCACTCTGAAATGATTGCTGGTACTTGAAGATCTTTTCCTTTACCCATTCCTTTTAACTCCAGGGTTTGGATTGTACATGTCCTTGACAGATGTATTATTGGCCGGGGGGGCACAGAAAGTAGTTCAGGAAGCCCCCAATCCTCATGTTCACCCCCGAATACTATAGGTGACCAAGGCAGGTGCAGAAATCAGCAGCTCATCCACCATGTGACAATAAATAATGGTCAGTTAGCAAGCCTGTTGACTAAGAGAAGACTGCCCCACTATAATACACCTGACTTAGACAAGTAGATAACAGTAGACAGTACCCTTGCCACACCAATCTCAATGTATAATGCAGCCTAAGAGCTGTCTTTTACAGTGCAAGTTTTCCTGCAGTTATCTTCCTTTAGCCACAGCCAGGCAAATCTTCCCAACTTGTTTTAACTCTTTCCAATCAGACTGTCAGCTCCCAACCACATAGCTGCATGGTGAACCACAGGTCGATTCTAACCACTCCAGCTCCCAGAACTCCATGACAATGTGTATCACATGGGCCTTGTATCCAAATAGAAATGCTGATTTGCTATCGTTCAGACCCCAATTATCTTTAACTCAGATGTAAATGGGAATTTAAAGCACAACTGTTTCCAACCAAAAACATTCTCAACTTTTTTCTGGGCCTTTGAAGACCCAAGAATAGTTC
This sequence comes from Ginglymostoma cirratum, assembly GCA_024137785.1. Taxonomy (NCBI): domain Eukaryota; kingdom Metazoa; phylum Chordata; class Chondrichthyes; order Orectolobiformes; family Ginglymostomatidae; genus Ginglymostoma; species Ginglymostoma cirratum. Next base: position 3,902,077 of record JAHRHZ010000043.1, on the reverse strand, counting down.
TATTGTTTCCACACATTCTGCTGCTATTCTTGCCAGTGCAAGAACCTGCCCAGTAAAACAATCTAGGCCCCTTTAATCTCTAAAAATCAATCCATCGAGGATTTCTATCAGGCGGACTTCACAGTAGGCCACATGATCTCATACAGTCCCAAAACACAATCTTAAACCTCATAGCTGTAACAATGAATCATTTGCATTAACCAATACCTCATTGTTTCTGTATTGAGATACACAAATAATTTTCAATGACCTCAAGTGACAAATTTAAATATTAATAAGCTACAAATAGTGTCTTCTAAGGAAGGCTGATTAGTCTAAGATTGGCTATTGAAACAGCATCCCTATTGGAAAACAATCTCTATCTAGAGACACAAATAGTGGCCAAAAACGGTAACTGGAGATCAGGTTTTTCAGGTGACATCTGTAGGCATAGGTGACAGAAGACAGCTCGAGGTTGTGGAATCAAGGCAGCATTTTAGGAACCAGAATAACTCAGTATTCACAAACTTTTAGAAGTAGAAAAAATTGCATCAATTAATACAAGATGTTGAAATTACATATTTATTGAGCCAAAATGTTTATTTCTAAAAGGAAATAGGAGGTGGGTAGAGATTAAGCACTGTCGTGATTTTAGGAACTGGAGTGAAAAGTATTTTGGTGGAAGCAAACACTCTATTCATTAGCGGTGTCTCCTTCAACAACTAAAACAATCAGGCAGCTGTGGAAAGCCAAACACTCACTTTGCTTCATTGTACCTTCCCTGAAAGAAGGACAGGAGGCCCCGAATGTAGAATGCAGCTGCTCGGAGACAGTGAGAACTAGAAGACACAAGTAGGACACAATGTTATTTCAGGCACAAACACGTGAGTGTACGATGAATGACAAAATACAAGAAGCCAAAAATTATTCTCTGTCCTCTTCCAGGAGAAACAGACGTACAGAAGTGGAGCATTTTAAATGTGTCTTGGTTCAGGAAAAACAAAATTCCAATTTCCAACTAGGCTTTTAAATTGACAAAATACACAGACGTTGTTTATTTGAGACTGACTGATGTTGGCATCTCCACAGAGACAATGGCAACTCTGCTGTAGTGCCAGACCACAGGAAGTCACATGCGTACAAATCAGCAGGAGGTTGTAAAGTGAAATCTGGTACACAGTGCAAGAACCTTATATTGGCATATACCAACTGGGTTGCGACCAATTGATCTCCTCTCTCTCTCTCTGTCAGGGCTGGGACACTCAATGCTGTTAAAACACCCACATCGATATCATGCAAGGAAAACTGAGCTGCGTCAATCCGCAAGGAAATGGTACAAGCGAGTCACACAGATTACAATCCAGTGTTCTAAAGATGTATGAGCAGTGGAAAGTGGGTACAGACACAGATCAGGGGCTGGCGAGATGTTCCCTCCTGCAGCCTGGAAGTTGGCTGACATTTACCGACTAGCCTCTCTGCCTCTCCATATCCTCTGGGAGAAGAACTGTTGGTTTAGTGGAACTGCATCCCGGCAAGAGTCAGCCTCTTCAACACAGGAAGAGGAAAGGGGAATTAGCACAAGGCATATTGCATTAGCAATGGAAATTGGCTCATCGTTCTGTGGGCTCTGTGCAATCATTGTTTCTTTTAAAATACAATAGTCCATTACCTCCTATTTACCAGAGAATTTGATATTTGCACTTAAACAATTCCTCATGTTGCCAACGTTTCTCTGCAGCTTTCCTTAATTTTCCTAATAATTAATTTTACTGAATTGCCTATTTCAATAACTTTCTACAAGTTCTAACATTCCTCCCTCTAGTCGTACATAAAAATCATTGCAAATAAGAGTAGCCTCGGAAATGAAACCTTTGACACATCATTTCTCACCACTTAAAAGACTGACTGAACTTTGATTCTGAATGATACTTAATCCTGTTTCTACTGTCCCCCTCATTCACCAGAACAGGAGGGTTTAGAAAGATAAATTATGACCATGAGTTACATAAAATTGTGCAATACTCCCTTGAGCGTTGAAGATTGAGAAGTAATCTGATCAAAATGTTCATAAAGGTACTTTCTGAGGCAGACAGAGAAGCTACTTTCCCTTCGGGGAATCTGATCAAAAGGGCACAAGTTTAAATTTAGAAATAGAAATAAGCCATTCTGGAGTGAAATCATGAAAGTTTTCCCACACAAAGGGCAGTATAACCCTGGATCTCTTGTGTCCAAAAAGATTCTGGATGCTGAGGGAGCAGTAACGCAACTAAAACTTTAAAGGGTGAGACTGACTATTTCCCCTTGGGCAAATGTATTAGGAATATAGTACAAAGATAGAAAAACTAACTGAAGTTCAGATCAGGTTCAGAGGTTTAAATAAGCGATGCAACAGGCTCGAGGGTTGAACAGTTTATTCCAGTTCATCTATTCATTACCCTTAAATTTTCCAGTGACCTTTCATGCAAACAAACAGCACAGATTAGACGCAAAACAAATTTCTTCAATACCATCCCATCAAGCACTCCTAGATCAAATACAGCAGTCAAGTCCAAAGTGCTCTCTACACGTTCGAATCAAACATAGCACAGCAGCCTTGGCTACAGTAAATGTGCCTTCCCTTGGATAATAAACTCACATGCACTGTTCAACAGTACTAAAACAAACTGATATCTTTCTTACCTGACTGGGAAGTTGTGATCTGGGTTTATTCTTTCCAGTAGATTGTACAACTATAATAAATAAGGAAAGGTCTCGTAAATGGACTAATACTCTGAAGTACAACAATGCAATACCTGCAATTCAACCTTGGAAAAGGAAGGGCAGATCAATATTAAATAATCTAATTCTGCAAGGTGAGCAGGTGCAGACACATATGATAGACTGTCGTGGAGATGTATAGCACAGACACAGACCCTTTGGTTCATTTCAACCAGAAATCCTAAATTAATCTAATCCCATTTGCCAGCATTTGGTCCATATCCCTCCAAACCCTTCCTCTTCATATACCCATCCAGATGCCTTTTAAATGTTGTAATTGTACCAGCCTCCAATACTTCCTCTGCCAGCTCATTCCATACACGCACTACACTGCGTAACAATGTTGTCCCTTAGGTCCCTTTTCAATCTTTCCCCTCTTACCTTAAATCTATGCTCTCTAGTTTTGGACTCCCCCACCCCAGGGAAAAGACCATGCTTATTTACCCTATCCATACCCCTCATGATTTTATAAACCTCTATAAAGGTCACCCCTTAGACTCAGACACTCCAGGGAAAATACCCCTAGTCTATTCAGCCTCTCCTGACAGATCAAACTCTCCAGTGCTGGCAACATCCTTGTAAATTTTTTCTGAACCCTTTCAAGTTTCGTAACATTCTTCCTATAGAAGGGAGACAAGAATTGCATACAGTATTCCAAAAGTGGCCTAAACAATATCCTGTACGGCCACAGCCTGACCTCCCAACTCCTACACTCAATGTACTGACCAATAAAGGCAACATATGAAGTGCCTTCTTCATTATCCTATCTACCTACTACTCCACTTTCAAGGAACTATGAACGTGCATTCCAAAGTCTCTTAGTTCAGCTACACACTCGAGAACCGTACCATTAAGTGTATAAATCCTGCCCTGATTTGCCTTTCCAAAAAGCAGCACCTCACGTTTATCTAAATTAAAGTCCACCTACCACTCCTCGGCCCATTGACCCATTTGATCAAGATCCTGTTGTACTTTGAGGTAACCTTCTTTGCTGTCCACTACACCTCCAATTTTGGTGTAATCTGCAAACATACCAACCATACCTCCAATGTTCACATCCAAATCATTTATATAATGACAAATGCAGCACCAATCCTTGTGGCACACCACTGGTCACAGGCCTGCAGTCTAAGGAGCAACACTCCACCACCACCCTCTGTCTTTAACTTCCAGGCAGTTCTGTTTTCAAATGGCTAGTTCTCCCTGTATTCCCCGTGATCTAACCTTGCCAACCAGGCTACCATGAGGAACCTTGTCGAACATCTTACTGAAATCCAAAAAGATCATGTCCATTGCTTGGTCATCATCAATCCTCTCTGTTACTTTTTCAAAAAACTCAATTAAGCTAGTGAGACAAGATTTCCCACGCACAAAGCCATGTTGACTATCCGTATCAGTCCTTGCCTTTTCAAATACATGTAAATTCTTTCCCTCAGGAATCCCTCCAACAACTTGCCCACCACCAATCTATAGTTCCATGGCTTTTCCTTACCACCTTTCTTAAAAAGTGGCACCACATTAGCCAACCTCCAGTCTTCCGGCACCTCACCTGTGGCTATCGATAATACAAATATCTCAACAAGGGGCCCAGCAATCACTTCCCTAGCTTCCCACAGAGTTCTAGGGAACACCTGATCAGGTCCCAGGGATTAATCCACCTTTACGCGTTTTAAGCCGTAAAGCACCACCTCCTCTGTAATATGGACATTTTTCAAGATGTCGCTCTTTATTTTCCCACGTTCTATATCTTCTCCACAGCAAATACTGATGCAAAATACTCATTTAGTATTTCCCCCATCTTCTGCGGTTCCACACATAGACAGCCTTGCTGATCTTTAAGAGGCGCTATTCTCTCTCTAGTCACCCTTTTGTCCTTAATGTATTTGTAGAATCCCTTTGGATTCTCCTTAACCCTATTTGCCAAAGCTATCTCATGTCCCTTTTTGTCCTAGTGATTTCCCTCTTAAGTATACTCCTACTGCCTTTATACTCTTATAGAGATTCACTCGATCTCTGCCTTCTACACCTGACATACGCTTCCTTCTTATTCTCAGAATAAGGCCTCAATTTCCCTCGTCATCCAGCATTCTCCACACCAACCAGCCTCGCCCTTCACCCGAACAGGAACATACTATCTCTGAACTCTCGTTTCTCGTTTTTGAAGGCTTCCCATTTTACAGCTGTCCCTTGACCTGCAAACATCCGCCCCCAATCAACTTTTGAAAGTTCTTGTCTAATACCGTCAAAATTGGCCTTCCTCCAATTTGGAACTTTTAGATCCGGTCTATCCTTTTCCATTGCTATTTTAAAACTAATAGATTTAAGATCACTGGCCCCACTCCCCCACTGACACCTCAGTCACCTGTCCTGTCTTATTTCCCAAGAGTAGGTCAAGTATTGCACCTTCTCTAGTAGGTACATCCACATATTGAATCAGAATATAAATTTGACAAACAGATGTCTAGTACTGTGATGCAGGGCAGACTTACACTTATGAAATACCCATCACATCTCGCAGAAATCCGTCAAAATATCTACAGAATCACGTTTTCAGGGCAGGGAGTTATGTGGACTCTTACCACACCAGGGAGGCAGTGAGGTAGTGGTATTGTTACAGGACTGGTATCAAGAGACCCAGGCTAATGCTCTGGGGATATGGGTTCAAATCCCATTGTGGCAAATTGTGAAATTTGAATAATGGAAAATCTGGAATTTAAAAAATTCATCTGGTTCCTTCAGACCCATAACAATGTGTTTGACTCTTAACTGCAACACTGATACGGCCCTAGCAAGGCAGGCAGTTCAAGTGGCAATTAGGGATGTTGTCCAGGATGATGCCCAAATCCCAATCAATGAATTAAAAAAAAAATCTATACAAACAAGGATACAGAAATAACTATGAGATAAATGACCAGATTAGTTAGGCTTTTGTATTGAGTGTACTGTATTGCTACTTTTGCATGTATACTGAAAAACAAATGGTTTTCAACACTGCATTCCTTATGATCATTTTGGTGTTAAAAACAAAAGTCCCCCAACTCCGCACTGTTCCATTATCAGAAAGCATTCCCTGAAACCTATCAGCTCAGGAAGGAGTGGGCTCCCCGGAAAGATGACACTACTGGTAGTGAAACCCGAGGAGTGAGTCACCAGAAAGGACTCCCAAATCATATTCGTGGCGGCTCCATGGAAACACATTATTAATTGCAGACTATTCCAACTCACCGAAACTTTCAAAGCACCAATGTCTGTGCAATTTCAGTTGACTATCTTGGCTCATTCCAATCCCAAATCCCACATATATGTGCATACTTGGCTCCACTCAATCACTAAGTAAGGATATTACCACAATAGGTGTATCTAATTTGTCAAGAAAACACAGGGTCCTTCCCTCTCATCAGCCAGAACGAAAAATCACTGACCTGAAACTTTAATTGGTTCTCTCTGCTCATGTGGTACCAGTCCTGCTGAATATTTCCAGAATTTCCGCTTAAGTTTCAAATCTGTAAGAATTTTCTTTCAATTTCTCTCCTTTGATTCTCTTGCCTGTGCCCCTGATAATTTCCTAAAGCCCATTGCTACAACAAATGTTAAGTTTTGTAACCAAGGGCAATAACTAAAGTGGCTGCACATGGTCAAGTACGAGGGGTGTTTCACTTTGGTCTGAAACTAGCTCAGCCTGCCTGCCCCACCCTAGCGTTCTGCCAGAGACACTGAAGATTATACATCTTAAACATATTACAACATGAGTTTACATCAAAGTATGCACATCAACTCTCTTACCTCCTGATGTCTGTTGCCTTCCCTAATGTAGACGCTGGCCAGGTTTGTGACTATAAACGCCCACAACTCCTGATGTGTAGTCAACTGAAACAAGAGAATAGGTTTAAAAGTACTTGAATTTAAATAGTGTGTTACCATTAAAGCTGTAGTCACTTCACGCACAGGATGATATCACAGACAGCGATTTGAATATTTGACGGTGATCTCAGTTGAGGGGCGAATACTATGAGACATTGGGGAAGAATTCCTCCAAATCTGCTTTGCTTAGTTCTATGAGATCTTTTGTGTCCACTGACATGACAAAGCGGTCTGTGATTTAACACCTCATCCAAACAATGGCACTTCTAGCAATACAGCATGCTGTCTGCACTTGGAGGGTCAGTGTGGATTTTGTGCATAAATTTCTGGAGTGGGGTTTGAACCCAGGAACGTCTAATCCAGAGATGAATGTGCCACCTGCACAGCCAAAGCTAACACCAGATACAGAATTTCAGATAAAGTTCTGCCTCTCAATTCACCACAAGATGAGAGCTGTCATTGTTTGTAAAAGTAAATATGAAAGGTCTCTTACCCTAAGTGCTGTTGTGAACTGTGCTTCTGCATTGTCCATGCAGTTTACAGAGATGCAGTACAGACCCTGTGAGAGGAAAACAAATTCTTAGCACAGGAATAACAGGAGGAATTGTTTGCTCGCAAGTAGGTCTAATCTGTATAAATGTGTGAACAAGTCAGGTCCTCCTTACGAAGTTAAAAGGGAGGGAGTAAGAGAACATAGGAGAGAGACTTCAGCAAAGCAACTGCGTAATAAGAATAATTCCAGTGTCCTTTGTATAATAAGATTAGGAAATAGTGACATAATTATAATGCTACTGAACATATCACCATGACAATACGAATAGCTATAGAAGCCTGTCTTTTAACCTTTGAAAATGTAAACTGCATCAGAAACAGGACATCAGCTCTTCCTTTTGTTTGCTGCGTCAACAGTGTGCACCTGGAGATAGTGAGGACAGTTTTGCAAAAATTTTGTGGCATAGTGGTAATGTCCCTACCTCTGAGCTAAGAAGCCTTGTTTCAAGTCTCACCTGATCCCAAAGTGTATCATAACATCCCTGGACAGGCTGGTTAGAAATAACTGCAAAGTTGAATTTGGAGAGGCCCTTATAGTGTCGTGGTATTGTCCCTACAGGAGTCAGAAGGCTTGGGTTCAAGTCTCATCTGAAAAGGCTGATGAAAAAGAGAGTGAGTGGGTTTGTGTTAGGCCTGTTGTGGCACAGTGCCAGTGTTCCTAACAATGAGCTAGCAGGCCAGGATTCAAGTCCCCCCTGCTCCAGAGCTGTGTCATAACATTTCTGAACAGGTTGATTAGAAAATATCTGTAAAGTTGTGCTTCCAGAACATATTCTGGAGCATAACAGTGCAGACCAAACCCCATTCTTATCCTTTCACCTGCCTGCGAACCTGTCTGTTTCTTCCTCAGTCACCTTGTGATGACACAATTCCAGAGTTTCCCCAATGTAGAGGAGACCACATTGTCAGCAGCGAATGCAGTAGACTAGATTCTTGGAAGTGCAGGTGAAGTGTTGCTTCACCTGGAAGGTATGTTTGGGCCCTTGGATAGTGGGGAGGGAGGAGGTAAATGGGCAGGTGTGGCACCTTCGCCGGTTATAGGGGAAGGTGCCGTAGGGCTGTGCAGAGGTGTTGGGGCTGAAGGAAGCGTGGACCAGGATGTCCCGGAGGGAACGGTCCCTGCGGAAGGCGGACAAGGGAGGGGAGGGGAATATGTGTCTGGTGTTGGCATCTTGCTGGAGATGGAAGAAATGACGCCTGATGATCTTCTGGATGTGGATGCTGGTGGGATGGT
>JAHRHZ010000043.1:3819872-3888694 GCA_024137785.1 Ginglymostoma cirratum | reverse complement strand
CAAATGATGAAGGGTCTAGGCCCGAAACGTCAAGCTTTCCTGCTCCTATGATGCTGCTTGGCCTGCTGTGTTCATCCAGCCCCACACCTTGTTATCTTGGATTCTCCAGCATCTGCAGTACCTCTTATCGCTAGTTCAAAAGTGTATTGGGCCAAAGTTACAAGAAGCAACTTGAGCCCACAAAGACCAAAGCTCTTTAGAAATATGGTCGTGGCTGCTGAAGGTCAATCTCAGCTCCAAGATTTCTCTGCAGGAGTTCTTCAGGGTAGTGCCCTGGGCCCAACCATCTTCAGCTGCTTTATCAATGAGCTTCCCACCACCATAACGTCTGACAATATCTAGGCTAGGGCTGAAAAGTGGCAAGTAACATTTGCATTACACAAATGCCAAGGAATGACCATCTCCATCAAGTGAGAATCTAACCAGTGACATTCAGTGACATTACTATCACTGAATCCTTCACTATCAACATTTTGGGTGTTACCACTGACCAGAAACCGAACTGGAGTAGCCATATTAATGGAGTGACTCGGGTGCAGGTCAGAGGCTAGGAATTTGGCTGCAAGTAACTCTCCTCCCAACTCCCCAAAGGCTGTCCATCATCTGAAAGGCACAAGTCAGGTGTGCGTTGCATTATGCCCCCACTTGCCTGGATAAGAACAGCTCCAATGACACTCAAGAAGTTTGATACAATCCAGGATAAAGCAGCCTGCTTGATCGGCATTTCATCCACAAACATCCACTCCCACCATCACTAAGGCTCAGTAACACCAGCATGTGCCACCTACAAGATACTTGGCCAAAATTCACCTAGGCTAATTAGACAGCACCTTGCAAATCCATCTTGAAGGACAACAGCAGTAGATATATAGGAACAACGCCACCTGCAAGTTCCCAACCTGCCTTGGAACTACATTGGTGTTCCTTCAGTGTCGCTGCGTCAAAATCCTGGAATGGCCCAGCCAGCAATTCCTACACCCCATGAATAAATAAAGAAAATCAGGGCACTTGGGAAGAAAACGATATTCTTCCACCCTCTTAATTCCACAGTTATAAGCACAGATTGGACCTTGCTCCCAAATGACCTCCCCAGCTTTCACTCAACAGATGGAAATTCGGAAACACGGTTAAACTGGGAATATACCATCACCAAGATGTGACAATGTGTCAACACCTGGCTTCAGTTAAAAGTAACGTAAAACATCAATGGAAAATTGATGGAAAATTTTTAAGGCAATACTGTTGCTAATCTTTTTAACAGTTTGATCTAAAAATATACTTCTGGAACACTGGGTGGCGACATGAGATAGAACAGCAACTCTGGCAGCTGGATTTAAGCTCAGTTACAAGTTTTCTTGTTTCAAACAGTACTGTATATTTAAAAGAAACTAATTAGACGTTGTCTTCATCAGATTCATCATCTTCCTCAAGAGATTCTTCTGCACATTTTACTGCTTCGTCTTTGATATCTTTAGGTACGAGCTCACGCCTGCCTTTCATAACTTCTCCAGCCCAGCTTAACTCCAACTCAAAAGATTTATCCTTAGCTTCATCATGGATGATGTGGATTATTTTTCCAACTTCTTTAACCACTTCCCTCCGAGTCATGTCTTTCACCTGCAGCTTCTCAATCTTTGTTTTGCAGCTTCTTTAGCTTTTCCATTTGCACATCCCCAGTAAGTGTGGGACACTCCTGAAGGGTCAATCATGCACATTTGAGCTCAAACGTCTTGATCATAAGATCCCATAATGAAGCTTCTTCCAACTGGCTGCGCAGCACTATACAATTTGTAAACATGGACATACACTGCTACTCTAATGCCTCAATGGAATGTCATATGTATAATTAGATCTAAATTGGAAGCTTCTTCCCTTGCAAAATCGGTAACAGATAGTGTATCTGCCAGAAGACATGCAACTGCCATTCCTACACGACGACTGATGTGAAATATGCATTTGTTGGAGTCTTGTCCACGTAGTTTAGAAAGGACCTATATCTCGACTCTGAACAGTACTCAATATTTACACCTTATCCCAATAGCTGTGTTAATGTTTTCTACAGCTTTCATCGCATATCAAACCTGAAATGCTCACCCATCAGGAGCGTAGGTAGAGGCTGATGAATCATACCCAGTACCAATGGAACTCATTCTGATCTAACTTTAGCAGCAGCAGTGGCACAGGTTACAAGTTTATTATCATTTGTCCATGGGATGTGGACATTGCCAGACAGGCTAGCATTTACTGCCCTTCCCAAATTACCCTGGAGCTTGTGGTGGCGAGCTGTCTTCTTGAACCACTGCAGTCCTTGGTGTAGGCAGCTCCACTTGTGCTGTTAGGAAAGGAGTTCCAGGATTTTGACCCAGAGGCACTGAAGGAATGGTGATATATTTCCAAGTCAGGATGGTGTATTTTTTGGAGGGGAACTTGCAGCTGATTGACATTCCCACATATCTGCTGCCTTTTCTTTCTAGATGGAAATGGTCATGGGTTTGGACGATGATGTCGAGGACTGTAAGTTACTCCAGTGCTTCTTGTAGATGATACATACTGTTGCTACTGTGCACCAGAGAAGGAACTGGAAGTTGAAGGCAATGGATGGGGTGTCAATCAAGCAGACTGCTGTGTCCTGGATGGTGCCAAGCTTCTTCAGGAACAAATTATTGCTGGTGCTGGAGATCACAGTGGGTCAGACAACATCCATGGAGAGACAGCAAGCTAACATGGAGTCTAGATGACTCTTCATCAGAGCTGGTGAAGTGTGGAGAGGACAGCATTTATGTTATAGTTTGAGCGGGGGACAGGGGTAGTGGGTGTAAGGCGTTGGTGGAGAAAGGATGTTAACAGTTTGGATTACATGATCGGAATGTGAGAATGGCAGAACAATGGTGTCTCTCCTGCCGGATTTGAAAGGACAGTAACTGGGATGGGGGGAGGGGAAGACACGATAACAAGATAAAAGAAAAGGAAGAAATGGTACACAATGTAACTCAAATCCATAAGGCTGTAAAGTGCCTAGTCTGAAGATGAGATGTTGTTCCTCCAGTTTGTGCTGTGATTCACTGGAACCCTGCAGCATGCCAAGGACAAACGTGGACATGTGAGCAGGATGCTGTGTTTAATTGAGCGGGAGACCTTATTGACCATTTCCAGTTCCCTGGCCCCAACTGTCTCCTGTTCACCACGAATGTCCAATCCCTCTGTACCTCCATTCCCCATCAGGACAGTCCGTGAGCTCTCAGCTTCTTCCTCAACCAGAGGCCTGAAAAATATCCCTCCACCACCACTCTCCTCCGCCTGGCCAAATTTGTTCTCTCACTGAACAACTTCTCCTTTAATTCATCTCACTTCAGCCAAGTCAAAGGAGTGGCTATGTGTATCCACTTGGGTCCCAGTTATGCCTGCCTCTTTACTGGGTATGTGGAATGATCCTTCTTCCAGTTTTAACTGGCCACCTCCCACAACTCTTTTCTCAGGACATTGATGACTACTTCAGTGCTGCTTCATGGTCCAGCCAGGACTTTGAAAAATTTGTTCATTTGCCTCCAATTTCCACTCCTCTATAACTTTCACATTGTCCATTTCTGACACTTCCCTTTTTTTCCTTGACCTCTCTGTCTCCATTTCAGGGAATAAACTGTCCACTGCCATCCACTACAAAGCCACTGACTCCCTTAGCTACCTTCACTACAGCTCGTCACACCCTACGTCCTGCAAGGACTCCATCCCATTCTCCCATTCCTTTGCCTACATCATATCTGTTTGGATGATGCCACCTTCCAAAACAGCACTGCTGACATGGCTTGCTTCTTCCATGACCATGGTTTCCCACCTACTGTGGTTGACAGGACCCTCAACTGCATCTAAATTATCACCCATTCTTCCGCCCTTGCCCCCTTCTAATCACTCACAACAGCGTGAACGGGTCCCCCTTATCCGCATTTTTCAGCCCACCAGCTTCTGATCACTCTCTGCCATTTCAGACAACTCCAGCAGATCACCACGAAACACACCTTCCCCTCGGACCCCAAAATGCATTTCGCAGGGATCGTTCTTTCTGGGACACTCTAGTCCATTCCTTGACTGCTAATACCACATCCCTTCCCACAGCACCTTCCCACATAACCGCAGAAGGTGCAACACCTGCCCCTTCACCTCCTCCCTGCTCACCATCCAAGGTGAAGCAGCATTTCACCTGTACCTCCTCCAATCTTGTTTATTGTATTTGTTGCACCCAACGTGGCTTACTCTACATTGGAGAAACCAAACGCAAACTGGGTGATCACTTTGTGCAAGCAGGACCCTAATCTTCCTGTAGCTGGTCATTTTAATATAGCTTCTTGCTTGCAAGCCCACGTCTGTCCTCAGCATGCTGCAGTGTTCCAGTGAATCTCACAATACTAGGAAGATGGCAATGTTGCAGCTGTACTGGAACAGCACAGCAAGGGCATGGCTATTTCTGGAGCACAAGGCTTTCAGTGTTATCGCTGGAATGCTGCCAGACCCATAACCCTTGCAGTATCCATTGCCTTCAGCCATTTCTTATTGTCACATAGTGAATTAAATTGGTTGAAGACTGGCATCTGTGATGTTGGGGACCACAGGACGAGGCTGTGATGGATCACCCACTGTACATTTCTGGCTGAGGACAGACACAAATGTTTCAGCCTGGCCTTTTGCACAGATATGCTGTACTTCTCGATAGGCCAAATGGCCTGCTTCCACACTGCATGGATTCTATGACTCTCTATCAATGAGGAGATGCATAATTGTTCAGCCAGCTCCTCCTGCTCGTTGCTTAATTGCCCATCCCCATTCACAAATGAATGTGGCAGGACCACAGAGCTTAGATCTGAGCTATTGGTTACAAGATCACTTAGTCCTGTTCTACTGTATAGCACGTAAATAGTCCTATGTAGTAGCTTTACTAGGTCGACACCCCATTTTTAAGTATGCCTGATGCTGCTCGTGGCATGGCCTCCTGCACGCGTCATTGAACCAACAAAGTGCAAACAGGATGTCATTTAAAAACAAAAGGATGATAATTGGTATAAGTTGACAATCTTACTTGAACAGCTGGTGCGAAGATGGAAACTGGAGACTTGATGAGCTGTTGCAGTTGAAACCTACTGTTAAACCAGCGTAGGGCAGGGAGGGTGTAGATGGGTGAAGTGTGTTTAGCTTATTAAGGAGAGCAGAGGAGGGCTTACACTCCTTCTGAACTGTGGTTCCTTGAGATAGTGCAGACCAAAACTGGGAACTTATTCCTGTGATTATGATATCTCCCTCATTTTAATGAGGTCATGCTGCAGTGACTCAATGTTCAAGAAGCCATTCCATCCTTGTCTGATTATCTTTCTGTGAAGCACCTTGGTAAAGGCACAAAGCAAGCTGTTTTTCAGGTATGTGCAAGTCAGCATATTATCACTGGCTTATTCAAAATAAACAGGAAACATGTTCATAAATTTCGATCCTTTCTTCAATCACTGAACAGTAGCCAGAAGTGGGATTTCTGGGTGAGCTTCTTCCTTGTCTAACTTTGGGCAACTCAGAGATATCATCAAGCCTCAGCAGCACAAATTGGATTTGGAACCTGCTCAGAGTAGATCAGTTGCTCGAAGTAGTGCTTTCACTAACCAAATGATGCTGCAGAGTTGTTGTTTGCTCAAATAAAGATTTGCATTTATACAATGCAAAACAGAAACTGCCACAAATACTTAACAGGTATGGCAAGATCAATGGAGCCAGAAACAGGTTTAATGTTTCAGATGTATAACCTTACATTAGAACTGGGAGAAGGTAGAAATGCAAAAGTTTTTGAGCACCTGAAAGGGGAATGTCAGGAAGGACAAGAGGTCTGCAATATACTGAAGGGCTGTAGAAGTGGAGGTGTGGTGATAATGTCACTGTACTTTTAATCCAGAAACCCAAGCTAATCCTCTGGGAATATGGGATCAAACCCAACCACGCAGCTGGCTGAATTTAAATTCACTTAATCTGACCGGAAGATTAAGCTAGTCTCAGTGATGGTGATCAAGACAACTATCATCGATATTTGTAAGAACTCATCTGGTTCAGTAATGTCACTTAGGGAAGGAAATCTGCCATCCTTACCCAGTCTGACCTACACGTGATCCCTGACCCATAGAAATGTGTACTTGACTCTTAACCACCCTCTGCAATGGCCAAATAAGCCACTCAATTCAAAGGGATAAGCAACAAATGTTAGCCTTGCCAGAGATACACCACCTCATGAAAGAAGAACTATTTTTAAAGAAAATGAACAAAAGGGTTCATGGGCATAGCCATTGGGAACGGTACTGAGACAAGTAAAAACAAAAAATGTGCCAGAAGGAGATATTGATGGCAGCATTCAAACCAGCAGTGATCCAAATCAAACTGATAAAAAATAGCAGAGAAACAATGGAAGAGTAACTGAAATCAGGAAACAAAATGAAAAGGAAGCAGAGGTTATCAGCTAAAATTGTTGAATATGTTAAAAACAAATTGAACAAATGAAACAGTCTCTCAGATTGGACATGTAGCATTTTTTAAGTAACAGCATCATGGTTTCCTTTAGGTGTGTAACACAGGAATTCAAATCTCCAATCCCCAAAAAATATAACTCTTACTCACCAGATAAACCAACACACACATATGCTCCTTTGGTAGCCAGTGAAAGAGGTCTGCAGGGTTAGTGGGCAGAATCTCATCATCATGCAGCGTAGAGATGGTTTGAATACATTGCTGCAGCTGTTTCAGACAGGGCTTCACGCTTTTTACCTTCAAGAATATCACAGATTATTCCATTATTCACTGGTTGTTTTCCTTTTCAGAAGAACGTACATTCACATTTGCTAAAGCTATTATACTGAATGGGTGCATATTCAGGCAGATATTTACTGAAGCATTTACACTTGGACTTACTTTCACAGTTTTCTGACTCCTGCTTCTCAGTCAGAATGTTAGGAGTTCAGGAACAGAAGTTCATAATATGTGTTGACACTCTCAATGCAGTACTGGAGAGTGCACTGTACTGTTGAATGTGCCATCTTTCAGTAGGCATGTTAAACTGAAGTCCCAACAGCTCTTTCATTTGGATGTTAAGAGATTCCATCTCGATATTCAAATAAAGCATCTGTGCTTCCCCTGCCATACTGGTTAATATTCATGCATCAACCAATGACATCAAAAGAACATGTTATTATCATTATCACATTGCTCCTTATTTGAACTTTCTGAGAACAAAGTGGTTGGCAGGCCTGCATTACATCAGTACCTGCACTTCCAAAAGTACTTCATCGGCTGTACTGGGATGTTCTTTGGTAGGGCATACATGATTTATTCAGACTTAAACATCAAATGTAATAATCATTTGTGACAGAATGTTCATTATTCATCTTATCTTCGCATAACTTTTAAAAGAAACCTAACCTCCATTTTTATTGTCTTTGCAACAAGTTATGGCCTCTTCCTGTTATATTGCTAGTCAGTGCAAATCCATTATTTAACCTCTTGTTATCTTTCAGAATCTTGAATGTGTGTTCTGGATAACCTTGGAACCTTTTCTGCTGTCAAGAAAACTTGTGTATAATTTACAGCACAGAACTGATCCTTTATGATGCACATAAGCCTCCTCCTCTATTCTCAAATCAACTTTTCAGCATACCCTTCTATTCTTTGCTCCCTCATATGTTTTAATTCTCTCTAAATCATATCTGTGTTTTTTACCTAAACTGCTACATGAAGCAATGAGTTCCAAATTCTTACCACTCACTGGTAAAGAAGTGCCTTCTGAATTCTCTATTTAGTAATGACTATTTTATATTTGTGACCCTAATTTTTTTTAAAATTAACCTGTTCAGAGATGTTAACACACACCTCTGGAAGAGGTTGGACTTAAACCTGGACCTCCTCGCCCAGAGTTAGGGGCATTACCAATGCAGCACAAGAACCCTTCTGACCCTGGCTGTGCACTCTCCCCACAAGCGCAACATTTTCTCTACAACTGCCATATCAAACCCCTTCATGATTTTAAAGACCCCAATCAGATCACATTATAGGAAAGATACCCAGTCTTTCTTCTGAGCCAACCAGCAGCACTTCACAAATCACATCATTCTGCAAAGGGCAGACTGAACCCAGTCTAATGTATAGACTTAATTTTCAGGCCTGAACCAACACTCATTAATTTTACGGAACGAAGAGCAGGAGTCAGATTTTAATCCCAACTTCACGACCTTCTTTCTCTAATTTCTCTCTCTCACAGGCTGATTTATGCAGAAATACTGATGTATCTGTCCATTCCCCTTGCGCTGCTGCCACCCAATCTTGTGCTAGAAATTTTTGATAACATTTATTTGCTCACCTGTCCGGCATCCAGATAGTGTGTGACTTGTAGCACCAGGAAAAAGACACGTAGTGACTCCTTCTGAATAGGGTTGCCCTGCCAGTTCTCCACAATCTGGCCACACAGAGTCAGGAGAGGGTGAACTTCCTGTAGCTTCCGTTCCATCAACAATAGCTGGAAGCCAGCAGGGAGAAAACACCAACATTAAAACTCATGGTTAAACTCAAACCAACAGATAAACAATCACTATCGATCAATAATTATCGAGCTCCTGTGTTGCTCTCCAAACCTTTCCACAAAGCAGGGGCACAAACCTTGAGTTCTGTCTGGGACCATCCATGGTTGCTTTTTCATGACTTTGCCCCTTGCAGGATGTGGAGATAAAGAAAAAGTAGCTTTTGCCCCTCTTGATAGCATTTCCTCTACCCATGGACTCATTCCACCCCTCTGGAAGTTTATCCAGATTAAAGGTTTACTGATGGATGGGTTACTTAACTGTTAACTGGTAACGATCATCACTAGCATTACCATCTACTGTCTATGGTAACATACTAACACTAAGACTATTTCCAAAAAAGCAATGGCATGCAATATCCCAAAATGTTTTAAATGTGATTTTTTTTGGAGAGGGGAAGGAGGTTTAAAAACAATCTTTGAAAGTTGAAGTGTGTAAACTCAGTTCCACTGGTTCAACAATGTTCGAGTGAGGAAACCCATGACCACTACTACTTAGAAGGGCAAGGGCAGCAGATACATGGGTCACAACCACCTGCAAATTCCCTTTCAACTCACATACCATCCTG
Organism: Ginglymostoma cirratum; assembly: GCA_024137785.1. Lineage (NCBI taxonomy): Eukaryota > Metazoa > Chordata > Chondrichthyes > Orectolobiformes > Ginglymostomatidae > Ginglymostoma > Ginglymostoma cirratum. Next base: position 3,879,541 of record JAHRHZ010000043.1, on the reverse strand, counting down.
ACTTGAAAATATATCACTGCTCCTTCAGTGTCGCTGCTCAAAGCCCTGGAATACCGTGTTCCCAACACCCCAACCAGCACTGAGGGTCCATCTACACTAAATGGACTGCAATAGTTCAAGGCAGACAAAACCAGAACCTTCTCAAGTTCAATTAGGGATCAACAGTAAATGCTAAGCCTACCTCCCATGAATGAATTAAAAACAGGTGACTGAACAACACATGTTGGTTGACATTTCAGTGCCATACTAAAAGTTATATATTTTTCAAAAAAGTTTCCCTTCTTTGCTAGTCGGCTCCGCTCATTTTTCTCTTTCAGAAGTATTTACTCTATTGCAGTTAAAACTTTACAGTCCCCTGTGGGACATTCCACTCTCTCACCCTGGTGGCCATCAGTCACACGGGCTGTGGCTGCCAGCAGGGAACACATTGTTGGTAAGGACTGCATGAATGGTTTTCCATCGGTAAAAGAACTAGGTTGGATCTGGATCCTAATTATTCAAATACATTCTCTAGGTGGCTCAGTGGTTAGCACTGCTGCCTCACAGCGTGAGCGACCCAGGTTCAACTCCACCCTCGGGCGACTGTCAGTGTGGAGTTTGCACATTCTCTCTGTGTCTGCGTGGGTTTTGTCCCACAGTCCAAAGATGTGCAGGTTAGGTGGATTGGCCAGGCTAAATTGCCTACAATGTCAAGGGATGCACAGCCTATGAATTACCCATGGGAAATGTAGGGTTACGGGGACAGAGTAGGCGCTGGTCGTTCTTTGGAGGGTCAGCGTGGCTGAATGGCCTGCTTCCACACCGTAGGGATTCTATGATTAGGTAACGCTGATAAATGTTCAATAGTGCGACTCATTTGGACCAATTCAATCACAGAAGCAAAATACTGCAGATGCCAGAGACCTAAGAACAACAATGTGTATGGAGATGTTCAGCAGGTCTGGCAGCATTTGTGGAGATCCATCTTTCTAATTTCAGTTGGCTAACTGTTGAATCAACCTGAATGAAATTGACTAAATAACCGTATAGTGGGAAACTGAAAACATGGAGGGGGCATTCCTGCTTTATAGGCCTCAACTACTCGCTTGCGAAACTCAAATTCACCGTAGATTTCATAATCCACCTGGTTACTGCGATCACTTTGTTTTGTCACTTTTTAAACCACTGAAGACAACAGCAAATGCTGGATTTCTATAGACTTCCCTTCCAATCAACATGGAAAGAGCTCCAAGGGGTATTTTATACGAGAAATAAAAGATCCCCTAACATTTCTTATATCAATTGCCCAACCATAGAATCATAGAGTCTAATCATAAAGTCCCAATAGTGGGGAAGCAGGCCATTTATACAGTAATAAACTAGCTGCAGACTAGAATGTAAATTCTGCACAATGCTTGCAAGCTAATTTAACTAAATTGGGAAAAAAGCTTACCATGCCTTTGCTTAAGAGGAAGAGTGCTCTGCAAGATAAGAGAGATAAGTTTATATTGATGAACTTAATTAAATAACAGCAATGAAACTCACTTTATGTAAATTACAAAGACATTTCTTAAGCTATCCAGACAGTTAAAGTAGTTTCTGCCACTCTAGAGCCTTGAGTGCAAATTCCAGGCAAACTTTTACATGCAGGACTCAGCAAGTCCTATACGGAGATGCCACCATATAGGCAAGACATTAAATTGAGGGCCTGTGATCCTCTCATGTGAATAAAAGATACCTCAGGGCTATTTTAAAGAGCAGGAAATTCTCACCAGTGTTCTGAGCCAATAATTAACCCTCAAACATTCAAAAAAAAAAAAGTGCCTGTCACCTTGCTACTTATGGGAGATTCCTAAATGCAGTTTGGCAGCTGTACTTCTCATCTTCACTTCAACAGTAGTTCAATGGCTATAAAGCACAATAGCGCTATGACCATGAAAGGCTTTGTGAAAATACAAACCTTTACAATTAAAAATACACCTCTTTCAAAAACAAGAGGAACAAAAGTCTTTTCCTTAATAAAAGACCAAACTATTAACAGTTCAAAATTAATACTCAAATGCTTTCTTTTCCCTTTGGTGATACCAGTATAGAACTCAGAGAGGGTTGCATTGCTGGAGACAGCTTTAACAGGTCACAGTTTATTCAAACTCAAGAAAAGATTTCTTGGGGTTATTTCATCTTTCGAATACCACCCAAAAATGATTAAGAACTGGACCAATTTCTAGAAAGACAGGTTTGAGGCCATGGAATGCTTTGCATCGATGAGAATTTAAAATCTGAGGTATTCACTAAGTGTCTTCTTGTTGCATCTACAAAGATCTCACACCTTCTGAAACAGATCAGATGATTTCAGACAGGGGCCAAGGTAATCAGCAAACTCAACACAACCCCAGGAACTAAACCCAGTACTTTCCAACATGTGTGCAACTTTTGGTTATACTTAACCATGGAAAGCCAAATGTTAGAATGTGGAAATTTCATCCTCCCGTTGTCATAAATGGGATTGAAAGATAAAGAATTGCCCATGCCTTCACAGAAATTTACATTTAGGTCTGAAGGGCGAATTGAAGTTATTGAGGGAGATTTGAGGGAGATATTCCTGCAGAAATCCAGAAAATTGGAGTTTTGGTTTATTTTTTCTCATCTGTGGGAAAAGTAGTGACATAGCTCTTAATCCAGAGGTTTTGTTGTTACCTTGTATATTCTGATCCTACTACCCTTGCATATTCGGCTCCAACTCCTAGGAGGTCACATGCTGAAACCAAATCTTTTTCTAGTGTGTGCAGTTGCTGGTGGGCAGGGAAACAAAACAAGAGATAAAGATTTTTTTCCAAAATCATCTTATATTCACTTTAATATTCAGAAATGCAACATGTATGAATGAGATCAGCCCTCATATGTTCAGAACTCAGCAGCTGTGAAAATCTACACATTAACTTGGTGAACTGCCTGCGAGACACTGAACAGACAGACTTCCTGGCTGCGACATTCGTTTTCACTTATGCACCCCCCACCTTAATTGCACAGGACACCTAGAGCTGACCTTTGCAAAACAACTCCACGTTGCTGAGGTGATTTTGTTTTTATTGATCTAACACTTCACCTTTGAAATCAAAGGAACACCTCCTAATCAGTCATCTTAATCTCTCTTGAACATCATTTGTTAGTCCTAAACTATAAAAAGGCATAGCTAAAACTATAGGAACTGCAACTACAGCTTCACCTCCAGCTCAATCAATAAAGGAGAACCAGAAAAATTCAGTCTGAATTAAACTGGTTGATCTCAGCCCGATAGCAATAGTGATAGTGGTTAGTGTTTTGGATGATCCATGAAACTGAGATCTGATCTGTTGTCTCAAGCAGATGTTGAAGATCCCATAGCACTAAAGTATAGCAGAGCAGTCCTCATGGTATTCTGGCTAGTAATTATTCATCAACAAACATCACTAACTGGGAATTATGATAGCAGTGGCTGTGTTACTGGACTAATGACCAGGACAGAGTTAAAATCCCACAGCAGCTTGAAATTAAACTCAATTAACTAGAGAAGTGTGGAATAAAAAGCTTGTATCATCATGGTGACCATGAAACTAACATCACGAAAATGCATCTGGGTCATTAATGCCCCTTCATAAGGAAAGTTGCCTTCTTACCTAGTTTGGTCTATTTGTGACTCCAGATCCATAGCAGTGTGGTTGACTCTTAACTACCTCTGAAATAGCTCAGCAAGCCACTCAGCTGTATTGGAGGTGGTCGCTTACCGTCATCTTCTCAAAGACAATTAGGGACAAAAATTAGTGAGGGTGGCATGGTGGCTCAGTGGTTAGCACTGTTGCCTGACAGCACCAGGCACCCAGGGTCAATTCCACCCTCGGGCGACTATCTGTGTGGAATTTGCGCGTTCTCCCTGTATCTGTATGGGTTCCCGCCAGGTGCAGCAGTTTCCTCCCACAGTCCAAAGATGTGCAAGTTAGGTGGATTGGCCATGCTAAATTACACATGGTGTTCAGGGATGTGCAGGTTAGATGTGTTGGTCATGGGAAATGTTAGGTTGCCCTATCCTTTATTCCAAAACTGACCCCCTGGCTCTAGACCACTGCAACGAGGGTAAATACCCTTCCTGTATCTAGCCTGTTGAGTCATGTAAAAGTAAGATAGTCCTAAGTTTGTGAAAAGCATTGCATAAATGTAACTGTTTTTTCCTTTAGGAAGACATGAAGTGGGAAAGGAGAGCGGAAAGCGAACCAAAGCCTATTGATCAAGTTTTAAAAATGAGCATCTGTAACAAAGTGCTACAAATATCAAACTGCGTGTTTTGATTTCATCCCTTTCTTTCCTTGTGAAGAAACATCCAAGGTTCAACACTTCTTAAGCTCTAATGCTAAACATTTTTTGCTGAACTCTATTACATGTAAGAAACTAAAAGGTACATACTGCAAGCTGAAAGAGCAATCGACAATGCCAGTAAGGCGTCTGCTGGGAGATCTGTATTGCCTTCCGTAAAAGTGGCTTTGCTGAATCAACCAGATTCTAAAGAGGCAACAAAGCATCATTACTTCAAACTGATAAGCAAAAAGGCAGAGTCCAATCTTGCAGACACATAAAGCAGCCACATAGCCAGAGGTGAAATTGATCCACTATTTACAACACAAAACTACAGCAAAATTTTTATTAACCAGCACCAATGGGACCGGTTGATCAAATAGTCCACATAATCAATGTAAAAACACACACTAAGTAATAGAAACATAATGCGGAGCTATACAATCTTACACTTTATTTACAGCACAAATCACTTTATTAATAATGCAATATTGCCTTAAATAAAACTTACAGGGAGACAGCCTTCTCACTCGCACCCTCAACTGACAACTCAAACATGGCAGTGATCTCAATAATACAGTAAAATTACGTTAATTCTGTATATAATTTTTGCACTTTATTGAGAGTGATGGCTCATAAAGTACCAGATTAAACAGCATTTACTGTACAACATAGCTTGTCATTGACGTAGCAGGCTTCGAACCGTAGGTTTTCTTTAGTTCAGTTTCAGAGCTTTCTACTGGTCTTGTTTCTTGGTGTCGACCCCTGTCAGTTGCGACCATTGCCTACTTTATCAACTGCTCTATACTCAAGCTACAGATGTTTTTGTACATTAAATACATTGCCGACTTCCCTCATTCTGTTGATATCTCTGCTCACTATATTGTTTCCCATTCTACCTTGTTCTTTCCTGGATCCCCTAAACTGTGAAACCACAGCACTTGCTACTGGCTATTAGTTCTTGCTTCATCTCATCTTCTTTTCAGCCCTGGCAGTGGCCTTGACTATTGGCTCTGGGTTTTAATCTACCATATAAAGTCACGGGTATAAGGCATCTATTGCAAAAGATTGATCAATTCTTTGGATCAAATTCTACCTCAAAGTAAAATCATGAAAGGGAAGGATCAGCATATTGACATTTCCATGCAAATCCTGTCAGACTGTACTCATGAATATAATTTCTCTGTCCTTCTTTTCAATTCCATTAATTATTACCCTGCTCCGAAAGCCTTAATGCTCCACTCTCTACTTCAGCCCTGGCTCGCCTACTGATTTAAAATTTCCGCTTTCAGTACTGATCTTGCTGGGCTGTTGCATGAGTTTAACTCCATTGCCAGAGGGATAAGTGCAGGAGGGAGTTTCTGTTTAAATATCATAGTGTTTAAACAACAGGTTATAGGCATGCTGCCATCCTTCACTTTACTTTCACCTTATTTAATCCCTTTGCTAGAATGTGTGCAGAACTTCTGTTGACCCAAAGTACTAAAAATAAGCTCCAAAAACAGAAAATCTCTGTCCTGGGATTTAAATCAACCAATTCCCAGTTTGAAGAACTAGAGGAGGAGCCCAAAAACAGCATGTTGGAAAATGTTCCACTCTGCCAGCACTGATATTTAAATAGCAACTCTCCTTTTTGTCTTTGACTTCAGTCCCAAATTTCACTGCAATTTTGAAATCAGGATCAGACCAGCAGATAGAGATGAGATTTATAATCAAATCTGGCCCAATAGGGGTGATCCAGAATGCACCAAAAGCTAATAGATGCTATCTAGAAGCTCAAGAAAGTCTCAGTCTAAGTATTCTGCATAATACTGGTTTTCACACTATAGAAAGGATATGACGACTTATGATGTGGCAAATGTATGAGATACGACACGCTGCAGGTACAGATAGACCAGCAGGGTAGATTTAAAATAGACAGTAAATGCCTGAATGATAGCAGGAGGATAGGTCTAAAATTATTACAGCACTGGAAGCGTGTAACACACATTAAGCAGTTGCTACTCCTAAGTGATTTCTAAATAGCTTTCTACTGCAAAACACACACAACTAAGCCACAAAAGGGAGAGAGACCATTAGGCCTAATCACTTGTCTATGTATTTATCCTACATATGAAGAAATATCTTTAAACACATTAACTCATCTTCTCCCAATATTTCTTCACCTCTTCTTTAACCTAACTAACCCACCTAATCTTGAACAGTTTTATTTTTGCCTCAATGATCCATTAACCTCACAACCCTTTTCTACACCTCATATTTATGCTTGTAACTGTCTATTTAATCCTATATAGCTCCAAGACTGAATACAGCCTGCTCTTCTGAATACACTGTCCCATGTTTCCATAATTTTGAACTCTATCATGCTGTCCTGCAATCTGTGGCATTCTTATGAGAGAAAACCTTTTTTTTTCAACGTTCAAAAATGTTTGTATTTCCTCAAGCCAAACGGAATTCCAGTAAGTCTATGCTGTACCCTCATTAAAGTCAGAATATCCTTCAGTCCAATACCTCACAGAATGCTCTAACTGAGCTCTCCTTAACGTTTAAGATAGGATAATTTATCACTTGGCCTTTAAATTCTATGCCTCCTCTTGCAATAAAACCTAGAATTTCATTTGTTTTTTAAATTTTTCTCCTACAGGCTTTGCAAACAAAGGAGCTGTCTTTTAATATTCTATGAACCAGTATCCTCAAATTCATCTGTTCCTCTCCCACTCCAAACCATTTTAAGTATCAACAATACCATCATTTTTAACCAAAATGTATCATCACACACTTAGGGATGTTACATTCCACTTGCCACTTTTTAATCTACAGTATTTCATTTTAGCTCTAGTCCTTAGATTTTTTTGGTCTCCTAAAGCATTAACTCTGTTTCTTATTTAGTTACCAGCTGTAAATTTCCACAGTTGGCTACTTAGGTATAGAAACAAAATCACTGATACAAACAATGAACCGAAATAGCTCCTGTAACTGAACTCTCGGCATAGATCTCACTTTCAAATTGATCCCCACCACCAGCAACCCCACCTTCTGCTGTCCAGCTACTCAAAGATACCCTCAACTTTGCCCTCTTCTAACCAAATTTCAATTCTACTTGTCACCCCCAATTCCAAAAAGATCCATAATCTTCTCTAGTAATCTCCTGATAAAGTCCTTGCACATATATCTACTGCATTTCCCTCTCCATTTAGCAAATCTGTTACCATTTCAAATTTGATGAGGTTTGTCAAGTATGGTTCAGCCTTTTGAAATCCATATTGGAAAGTTTCACCGAACTTCTTTTTAAATCAGCACACACGGTGACTTCAAAGATGCCAAAATCTTGCCTACCAGAGGTTCAGATAACTCACCTATAATTTGCTGCATTAGCTCCACACCCCAACCCCTCCCAAAAATGCACACTATGTTGTCTACTGGCCAATCCTCCAGCACATATCCACATTCTTTAGAGACTTGAACTTCAGTACGGCATTCTGAATTTTATACTTTTTTTAAAAATGTTAAAGGTTAATATTACAGTTTTCAAAAATTCTTTGATTGGCTTTGAGTACATCCAAGTGCAAAAAATGATATTTTCCTAAAAAGCAAACAATTATTATCACCAGTAACATGACACACAAAACAGGATATCCACTTTCCAACTCTATCCATTGAATTCTACCCTGTCAGCACCATCACAAATTGTAAACTGCATTTTATTTGATTCAGATCGTACATCTGATCAGGCTTGCAGTCCTTATAAAGTGCTGAGAAATGCACATTATCCCTGCAATAGAGACTGTAGGAAATTGAAAGTGAATTGATTTCATCAACTTTAATGAAAAACAAAAATCTTACCTGGTGGCAATATAACTCTGACAAAAGACTGGCTGCTTCAAATTTGATATCTTCAAACTGTGGAATCTAATATGTTCAGGTCAAGGGCTAACCATTTGTAAACAGCTGGAACACATAGCAATGCTAATCCCTCTCGTCACTACTCCAAAAAGATCGCATCTTTAACTGAAAGGGCAAAAACAGTAAGAACAAATGCAAGAACAATACAACATTCCCAGAATGTGTCCCTTTTAAAAAAAAAAATCTGACTTGCGCAATTTCCAAGAAAAAGCATCATTCACATTTTAACAATTCAGCAGATTGCTCTCCAACTGTTAGGAACAACCAAGTAAGAAATTTTAAACACCACAAAAGGGTAGTGACCACTAGCTAGAAGTAATCCAGCTTAATTCCATTTGTCAGATTCATCAATTGCTTCTTCCATTGATGCCTCCAGTATTGCTGTCTGAAACAAACAGATTTGAGGCATTACAATTTGCCTCAGTAGAAGTTGAATGCCCAATTACCACACTCTGGCTGTCCAATCCAGTAGTACAAGGCCTGCAGGGTGGCCGCATTGGAAAAATGGGACCTGCTGGTTGGAGGCTCCAGTAAACTGCCAAGTTAAAAGGAGAAATCACCTAGAGTTTGATCGAAAAGATTGGTTTGAAGGATGCTTTTAAAGAATGGTAAGAAGGTGCAAAGAATGAGTCATTTAGAGAAGGAATTCCAGACCATGAGACTTAGGTAACTGAGGACAAGTTCGTGAATTGAAGAGTGTATGGGAGGCTGTTTGACAGTGTCAGCGGAAGAGTTGTGGAGGAGCGGAGAAAATTCTTGTACAGTTGGAGGTTATGGAGATTGGGACAGATGACACAGTGAGAGGGTTTATAACGGATGGTGCAAGTTTCAAATTGAAGGCGTTGGGGAACTGAGTGTCAATGTTAAGTCAGCGAAGACAGATGATGGGTGAACGTGATCTACTAGACAGCACAGGTTTGGATGAGATGACATTTATGGAGGGTACACTTCTCATTGCTGTGGAAAGGCTGCCAACATAATCCACACTCCAGTAATGCTCTCTTCCAATCTCTTCCGTCAGGCAGAAGATACAGAGACTTGAACACAATGCAACAACAGTTCAAGAACAGCTTCTTCCCTGCTATTATTAGAATGCTGAATGGACCTCTCTAACTTCAAACCATGTTGATCTTGCTTTGTGCATCTTGTGTGCAGCTGTAACCAGTATGCCTCGTTCTGCCTAAGCACCCTATGATCTGTATGTCCTTGCTTGCTAAGATCTGCCTGTACTGCTCGCAAAACAAAGCTTTTCACTGTACAGGTAGTTCTACTACAACACGTTTTTCGTTAACACAAATTGGCTGTAATGCAATTGATGAACAGTGGACACTGTTTGGATAACGCAAACTTTCTGCTGTATAGGTATAGCGATTTTCTGTTGCGATTTCCCTATAACATGATTTCCGATGGCAATTTTATATCGCGCGAGGTCACACAAGATTGCAACTATTACACCATAGGGGAACTAACTGTACTTCAGTACATGTGACTACAATGAATCAAAGCAAATCATATGTGAGGTAGGCCAAAAAAGCATTGTAATTACTGGTGCTAGAGACAAAGGTAGCAACAAGAATTTTAGCAGTAGATTAACTAAGGGAGAGCGGAGATGAGCAATGTTACAGAGGTGGACATAAGTGATCTTTATGATGGAAAGTAAGCTTAGTTGGAAGTAAATAGAATACAGATGTTGCAAGCTGGGGGATCACACTGCATTTTGTAACTTATACTACCTGTTAGTCATCAAGTTTAGAAAATATCAACAGTTGATTAGCGAGAAAGCAAAACAGGAGATCATAATGAAAGAATTTTCCTCTTCATACAAACTGCTGGAATTTGTTGGTAGCTGCTGACATGTACTTTGTGTTTACGAATAAAAGGATACTTGTTGGGATATTAACCACTGAAAGAAAGTGGAAAAAAGTCAATTAGTCACACTTATAATGTTAAACAGTGTTCAAATCATGAGTACCAAACCCACCTCCAAAAATAATTCTATTCACCTTAAATCATCTCTCTTCTAATAAATGCAACTTTCCATCATCTACATCAATTTAAAAATCTAACCTTGTTACTCCGGAATCATTATTTCCCAATTTATCTCCGTATTTAAAACTTTAGATCCTGGGACTTGCCATTTGGACTTTAGATTCTTTCACAGCTTTGTTGACACCCTTCATCTCAGTTTCTAATAGACACTGCACACTAGAACAATTACCACTGTTTCAACTTGACCCGTCAGCTAGAAATTCTGGACATTACAGTTTTCTTGTGGGGTGTTAACAGGGATGAGCTTCAAATATAAGCAAAGGTTGGAACAGTTAGGATGATTCTCATCAAAACACACAAGGTCAAGGTGTGATTCAATGTTTTGAAGATGTTAAGCTTTCACAGATTAAATAGAGAAATACAACATTCTTGTTGAGTGGGTCAATAACTAGACATCAAATACTTAAAATCATTGGCAAAAAATCCAGCACAGAGATAAGGAGAAAAGGTTTTACTCCAAGAGTTGTCAGGATCAGGAAAGTTTTATCCATAAAGTTACTGAAATCCAATTCCATAACAATTCTAGAAGCGGGCTGGGCTCAGTACGATGAAAAGTCACAAATTTCATTGACCAGTATAAACGGAAATGGTGAACTCCGAGTCAAAGTGCTTGATTAGGTGTTGCCCTCTACAGCAACAGGTTTAATTTTACTGAGGTTGCCATAATACATAAATTGAAGTAATTAATTTTGGTAAGAAAGCATGAAAAAGAATGACAATATAAAGGATACAGTTCTAAAAAGAATATAGGAGCAGAAGGTTCTCAGGATATATGGTACAGTTGAGAAAATGCTTCAAAAAGCAGAAGGGATCTGGCCTTTATAAACATGGTTACAGTACAAAACAAGGGCTGTTACAATACAACTTTATAAAACACTGGTTTGGCCTCCACTGGAGTACTGTGTTACTTCATGAAGAATAATAGAACCCGAGAGTGTTCAGGAAGCATGAGCAAGAATGGCTGCAGAGATAAGTTACACAGAAATGGAAACACCTGAATCTCTTCCCCTTGGAGGAGACGATTTAAGTTTTTTGCCATTGGTTTTAAAAATTATGAGAGATCTGGGCAGAACCGAGACGGTTTACTTTATCGGAAGAACTGACAAACCAGAGGGAACCAATTTTGTATGACTGACAAAAGTTGTATGGTGGCATGAGAGAAAAAAATTGTTCTGTAGCTAGAGTCAACACAGTGTGGAGCTGAAGGAATGCAGGTCAGGCAGTAGAGGAGTAGGAAAGTCAACGTTTTGGGTCAGGACCTTTCTTCAGAACTACAGAAATGTGCTGACTCTGGCTCCAGCATCTGCAGTTCTCGGTATCTTCTGTTCTGCAGTTAGGCTTTGGAATGCACTGTCTGACAGTGCGGTCAAGACAGATTCAAGTAAAACCTTCAAAGCTGAACTGGATAAGTATTTGTAGACAAAAAATTGCAGGGCTACTGGAAAAAGATATGAGTGAGATTAGGCAAACTGCTTTAGTACAGAACAAGAACAAACACAATGGGTCAAACAGCCTCTCTGTGACCACAAGAAATAGAAACAGGAGTAGGCTGTTTGGCCCATCAAGCCTGTTCCACCATTCAACAGGGTCTTGCTGATCCGCCATTCCTTATGTTCACTTCCCTGCCCTTTCCCCTAACCCTTGAGTGCCCAATTGATCAAGAATCAATCTCAGCATTAGGTATACATAAAACCTCTTGCCACAGAGAGCTGTGGGGGCAGGAGTTCCAAAAACTCTTAACCCTCAGAGAAGAACTTCCTCCGCAATTCAGACTTAATTCTGAGACTGTGCACTCTGGTCCTAAACTTTCCATGAAGGGAACTGTCCCCTCAGCATTTACCCTGTCAAATCCCTTAAGAAGCCTTTATATTTCAAGAGACCACCTCTCATTCTTCTAAATTCCAATAAGCAGAGTCCCAACCTGGTTAACCTTTGCTCACAATTTGAGCAAACCTGAAATGAACATATAGTTTCGCTCTGTCCACAGGGCCTTCAAAATCCCTGGTTCTAATACCAAATCAGGTGTACAGTAATGAATACAGATTAAATAAATTACTTTTATATAGTGCCTTTAGTACAGTAAAAATTCCTAAAGTGTGTCCCGTGAGTATTAAATAAAATTTGACACTGACCCACAGAGAGACATCAGCACAGGTGGTCAAAGTCTTGGTTAAAGACTTAGTTTCTAAGTTATTTCTTCAAGAGGAGAGAGGTAGAGAATTCAGGGCTACATGGCCACCAATCTAATTGATTTAATTGAAGCTTAAGTGTCATTGTTTCTATTTAAATAATCAATGTGCAAAGGTACAGAAAAAAGGCAGAAGGATGGCATTAAGTCTTGACACACATTTGGAGAGCTAGTGAAAACATAATGGCACATTGGCTTCCTCCTGCACTGTAACACTTGTAAATTGTGGAATGATTAAAATTGGGATGCAGAACGAGACCAGCAGTGGTGAAGTGCAGAGATCTCAAAATGGAGCTGGGCAAAGTCATGGAGTGAACACTTCATCTATTACCTAACGCAAGTAACAAGATCACTACTGTACATTTACCCAGGATCAAAAGCCTTACATTATCCCTGTGTTGAATTCTAGATAATACAATACCTTCTCATTCAAAAACTAAAATAGGATTACTGAAAACATTGGTAGGTACATAAAAGGTATACAGAAATAAAAGACATAACAAGCTTTAAGAGAAGTGGACATTCAGCTAAAACCGAAGATCAGAATGTATTTTCAAGTTTTTTGTTCGATATGTTTTTAATAATTAGCTTTAAAATTGGATGCCCCAGTTAGGTCAATGCCTAACAAGCTCAATGGAACTCTGCAGCATGAAGGAACTGTTGGCTTCTCTAACCACCTGCACAATTTCAGCTCTCAACTGGTACAACTGCTGTTAGTTTACTGACATGATATCAATCTCTCACAAGCATGATCACAAGAACATCAGTAGATGAACGATAAACTATCTGGTGTTGGCTGAAGAGAGTATCTTGACTAGGATGCCATTCCTTCTTTGTCACTGGATCAACATATTAGAATTTGCTATGTGTAGGAGCACCATCAACACAAGGACTGCAGCAGTTCAAGAGCAACAAAGCTGGATTTTTTCCAGAAACACCACATCTGGAGTGCAAATCAATTATTTCAAAAAATACTTGTATTGGAATGAAGGTAGAGTCTGCAAATCGCTTCATATTTCGCCTGAAAAGGTTGTCTCCCAGGAGATATCAAAAATAGTCATAGTAAATCTAAAAGCAGCTAGGGAGGCAGGCAACACGTTGGTTTTAAACCAGTGTAGTAATTATAAGACATTGTACCTGCTTTGGCTATTGCAATTTTAGAAAAGAAAACTTTGAAATTTATCAGTTGTCAAACATCATTCCTAATGCAAGACAAAACTTATGCAGAAGTTTGAAAAAGTAAATTGAACTCCTTGTGTCTGAATTGTGACTGGGTGACACCATTCTACCATGTGTGATACAGACATGGGGACTTGACATAAAGAGGTAACTGCCAGGTAACAGACATTAATTTATCACTTCTGAAAGTGCATACCACACACACCTGCATAGCGATAGACCATTCTTCCACCTGTCCCAAAAATACTGCAATACATCAACGTAACCAGCACCTTTGTGACATCCATCAACAGCCAAAGAAAGTTATGTACTGTTCATTACACCAACTTTACATCTGAACATTTAAACCACAAACTGCAAACTGAAAGCAGCACAGGCTCATAACCACAAATAGAAACTAAACTCAAATTACATATTGCTGATGAGAATACGAAAGGGGCTCTGGTCACACGAAAACATAAGCTCATCATCGAAACACAAGGAGATTAAATTAGAAATCCCAGTCCATTGCCTTAACAAATAAGTGTATTGCATAGTCTAACACTGAGCTGTTCAGCTAAGAATCAGTTCCTGATCTGAAATCTCAATCTCAACAAGCAAGTAATCTCACTGCCCTATAATAAGGGGGTGGAAAATAGATCAGCCAGGGTGCCCACTCCAGATTGTTTACTGAGGGAAATACCCATTCATGTATTTCCACCAGGGGAGTTATTATTTGGGATCTGCTCCTCTATCCTGACTCCATCAGTGTTAATTAGCGTAATGTCACTGCTGATGTACAGAGATGTAGTATTGGAAAGTTGTTGCTGGTTTAGAACCACATCCCACTGACTGTATCAAACAATAGGAAATACCGTGAGGTAAACAGCAGAGATGAAGAAAATACATAGTTCATCCTTTTTAGGGACAGTACATCTTCAAGTTTCTTTTCAATCACCACTCAGACCTCTCTCCAACATCGGAATCACATTCCATTGTTGGTTTTTCCATTCCATGCAAAATGCCATTTATTGACATAGGTCCTGATCTGCACACTCATTGTTTATCTCTGCTATCTTTCAACTCTTCCACCCAGCTTTTATCCCTTTTGCTGTACTTTAAAAAAAGTCAGGTTTGCCTCAGTCGTGCCTGGTATTGGTTAAGGACTAGGAAAATATTTCACATCACCAGCTTCATAACTTTGATTGCGATGAAGGTCTGTCATAACTTGGCAAAATACAGTCGCAGAGTGACGAACATGCAGTTTTAGTGAAGCATTTAGAAACAAAATTTACATTTCTATAACACCTTCGCACTGAAGTGAAATGTTTCAAAGCACTCCGTTATGTTAATTTGCTTGAAAACAATATCCTGGTTGTTACCAGTAACCAGAAACGGAACTAGACTAATACTTAAAAACTGTGGCTACAAGAGCAGGCTGATAGTTAGGAATCCTGCAGCAAGTAACTCACCCCCTGACTCCCCAAAATGTGTCCACCAATTACAAGGCAAATTCAGGAGTGTAATGGAATACACCCCAGCTACCTGGATGAATCCAGCTTCAACAAAGTCAAGAAGCTTGACACGATCCAGGACAAAGCAGCCCACTCGACTGTGTGTGGATGTGGTGCCACTCTCTCCTTCCGGCACTGATGATCAGTAGCAGCAGTATATACTATCTACAAGAAGCGCTGCAGAAATCACCAAGGCTAATCAGACAGTTAGACACCATCTTCCAAACTCAAGACCACCTTCATCAGAAAGAAGACGGACAGCAGATACATGGGAACATCACCACCTGCAAGTTCCCCTCTAAGCCACTCACCATCCTGACTTGGAAATATATTACTGTTCTTTCACTGTATCAAATTTCTGGAACTCCCTACCTAACATCTTTATGGGTGTACCTACAGCAAATAGACTGCAACAATCAGGAATGCCACTCACCACCATGTTCTTGAGGGCAGTTAGGGCTGGGCAATAAATACTGTCCAGCCAGTGAAGTCCACATGATGGAATGTTAGACAGAGCATAATAAACACCTATTTTGAAAAGTGCATTCGGATCTGAAACATGACAGTATCTCAGGTTAACTTAGATTGTGAATGAAACATTTACAGAGGTGTGCAGTAACATCTCTGAACAAGGTGATTAGAAAAATAGGTTAAATTAGAAAAGTTAAATGCCAATCAATATTGAATCAAGCTTTTTCTTGTAAGTGGTCTAAAATTTGAGCCCTGCACTGATTTAGAGACCAATGTAGAAAATCAAAACTTGTACTTAAATAAGCAGAAAACTTTCAAAAATGATCAAGGAGTTGGTAGCAAGTATACCATGAAAAAGCACATTTGACATTCAGAACACATTTTGTGCTTTACACACTCAGAAGTGCATCATTGTGACGATCTCCCCGCTGTGGGAAAGATGTTGTTCAACTTGAGCGGGTTCAGAAAAGATTTACATAAATGTTGCCAGGATTGGATGGTTTGAGCCATGGGGAGAGGCTGAATATACTGGGGTCTTTTCCTCTGCAGCGCTGGAGGCTGAGGGGTAACCTTATAGAGGTTTATAAAATCACAAAGGGCAAGGAAAGGATGAATAGCCAAGATCGCTTTCCCAGAATAGCGCAGTCCAAAACTAGAAGGCATAGGTTTAAGGTGACAGGGGAAAGATTTAAAAGGGATCTGAGGGCCAACATTTTCACACAGAGTGTATGGAATGAGCTGCCAGAGAAGAAAGTGGAGGTGGGTACAATTACAATATTTAAAATGCATCTGGATGGGTACACAAATAGAAAGGGTTTAGAAGGATATGGGCAAAAGCTGGCAAATGGGACTAGATCAGTTTTGGATATTTAGTCAGGGCCGATCAGTTGGATCAAAGGATCTGTTTCCGTGCTGTATAACTGACTCTGTACGCTCTATTTGTCTGGATGAGTGCCATACCAATAACTATCAAAAGGTCTGACACTATCCAGTACCAACCAGATACCTCACCCACCACAACCAAATCATAAATGTGAACCACCCACAAGATAAACTGCAGCAACTCACAAATGCTCCTTCAGTGTCACTACCCAAACCACTTTCACCTCGAAGAACAAGGGCACCTGGCCCATGGGAACACCACCATTTAGAAGTTCCCCTTCTAGTCACACACAATCCTGATTTGGGACTACAGCATCAGTCCTTCCTTGTTTAAGATCCTAGAATTCTCAATCTATACCACTTGCAAGCACACGCACTAAATGGATTGCAGATTTTTAAGTAGACCGCCTATCACCACCTTCCCAAAGGGACCGAGGGATGGACATAAATTTGGCCTTGTGAGCAAAGCCTACATCTCATAAATAAGTAAAAAAAGCAAGAATCAGTATTAAAAATCCTAGGTGAGGTACTATGATTAGCTCGACTTTGCAAGTGCTGCCAGCCTTTTCTCTTCTGTCATAACACAAATTGTTTACTCCCTGGTTCTTACTCTTTTGTTCTCGATTGCCTCACTTTCTTTATCTTGCTGCAATAAATAGGTTGCAGAATCTATTCCTGCAATTTCTATTTATATTCCAACCTTCGAGCACAGGGCAGTGGGACTAACTGAAGAAGAAACCGAAAGAACTGCAGATGCTGTAAATCAGGAACAAAAACAGAAGTTGCTGGAAATGCTCACCAGGTCTGGCAGCATCTGTGAAGAAAGAATCAGAGTTAACTCGTTCTGAGGAAGGGTCACCGGATCCGAAACGTTAACTCTGACTTTTTCTTCACAGATGCTGCCAGACCCGCTGAGCATTTCCAGCAACTTCTGTTTTTGTTCCTGATAGTCTCAATTTGGCATGATAGTCTGAATGGCCTTGTCTTGTGTTCATACAAATATGAGAATCAGTTTTCTAATCCTGACTGAACAGTCATGTACAAATAGATATTAAAATTTCTGTTGAAATGCTTGAAGTGTTCAAAAATAGACACAAACATGCCTAAGCACATGGAGTCTGTTTAACAAGAAACAATCAGCCTTATCCGAACAATGACAATCTGGTTTGCATCATATCTCGACTCTGCCTTTTTTTAAACCACTGCAGACACATTTTGCACTAATATTAAAATAAAAACCAGCAAAGGGTAAGATCGAGATAAAGTTTAAGAGATAACAGATCTCCAACTGAATTGTAAGACAAATCTACTGTCTCTCCAGGTGACAACATTTAAAAAAAAAATTCTTATCAGAATTCCCATCATTGGTTTTGTTTTTGATGTGTGTCGATATAACAATTATTTTCAGTGTCCCAATCGACATTCACCCTCCAATGGCGTTACCGTTTCCGTGTTATTTGCCTACATAACATTAGTGACTGCCCTTCGATGACAAAGACTTTGCAGATTCTACTTCATCTGCTTTGCTTCCAGTACGTTTTGTTGGTTCCACCACGATGAACCCTTTCATCTGCTCACTGCCACATCTACTACTGCATTGTACGAATTGATCGACACGCATTTTCGTGTTGGGATCTTCTTATCCGAGTTTTCATGAACTTTTGCATCAAGAGAAATCCCCTCTCCCCCCCCACTCGGTCGCTTTGCTGTTGATACCCAAGGGATGCCTATCACAGCATAGGAGGGGAATGTTTATATTATTTGGATCATTTATTCCCCCCGTCTCAGATTATGGCTCCGATCGTGAAGCTTCTGTTTCCCACCGCAAACATTCCCCCCCCGATTTCAGACAGCGACCCAGACCCTCACCCCCACTCCAATCTCACCGCCTTTTCCAGATGGGAGCGGGCTTGCTCGGTGTTCTTCGTGTGATGATAGAGGACGCTGCCGAGCTGGAGATGGGTGCGGGCCTCGATGCGCTGCGTCGGCTTGAAGTGGAAGACGGCCTGCAGGCAGTGCACACACAGCTTGATCTTGGGCGGGCTGGCCGTACGGAAGTTCTCAGCGAAGCCCAGCAGCGCCAGGTACCAGGCGTCCGTGTACTGGGGCGGCGGCTGCTGTTGCTGGGGCTGCGTCTGAGCCGGCGGCTGCGCTTGGGGCTGCGGCGGCTGCTGCTGCTGAGGGCCGCTAGCGCCAACCGCCGCCATCTTACCCGCATCCGCCACAAACATCGCGGGAGGCAGCGAGCGCCGGCCCGCGAACTGGGGCGGGGCCTAGGTGTGGGGCCACATCGGGGAGGGGCGTAGGGTGAGGGACGGAGTCTGGAAGCGTGGGGCGTGTCCTGGCGAAGGGCGGGGAAGCAGCAGTGTTAGGGCGGAGCCTGAGGGGGTGGGGCACGTTGTGAGGCGGGGCCTGCAGCGACTGGGCGGGCGTTAGACGGAGGAGGCAGTGGCTGGCATGGGCGGATGGGCCGGGAATTGGGCGGGGCCCCGCGTGTGGGCGTGGCATCGCGGGTAGGCGTAGGGGCTTTCGGGGTTGGTCCTCATGGAGGGGGTGGGGCTTTAAGGACGTTCTGGGGGCGAGGGAGCCTGCCAGGGGAGGGAGGGCCCTCGTGGGAGAGGGCGGGGTCCGTGTGAAGAGGCGGAGCTTGGCGTGATGAGGGCGCAAGTATGAGAGGGATGGTCCAGGGAAGGGGGCGTGTCCTGGGTAGGGGGCGGTACCGGGAAAGGGGTGGTCCTTGGGATGGGGCGGGGTTGATGGGTGGTGAAGGGGGTGGGGCCTGAAGTGTTGGGGGTGGAGCCTGCAGGATGTGTGGAAGCTGGAAGAGATGAAGACCTTGCAACCGGGAATAAATAACGTTTACTGAGAGAAGCAAATCCCTAGGAAGCTTTTATTTTTATTCGCCCCAATATTTAGAAGAATGAAACTTACAAGTTTTTTTACGGGATGGATGTCAATGGAACATTTTCCCTGGCTGGTGACTTCTAAAACCAGAGGATATAACTCAGAAGATGCTGCTTGATCTGCTGTGTTCATCCAGCCCCATGCTTGTTATCTCGGATTCTCCAGCATCTGCAGTACCTTTTATCTCGGATATAATCTCAGAATACCGATTTGGCAATTTAATAATGAGGAGGACGTGGAATCTTTGGGATTCTTTACCCCACAGACCTGTGCAAGTTCAATCGCTGAATCTGTTCAAGACAGGAGTGGATAGATTTCTGGAGATTAATCACATCAGGGAATATGGAGATCATGGTGGAAAGTGGCATTGTGATAGATGATGATCCATGATCTAACTGAATGGTGGGGCCGGCTCAGTTGACTGAATGGCCAAGTCACATTCTTATATTCCAATCAATTCATGCTCCATTTACAGTCCCTTGTACTTAATTTGTAACACTACTGCTTTTACTTTGGACTGTTGTGGCAACCAGTAACTATTTTTGTCTATATCCAGAAATAATTGCAATTTTGAAATAGAATGTTAGTTCTGTTGTTGGAAATTTGGCAGCAAGTAATGCACCTGCTGTATCCAGGGCCAATCCACTATCTACAAAGAGCAAGTCAACAGTGCTCTCCACTTACCTGCACTCAAGATTTTCTGCAACATCCAGGATTTAAAAAAAGCTCACTTGATTGGAATATCAGCTCACAGCGTCAATATTCACTGCCTTCACCACCAAGGCATCAGAATAAACGAAATACAAGATTCATTGCAGCAACTCACTAAGCCTCCTTCGAAAGGATGTTGCAGATATGAGACCTGTAACACCTAGAAGAACAAGGGCAATAGAAGCTCGTGAACATCACCTGCAAATTCCCCACCAAGTCAACACGCTATCCCAACTTTGAATGTTATCAGTGTTCCTTTACTGTCCCTGCACCAAAATCCTTGAACTCCCTTATTGACTGCACTCGAGCGGTACATATACCACATGGATTCAGTAGTTCAAAAAGTCATCACTACCTACCCAAGGACAACTGGGAATGGGCAATAAATGTTGCCTTTGCCAATAATGTTCATATTTCCCGGGTATATAAGAGAAATTAAACGGCACTGTACACTCAAGAGATAACAATCCAAAAACGAACAAATTTATTAGAAGGGTCTGAAGAAAGGTCAATCAACTTGAAATGCAAACTCTGTTTTCCCTCCACAGATGCTGCCAAACCTGCTGAGATTCTCCAGCAACTTTTCGTAACACCATAAGACTATAAGAAATAGGAATAGAAGTGAGTCTTGGCAAGCGTTCTCCGCCATTCAATACGATCATGGCTGATCCGACATTCCTCATGTTCCACTTTCTTGCCCTTTCCCTGTAACCCTAAATCTGATTTCTCTCCACAGATACTGCCAGATCTGCTGAGATTTTCCAGCAATTTCTGTTTTGTAGTCAAGAATCTATCCATCTCAGCCTTAAATATGCACAAGGACTCCACCCCCACAGCTCTCTATGGCAAGGAGTTCCAAAGACTCTCAACCCTCTCCGAGAAGAAATTCCTCCTCATATCATTCTTAAATTCCCACACCTTTATTCTGAGACTATGCCCTCTGGTCCTCGACTCTCCGTTGAGGAGAAACATCCTTACAGCATTTAACCGGGTCAAGCCCCTTAAGAATTCTACATATTTCAATGAGTTCACCACTCATTCTTGCAACTTTTGCCCTTAAGACAGTCAACTCCATGCTGGGGATCATCTATCTTCGTTTGTTTCAGGTCTCTGGTATCTGCAGTCCTTGTTTTATTCTAACTTTATTACAAGTTGGCATTTTTTTTGTCTGCAGAATTATTTGGTTGCAGATTCTCTGGAGAGACTTTCTAAAAACTAAATGCTGCATTAGGTGAAATGCAATAAATTGCAAAAAGATTGAGAATAACTGGATTAAATTTATAAAACAGGAACAACCGTCCCCTTTTAAGAGTTAGTTGCAGGATAATTGACAGTTTGCTGGTCGCAAGAACCAGTCAAAGTGGAGCAGGCGGGACTTCCGGTCACTCACCGGAAGGTGCTCCAGGAAGATGGCGACCCTGAAGGTGAAGCAGGACTTACCGCCTCCAGGGGGCTATGGGCCTGTGGATTACAAAAGGAACCTCCCCCGGAGAGGGTTGTCAGGTAGGATGGAGATAGAGCTTCTTCAGTCAGTCTCAGGTTGTTATAATTCCACATGAGGATTCGGAGAAGGCTAGAGGAACCTTGTGGTTACTGAAGGTGCAGGGTAGGTTAATCAAGGCATTCAGGATATTACTGCTGGAGTATACTGCTGGGTGCTGGAGTATAAGAGCGAGGAGGTTGTATCCCAGTCTTTCTAAGACTACTGAAGAGAAATAATGCGCAAGATTTTAACGTGAAGGAAGGAAACTGGAGCTGAAGATAATCAGATCAACTGTGGAGTAGTTAAATATGCACAAGGACTCCACCCTCACAGCTGACTATGGCAAGGAGTTCCAAAGACTCTCAACCCTCCATTAAGTAATGGAGCCGACTTAATGGGCCAGATGGCCTATTCTTGATCCTGTGTTTTGTGGCCTTAATAGAAATAGGTGCTTATGCAAGGGAATGGTACTAAGTCATGACTCATCTGACAGCCAGTGTAGTCACACTGGCCTTCTCCTGCACCATAAGAATTCCATGATATTCTCCCCCCATGTAAGTCCTGAATGCACAGTTTGTCTCCTGACTTCTCTCTGGGCTCGTCCTGCCTGTGAGCCCCTGTTTCTGTTTGTTCCTGATCAACCTTGACCAATATCCTTTACAGTACTGTATCCTGTCCGTCTCTTGGTTTTGGTCTGCCTTGCCTTAGAAGTCTAGTGCCACCTGACCTTCAACCTTCTGTTCACCTCTTAGGTCCTTGACCTGCCCCCTGTTGATGCTGGAGGTCCGAAACAAACACTGAGAATGCTGGTGAATTCATTCTGAAGAAGAATCCTACTGACCTCAAAATGTTAACTCTTGCTGTCTACACAGAGGCTGCCAGACCTGCTGAGGTTCTCTAGCATTCTTTGTATTTGTGTTGCTTTAATTTTGGCTTCTGAGCAACTTCAATTTTAATTCAATTCAATTTTAATTTTCATTTTCTGATGAAGGGTTTAGGCCCGAAACGTCAAGTTTTCCTGCTCCTATGATGCTGCTTGACCTGCTGTGTTCATCCAGCCCCATGCTTGTTATCTTCAATTTTAATTGTACCACCTTTGATGGCTGTACCATCGGTTGCCCATATTCTTAGCTCTAGAGTACCTTCACTTGAATTCTCTGTCTCCCTATACTGCTTTTCCCCTTTAGGACTTAAAATCTGCATCTTTGGCCAATGTTTTGATCACATGACCTTATGTTTCCCAATGTGATTTTTTTTTTTAAATATAGTGAAATATTTTATTACAGTAGCCCTTGTTTGAATTTGCACCATTTAAATTTGTTTTGCTTTAAACTCATTATGTTAATGGCACCTGTAATATCATTGAATGTTGCGAGACAAGTTTTTACGTAGCTTCCCACGTGATTGCCATTTTGAAGTGGTCTGTCCTGCTCTCTAACTCTCCGACTCGATACCATTCCCAACTTCTGTTGTGCGACATCTCCTTGTGCTTGACCCTTTGTGTGGCTATCCTCTCCTCTGCCCTCTCCCCACCCTCCCACAAAGTGTGAAGCCCAAGGAATTGCTGTCTGAGCTCTGAATAATCCTATCGGATTCAAAACTTTAATTCTGTTTCTCTCCCTCTCTCTGTCTCATAAGAACTCGGTAGGCAATTCAGCTCATTGAGCTTGCTCTGCCGTTTAATATGATCATAGCTGATCTCATCACAACCTCAATATCACTTTCATGCTCGCTCCCCATTACTAATTAAAAATCTGTCTATCACCTTCTTAAATTGACTCAGTGTCTTGATGTCCACTGTACTCTGGGGTAGTGGATGTCATAGATTAATTACCTTTTGAGAGAAGAAGTTCCTCCTAATTTGTTTTAAATCTGCCAACCCTCACACTAAAACTATGACCTCTCATTCGAGATTGCTCCATAAGGGGAAACACCCTCTCAGCCTATTTTGTCAGTCCTCTTTTGCATCTTGTATACCTCCAATTACATCTCTTCTTATCCTTCCAAACGCTAACAAGAATAGGCCTAAACACACAACCTCTCATCAGACGACAAACCCCTCATCTCTGGAATTAATCTCGTGAACCTTCTGTGAACTGCTTCCAATGCAATTATATCCTTCCTCAAGTACGGGTACCAAAACTGTATGCAGTACTCCAGATGCGGGTTCATCAATGCCTTGTACAGTTGCAACAGCACTTCCCTATTTTTGTACTGCACATATGCTGCCAGACCTGCTGAGGTTCTGCAGCACTTTGTTTTTATGTCAGATTTCCAGAATTCACAGCTTTTGTTTCAGAACTGAATTAATAGTCCAGTGAGTGTAATTTCAAATCACATATCATGGCACATAGTCATGCAGCACAGAAACAGACCCTTTGGTCCAACTCATCCATGCCCACCAAGTTTCCCAACCTAAACTAGTCCCATTTGCCTGCACTTGGCCCATATTTTTTTAAATCTTTGCTATTTGTGTACCTATCCAAATGTCTGTTAAATGTTGCAAATTGTACCTGTGTTCACTACCACCTCTGGCAGTTCATTCCATATACAAACCAACCTATGAGTGGAAAAAGTTGCCCCACAGGTCCCTTTTAAATCTTGCTCCTCTCACCTTAAAATTATGCCTTCTAGTTTTGAGCACCCCTTGGATAAATTGAGTTCAGTTTTAAACAGTCAGAACCAATAAAAAGCGGTTGTGATGCCATAACCGGGTTCGTGAAAGTCCCATTAGAAAATCAGTTGCTGACGTTCTCTCTCTCGGCCTATGTCTCCACTCTCTCATCAGCATGGCTGACTTGACCTGTCAACTGAAGTAGCCTTGCATGATGCTCAGTTGTATCACCGTTACCTCATGATAACAAAGAGACAGGCAATCAATACTAACTTTACCAGTGATGCTCACTGCTCAAAAAGGACTGTAGTCACAACAGAAAATAGCCACGGTCACTTTAATTTTCAGGACACGAGCCTGTTAATATCTCACTTTTGTTTCATTCAGTGATGTGGGCTTCACTGGTTGGGTCAACATTTATTGCCTGCCTCTAGCTGCCTATTGAGAAGTTGGAGATGAGCTGCCTTCTTGGACCAGTGCAGTCTATATGCTGTAGGTAGACCCACAATGCCATTAGGGAGGGAGATCCAGAATTTTGAAACTTGAAAGTGGTTGTGTTCCTATTTGTTTGCTGCGCTGGCCTTCTGAATAGTAGTGGTCATTGGTTTAGAAGGTGTTATCTAAGAAGCCTTGGTGTATTTGTAGATGGTGCACTGAGACTTGGTGCTGGAGGGAGTGCATGTTTGTAGATGTGCCACTCAAGCAGCTGCTTTCTGTTGGACAGTGTCGAGCTTCTTGTGTGATGGAACTGCACCCGTCCAGGCAAATGGGGAGAATTCCATCACAGTCCTGACTTGTAGATGGTTGATAGGCTTTAGGAGGCAGGGAGTGAGTTACTTGCTGCAGGATTCTTGGCCTCTGACCTCTTCTTGTAGCTACAGTATTTACGTGGCTAGTTCAGCTTAGTTTCTGGTCAATGGTAACCCCAGGGTGTTGCTATTGACTGATTCAGTGATAATATCATTGAATGTCAAAAGGCGATTGGTTAGCTTTTCTTTTGTTTGAGATGGAGATTGTCTAGCATTCGTATGGTGAGAATATTATTTGCCACTTGTCAGGCCACGCCTGCATATTTTCCGGGTCTTGTTGCAATTGAACATGGACTGCTTCAGTACCTGAAGAGTTGCAAATGGTGCTGAATACGGTACAATCAGATGTGAACATCTCCACTTCTGACGCAGCTGAAAATGGTTGAACGTAGGGTACAACCCAGAGGATTGATGGGGGAGGTCATGTGGCACTTTGTAGTGTTCCTACCTTTGGTATGTGTTCAAGTCCCTCCCTGCTTCAGGCATCATAGAATTCCTACAGTGTAGAAGCAGGCCATTCAGCCCTTCGAGTCCACATCGACTCTGTGAAGAGCATCCTCCCCCTATCCCTGTAACCCTGCATATCCCAATGCTAATCCATGAGGCCTGTATGCTATGATCAATTTAGCATTGCCCCAATCACCTAAGCTGGACATCTTTGGACTGTGGGAGGAAACCAGAGCAAACCCACACAAACTCGGTGCGAACATGCAAATTCTGCATAGGCAGTTGTCCGAGGCTGGAATCAAACCCGGAACTCGGGTACTGTGAGGCAGCATCGCTAGCCACTGAGCCAGAATGCTGCGATCTCCCCACATGTTGATTAGAATATCTACCTTCATGGTAGATATTTTCTAGCAATTTTAAGGCAGAGGTGGCTGTACTGGAACAGCTTGGCGAGGAACACAGCAACACAGTATTCTAGCTGTATCGCTGGGATAATGTCAGGGCGTATAGTGTTTGCAGTATCCGGTGTGTTCAGCCATTACTTGGTATCATATGGAGTGAATCAAATTGGTTTAAGACTGGTATCTACGTTACTCTGAAAAAGGCCAATTTTAATCATCCACTTGGCATTCCTGGCTGAGTTTGTTGCAAATACTTCAGCCTGATCTTTGCTGCCCACAGCTACTTGTATCACTGCACTAATTTATTATGTTATTTTGCCTCTGATTGATCAGTGCCCTCTCAATTGGGCAGATGGAATGCAGATTGGGTGATCACTTTGCAGGACACTTCAGCTCACAAGGCTGACCCAAAGTGAATGGTTGCCCGTTAATTTAATTCTCTGCTCTACTCCCATACAGACCTCTGCCTCGTACACTGTTCCAGTGCAGCTTAATATAAACTTGAGGAACAGCACCCCACCTTTCAGTTTGGCACTTTCCAACTTATCATACTCAACTCTGATTATGATAATTTAAGATCTGAACCACTAGTTCTCATTTTCTTAGATGGCAGTTGTTGATGCTGAGTGTGCTATTTCTCTTTACACTTCCTGTATTCACATCTTGTCTTTCTCTACGGCATGGTGGCTCAGTGGTCAACACTGCTACCTCAGTGCCGGGGACCTGGGTTCGATTCTAGCCTCTGGCAACTGTCTGTGCGGGCTTTGCATGTTCTGTGTCTGTGTAGGTGTCCTCCAGGTGCTCCAGTTTCCTCTGACAGTGCAAAGATGGGCAGGTTAGGCAGATTGGCCATGGGAAATGCAGGGTTACAGGGAAAGCAGCTGGGTCTGTGTGAGATGCTGTTCGGAGGGTCGGTGTGAACTCAATGGGCTGAGTGGCCTGCTTACTCACTGTAGATTCTATGATTCTCACATTGTTATCTCCTTTGGTCTTTGTTCCTTCATCACTTTTTTGTCATTTTAATCTCTCCTGCGTTCCAGCCTGTCACTGACCTTATTCCTTCCGAATTTTTCTTGCCTCTGTTACCTTCTGACTCTTGCCACATCTAATGAAAGGATACTGACTTGAGATGTTAATGCTGTTACTCTCTCCACAGGTGCTGCTGAATAATAATTCCCGTTTCTTGCATTACAGTCACTAGCTGTGTATTATTATCTGTTTAGGTTATAGCATGTTTGGGATTGGAATTGGAGTTTTAATCTTTGGATACTGGAGGCTATTCAAGTGGAACAGGGAGAGAAGGTACGTTGCTCTAAAAGAGTTTAATCCTGGCTTAATTAAAGCTGACTCCTTGCTTTGGAGGAATGTTCTAGGAGCTTCCTATTCCCTCTGTCTGAGGCAAGTCTCAAGTTCAATGTTTACTCTTTAAATTCCCTGGTGTTTGCTGATCAGAGCCAAAGCAACTATTGCAGTCAACTAGAGATTACTGTGCTAGGGAGTAGTTGAAAATCCACCAGCACTTGAAGAGAAAATGCTTTTTGTTTTGGCTTTTTGGCAGGTGGTGGGAATAATTGGCTAGTTTTTTCAAAGCGCAGGCGCAGGTATGATGGGCTAAAGTTCTGCAAAGGGTCTATGGATTCTCTCTGGTGCCCTCTCCTGGAAAAGTGTGGTGTGCCCTGAACAGTCTGCTTCTGCTGGAGTTTTACGAAATTGACTAACTGGTGTCAAAGATTCCACAGCTTTCAAATCATATACAGCCTTCTGGAGGTGAAAGGATAGACTTAATCTTGGGAAATAAGAATTTTCCATGTGGTTTCTCTGTCTGTATTCAAATTCTGTTCATCACCCCATATCTTTTAATTTTGGTCTTTTTCAACCAACTTATTTATTTTTTTAAAAGAATGTTAATGACTCTAGTTCAGAAGTACCTTGTGCTAGAGAATTTCGCATTGTAACTTCCCTGAATTAATTTTGTCATTATCCTACTGCTTGTGGCCATGTTTCTGTCTCTCTGACCAGGGAAATTGTGACCAGGTGAATAATTGCAGACAATCTCTTATTATTGTGAAGATCTCATCGATTTTAGTGGGATGAAAACTAACTTATAAAATCTTCGCAAGTTTAATCTTTGATGTACAGTGTCTGTCTGCTCCTGCTTTCCATCACATTAATGTCCATTTTGTAGCAGGGTACTACGTCTGTCAGAATCACAAGCTGGAAGATTCCATTGGAGATCAGTTAACAACTCAAAGGCTGATGTGTTAAACCTAGGTTTTTGTAAAAGATCGACCAGCTCTATTTTAAAGAAGAGTGCGGCAGTTCTGTGCAGTATCTTGGCCAATATTTATCCCTCAACCAAAATCACTAAATCAGACTGTGCATAATCACTTTGCTATTGGTTGGATCTTACTGTGTGTAAGTTGGCTGTTGCATTTCCTATATTACAACAATAATCTGTAATTAAGGGTCTAATGATGACCATGAAACAATTGCCGATTGTCAGGAAAACCCATCTGGTTCACCAAGGAAATCTGCCATCCTTATCTGGTCTGGCCTACATATGACTCCAGACCCACAGCAATGTGATTGCCCAGTGGCAGTTTCAAGCCAATCAGATGGGCAATAAATGCCAGTCCAGCCAGTGATGCCCACACCCTGTGAATGAATTTTTAAAAAACACAAAGATTGCACTTCAGGTATGTCATTGGCTTTGGGGCAAAGAACATTTGGGATCTCCTAAGGATGTGAAAGATGCTATAAAAATACAAATTCTTTTCCATTTCTTGCCTTGTTATTCCCACAGTGGCTTTTGTATCTTAAGACCTAATTTTGTTTCATTCCCTGATGATGGATAACTTTCTGCTTACATGAAAAATTTGTAATTTCTGGTTTTGCAAACTTTTCTTCCATATTAATCTTTGGTTACACATTTCCTGTTCTGTATTTTTTTTTCCCTCAGACGCCTGCAAATTGAAGATCTGGAAGCCCGAATAGCATTGCTACCTCTACTGCATGCTGAACAGGATAGGAGGCAAGTCAGAGATGAGTTGTAAAGTGTGTGTTTTAGTGTAGAAATGAGACCCTTTTTTTTAGCGCCAGAAAGAAACATGCTAAATAAAGGCAAGCTTCAGTCAGTCAGAGTTTAAGGGTTGGTTTGGAAATCTTGGCTTACTGCTAGTGGCTGCAACTTTATTGTCCAAGTATTTTGTATTGAAACTCTGATATAAGAAGTGCACATTTTACAAAGGCCACGCTTTGTTAAATATGGCGTTATGCTATGAAGCAGAGCTATGATCAGGAAGCTTCGCACAGTCAGGAAGGAGAGATCCCAGCCCGAGTGAGTATATGGTTTGGGGAATTTGGTGCAAAGGAAAGTTGTTATCTGCTTGCTTTTTTGTTGGCTCATAGTTTAAGGTTTTTTTTTTTACTGGGATATATTGAAGCCTAGGATCAGGGGCCCAGCACAAAAATGACATCACGGGTAAACCGTATATTCATTAGTAATAGCTGCTAATTTGACTAGCCATTTTGGAGGTAACTTTCTGATTGAAGGTAAATAAGGGAAATATTTAGAGGTTACAAACTAAAAGACCAGAATGAAACTTTTTTAAAAAATCAAATCCAGAATGAAATAATTAAAATGAGATGCAGATCCAGGTGACGTTCTGTAACTGCATGGTGTGAGAGCTGGCAGTCTCCATTGTGGTCCGTAGTCACCACATCTGCAGCAGGTGTTGGTTGCTTGAGTTACTCTGGCTCAGAGCCAGTGAGCTGGAGTCTGAGATTTGAACACTGTTACACATCAGGAAGGGGGAGTGATGCAGTGTTTAGTGTTGAGGTTCGTCCTGAGCAGCCCCATGACACAGGGACTCTGTGCTGTACGGTCTGTTCCCTGGGACGCACGCTGAGACAGACGTCAACTGCGTCTGGAGGACCATCAACTTGGTGAAAGACGCCCTTTAGTCTGCCCGGAACTTGTTGGTCTTCCAGAGCAAGAAGTTGACCTCCATCGAGTGTTGCAGACTGGCATGCTCCGTGGTTCAGAACTACGTGCTAAGGGACGCAGTGAAGCCTGGGGAGCTGCTGTCAAGGTGCAGTGGGGAAAGACCACCATCTCAGATTTTTCTGCTGAAGGTAAATGGGGGTCTGTCAGTAATCAGACCTTCCTCATGTCTCAAATATATTTAAATATTAGTATTGTATGCCTAAGAGAGGTCTTTGATTTTTTTTTTGGATAGGGTCAAATTCCAATGTTTTGTTTATTTACTTGATATACAACTGTATATATAAAGAGTTTTTTTAATGAATAAAGTATATTTTTGAAATATAAAAGAAAAGGGAGAGTTACTCAGATGCTGTGTTTTAGGAGACAGTCACACAGTTGAATCATAGAGTCTGTACAGTGTGGAAACCAGGCCATTTTGCCCATGGAGTCCACACTGACCCTCCAAAGAACATCCCACTCAGACCCGCCCCCTACCCTATCCCTGTAACCCTGCATTTCACCTAATTCACCTAGCCTGCTCACCCTGGACACTACAGGCAATTTAGCATGGCTAATCCACCTAATTAGCAGTTCTTTGGACTGTGTGAGGAAACCAGAACACCTGGAGGAAACCCACAAAGACACGGGGAGAATATGCAAACTCCATACAAACGGTTGCCCGAGGGTGGAATCAAACCTGGAACACTGGCGCTGCGAGGCAACAGTGCTAGCCACTGTGCTGCCCCATTTCTTTTTTTAATATGATCATGACTGATCATCCAACTCAGTAACCTATTCCAACTTTCTCCTCAGATCTTTAGATTAACTACCTCTAAAATCAGTCAGAGGCAGGAGGGTGTGACTAACCGCAAATCAGGTAGAGGCATCCAGGAGGTAGTGCTGAAGGAGCCTCGGCCCTGGAGCTTACCTAATAGGTTTGAGATTCTTGCTCCCTGTGTGAATGAGAATGTGGTCTGTAGGGAGGATGAGCAAACTGACCATAGCATAATGGTGCAAGAAGAAAAGAGAAACATAGTTTGTAATCGGGGATAATATAGCCAGGGGAATCAACACTGTTCTCTGTGGCTCTGAAGGCTGTGTTGTCTGCTGGGTGCCAGGGTTCAGGGTATCTCATCTAGGCTGCAGAGGATCTTGGAATGGGAGGGGTAAGATCCAGTTGTAGTGATCCACGTGGATCACGATGATATAGGTAGGAAGAGGTTCTGCTGAGGCAATATGAGCAGCAAGGGGCTAAATTTAAAAAGCAGAACCATAAAGATGGCAATGTCTAGATTACCACCTGAGCTGTGAGCAAGTTGCCACAGGGTCAATAAGATTAAAAAAGGTAAACGCATGATGTAGACTAGCGTTCAAGTTCATGGGACATTGGCATCAGTACTAGGGAAGGAGGGAGCTGTTGGGACAGGATCCACCTGGTGAATCGCAAAACTAGGACTGTGGATAGGGCTTGAAACTAAATAATGTCTAGATTCAGTTGCATAGAAAATTATGGGGAAACTTAAAAGGGGGTGATGGGTGCTGAACAGAGGTTATTAAAGTTTCCAGGACAAATAATAGGGCAGAGAATATGGAAAGGGTCAGAAATCTAACTTCAGGTACAGCAGAAAAGGGGCCAATTATGAGAAGGGGGCAGTCAACACAGGACTGAAGAGTGTTGGACTTAAAAACACATGGTATACAAAACGAGGTAAATGATCTTGTCATGCACATTGAAATTGGTAAGTACGATGTTGTGGGTGTCACAGAGATATGGCTGCAAGGGGTCAGGGCTGGGAACTAAATATCCAAGGATATGCAACCTATCAAAAAGACAGGAAGATGGGCAGGGGGATGGGGTTGTCTTGTGACAGAAAAATGAAATTAAGTCAAGAGCAAGAAAAGATATAGATTTGCAAGACGTACTAACTGTGTGGGTAGAGTTGAGGGACCGCAAAGGGGAGAAAGACCCTGAAAGGAGTTATGTACAGGCCTCCTAGCAGTAGCCAGGGTGAGGGGAAGAAAATAAATCAGGAGATAGAAAAGGCATGTACGAAAGGCACTATTGTAATAATCATGGGGTCTTCAATATGCAGGTGGATTGGGAAAATCGGGTTGGTAGCGGATCCACAGAAAAGGAATTCATGGAATGTCTGAGATTTTTCTTTTTAGAGCAGCTTCTAGAACCCACCAGATGTGCAATGAGGCACACTTGATTGTGGAGCTTAAGGTGAAGGAACCCGTAGGGGACAGTGACCATAATATGATAGCACTCACCCTGCAGTTTGAGAGGGAAAAGCTGGAATCAGATGTAACAGTATTACAGTTGAGTAAAAGTAACTACAAAGGCATGAGGGAGGAGCTGGCCAGAGTTGATTGGAAGGGAAGCCAAGCAGGAAGTGGAGCAGCAATGGCAGGAGTTTCTGGGGGTAATTCAGGAGGCACAGCAGAAGAAGAAACAAACTAAGGGGAGGATGAGGCAACCATGGCTGACAAGGGAAGTCAGGGACAGCATAAAAGCAAAAGAAAGTGCATACAATGTGATGAAGATTAGTTGGAAGCCAGAGGATTTAAAAACCAGCACCGGAGAAGAAGCAATTGGGAACAAGGAAATAGTGGAGGAACTGAATAGGTCATTTGTATCAATTTCACATTGGATACTACCAGCAGCGTACCAGAACTTCGAGAGTCGGGGGTAGAGGCAAGTATGGTGTCCATCACTAAGAAGGTGCTAGGGAAGCTGAAAGTACTGAAGATGGCTAAATCACCCAGACCAGAAGGACTACACCTCCGAGTTCTGAAGGAGATAGCTTAGGTGATTTTTAGAGGCATTGGTGGTGATCATGCAGAAATCACGAGTCAGGGAGTGTCCAGAGGTGTGGAAAATAGTTAATCTAACATCCCTTTTTAAGAAGGAAGGGAGGCAGAAGATTGGCAATTAAAGGCTAGTTAGCCAGACCTCGGTCGTTGGATAGATTTTAGAGCTCATTATTAAGGATGAGATTGTAGAGTACTTGGAAGTGCATGGTAAATTAGGGCTGAGTCAGCACAGTTTTGACAAGGGGAGATCATGCCTGATAAATCTATTAAAGATCTTTGAGGAGGTAATGTTTTTTGAGGAGCAAGTTGGACAAAGGAAAGCCAGTGGACGTAATCTGTTTGGATTTCCAAAAAGCCTTTGATAACATGACACACTGGAGACTGCAAAATAAAGTAGGAATTCATCATGTTAGGGGCACTGATAGAGGATTGCCTGACTGGCAGAAGGCAGAGAGTGGGGATAAAGGGGTCTTTTTCAGGATGGCAACTGGTGACAAGTAGAGTGGTGGGGTGGGGGTTGGGGATGTGGGGAATCTTTGCTGAGACCACAACTATTCATATTATGCATTAACAATCTGGATGAAGGAACTGAGGACCTTGTTGCTTAGTTTGCAGATGACACAAAGATAGGCAGAGGGACAGGTAGTGTTGAGGAAGCAGGAATGCTCCAGAAGGACTTGGACAGGTTAGAAGTGTGGGCATAGAAGTTGCAGGTGGAATACAATGCGGGTAGGTGTGATGTTATGCACTCTGGTGGGAAGAATAGAGACGTAGAGTATATTCTAAATGGGGAAAGGCTTCGGAAATTTGAAGCACAAAGGGGCTTAGGAGTCCTAGTTCACGATTCTGTTAAGGTTAACACACAGGTTCACTTGACAGTCAGGAAGGCAAATGCAATGTTGGCTTTTATTTCAAGAGGGCTAGAACATAAGGGCAGAGATGTATTGCCGGGGCTGCATAAGGCTCTGGTCAACTGTATTTGGAATATTGAGTAGTTTTAGGCCCTGTATCTAAGGAAGGATATGCTGGCCTTCGAGTGGGTCCAGAGGAAGTTTACAAGAATGATCTGAGGGATAAAGGGCTTGTCATATGAGGAGTGGTTGAGGTCTCTGGGGTCTGTAATGGAGTTTTGAGGGATGAGG
Source organism: Ginglymostoma cirratum (assembly GCA_024137785.1). NCBI lineage: Eukaryota > Metazoa > Chordata > Chondrichthyes > Orectolobiformes > Ginglymostomatidae > Ginglymostoma > Ginglymostoma cirratum. The sequence goes on along the minus strand of JAHRHZ010000043.1, from coordinate 3,845,758 downwards.
GGGTGTCTCTTTGAAACTTGCAGAAAACTGAGGCCTGGACAGAGTGGATGTGGAGAAGATGTTTTCGCTAGTAGGAGAGACTTGGACCCAGGGGCACAGCGTCAGAGTGAAGGGACGGCCCCTTAGAGTTGCGATGAGGAGGAATTTCTTCAGCCAGAGGGTGGTGAATCTGTGGACTCATTGCCACAGAGGACTGTGGAGATCAACTCATTGAGTGTATTTTAAGGTTTTAGAGTAGATTTGTAGCTTGGGGTTGTGGACTTTGTGGTTGGTTGGATCACTGAGCTGGTTCGTTGTTCCATAGACGTTTCATTACCCTGCTGGGTAACATCATCAGTGCAGCCTCCGTTGAAGCGCCATTGTGTTTTCCTGCCAGTTTTTTAAACTCTGGAGTCTATTGAGCTGGATTATCTCACTTCCGGCTTTCCTTTGCAATGGTTTGGGTTCTATGTGTTTGTTGATGGCTTTCTTTGTGGAGTACCAGGCTTCTAGGAACTCGCGTGCCTGTCTCTGCTTTGCTTGAAGATACTACATGCCCTGACACACTCATCACATTACCTTACATCAGGAACACATCTGAACTAACCACAAGAATCTTATGACCAATGGGCATCAGAATAGCACACAAACCCACATCAACCCTCCAACTGTTCACCTGAACCAAAGAGCCACTACCCACTATGGACAGGACCAATGTCAAATACAAGATCCCCTGCAGAGACTGTGACAAACACTACATTGGACAAACAGGAAGGAAATTAACAACAAGGGTACACGAACACCAATTGGCTACGAAAAGACATGACCAATACTCACTTATCTCTATCCACATGGATAAGGAGAACCCCCAATTCAACTGGGACAACACCAAGATCCTGGGACGAGCAAAGCAGAGACAGGCACGGGAATTCCTAGAAGCCTGGTGCTCCACAAAGAAAGCAATCAGCAAACACGTAGAACTCAAACCATTGCAAAGGAAAGCCGGAAGTGAGATAATGCAGCTCAACGGACTCCAGAGTTTAAAAACCTGGCGGGAAAACAACGGCGCTTCATCGGAGGCTGTGTTTTAAGATTGAATAGATCCTTGATTAGTAAGTGATCAAGGATTGTGGGGAGAAAGCAGGAGAATGGGATCGAGAAGCATGTCAGATATGATTGAATGGCAAAGCAGATTTGATGGGCTCAATGACCAAATTCAGTTACGTATCTTATGGTCCTAATGGCGAATATTTGAAACATAGAGATGGACAGTGAGGAGAATGCAAATCAACGGAATCATCGTTTTGATTTGATGTAGCAAACTACTGATACCATTATAATGGGCAGAATGGTTACCGTATGAGTTATGAATGTCTCGAGTCCCATTCCACACGTGCACGAGAGCTGAATGGCCCTTATACTTCATACTGAAGGGTGACCTCTCGCCCCACAGATGAATGCACCACTGAGTGGAATCTGTGTTAATACTTTTTTTTCCTTTTGCCTAGACTGTTGTTGGTCAATCTAAAAAGGCAGGTGTGGGAGGTTTGTTTAGTAGGAAGTACTGGTATCAGTAGAGGCCTGTGAAGACTGGACTTGCGATGCTTATGTAGCTGCCAGTGGCCACTGGGGAGGTGTTCATAACGTATCGTAACAAAGTAAAGTAACACAAGCCAGGAACACAATTATCTTGGCTTCAAAGAGTTTGTTTCTGAGGGGGAGGGGTGGAGTTAATGGGAAGAATAGCATGCTATGGGGTGGAAATGGCAGAAGAGAGAACAAGATGGTGGAATTAGTTTGTGTGGCAGTGGTAACTGTATGACACAACTTCCTATTCGAAGCTTTTCTTTGTTATAAGTTTCCATTCAATCTAACCCTTAACAATAAGCTCCACACCAGCTTCGACACAAAGCAGTATGTCTAATGTTGCTCCAGAACTTGAATCCAAAACAAGGGCATTATGGAACGTTACTGGGAGTTAGGAAGCTGTTTTCACTTATGATTCCTGAAGATATAATGGGCACACTTGAAGAAAATAGCATATTTGTTTGTCAGTTAATACAGTTGTGTGCGTATTGTTGCAACAAACATCTAATTTGACTGTAAACCTTTGCGTCAGTAAAACAAAAATTAAATCGTTTGAATATTTTTGGTTCTTCTGTTTTTCCTTATCATTCCCCTCATTCTTTTTTTCTCATTCCTCTCTTTTTTTCCTAAGGACTCTGCGTCTATTAAGGGAGAATCTTGAGGAAGAGGCTAAAATTATGAAGGATGTTCCAGGCTGGAAGGTAAGTAGGACAATGCGTTTATTTTGTCACAAAGCAATAATAGTGCTGCTTTTTTAAATGTATCTATGGGATGTGTGTGTGGGTGACAGGATTTTGACCCAGCAACTCTGAATGGCTGGCGGTATATTTCCAAGACGGGATGGTGAGTGGCTTGGAGGAGAATTTGCAGGTGCTGGTGTTCCCATGTATCTGCTGCCCTTATTCTAGCTGGTAGATCCTGTGGTTTGGAAGGTGCTGTCGAAGGAACCTCAACGATTTGCTGCAATGCATCTTGTAGGTGGTACACAGTGCTGTTACTGTGTGTCGGTGCTGGAGGGGTTGAAATTTCAATTTGGGAGGTGGGGGGACTAACAAACTAACAATTCTGTCCTGGATATTAAGCTGTTTGAGTGACTGCAGCCTCCATTGGAAAGTGTCACATGCCTGATTTTTGTTTTGGGTTGTTTGAAACTAGCCCATGTTGATGCAGTGAAAACTTCCCCTCAATATTTGTCTTGACTGTCACTGAAAGCTTGTAAAGTCTCAACACATCCACAATGAAATAGATTGACGACAAAAGTGCTGTCAGGTTGTCAAAGGATAGGAAATTTAGGTACAGTATTACACTGCAGGGTACCCTTCTGCAATTTGGTCTACAGGAGGTTCTTGGGGCAGACTAGTGGCTTTCATACCTTAGTTTGGCACTTCCATCACTTCAAACATGAGTATCATAATAAAAGGAATAGACCATTCAGGCAGATCATAACTGACCAGTGACCCAATTCAATTTACACGACCCAATTTGTATCCCTGATTCCAGCAAACAAGTCATTGTGATTTTGCCTCCGAACAGTCTTATCTTAGGATTTTGTTTCATTGTTCTTCATCTTCCCCAGCAGTGAAAATAGTTTTCTCCTCTCAAAACCTACAAACCTTTTAAACATCATAGCTGGATCGCCCCTCAGTCTTCAAAACTTGAAGGAATAAAAGGCTAGTTTATTCAACTTGCCCTGGTACCAATCTGGTGAATCGTTGCAACATGATTGAAATGATGGTGGGATGTGGAGAGCTTTATTTTGATGTAAGTGATGGTTTGGCTATATATTGTGTTGCAGGTTGGAGAGAGTGTTTACAACTCTGATCGCTGGACCACACCCACGGTGGAGGAACTGTTTAACTTGCGACCACAGGAAGAATACCTCCGAGCAAAATACGGGTTCCAGTGGTACGTGTGAGAACTTTGATCGAGGATTTGATCTTTGGCTCCCGAAAGGTGCCCCTCAGAAGAACTCTTTCCCCAAGTGTGATATTATTAAAACTGACACATGTATTTTGGAAGCTGTTCTTGTTTTTGTGTTCATTTTGCATTGTTAAGAAATTGGCTTAAATTGTATAAAAGGCAATTGAGAGATTTCTGTCTTTTATCATATTAGGAAGCTCCAAAGCACCTTTTTGAAATGTAGTCCCAAGGTAGCCAGTTTCGCACAATAAACTCACTCAGATAATGGGATACCAAAAAGATCATCTGTTTCTCATCGGTGTCTCTTGAGAATCTGTTAGGGCCTCAATTATTCGCATTATTATTAATGACTTGGACAATGGCATCGTCATTTACCCAAATTTTCTGATGATAATGTTAGCCTGAATTCTAGACAGCATAGATGATAACACAAAATTAAAAAAAGACATTGAAAGAATAGGTGAATGGGCAATACTGTGGCAGATGGTATTCAATGTAAGTAAGTATGACAAATATAATGGCTGCCCAAGGAGACTTGGGAATTCAGGTACGTATATCTTTAAAACGTCACAAATAGCTACAGAAAATAAGCAAGCTAATGGAAGCCCTGCCTTTATATGTAAAGGTCTGAACTACAAAGCTGCGAAACTTGTACAAAACCCTGATTAGACCCCACTTGGAGCACCATGAGCAGATCTGGGCACCACAACTTGGGAAGGATATATTGGCCTTGTGAGGAGCACAATGTCAATTTACAATAGTGATAACTGGACTTCAGGGGTTTAGTAATGAGGAGAGAGTATACAAATTAGGCCTGTTTTCTGTACAATTTAGAAGGTTAAGGAAGGATCTAATTGAAATCTCCAAGGTATTAATGGAAAAGGCAGGGTAGATAACAATAAACTATTTCTGCTGCTTAGGGATTCTTAAAACTCAGAGCCATAGGAATTAGGGCCAGATGATTTAGGAGAGATTTTTCTTTTAAATAGAATCCCTACATGGTGGAAGCAGGCTATTCAACCCATCTAGTCCACACCAACCCTGCAAAGAGCATACTACACCCATACTCTATCACACAGCCCTGCATTTACCATGGCTAGTCCAGTGAGTCTGAACATCCCTGGAAACTATGAGCAATTCAGCATAGCCAATCCACCTAACCTGCACATCTTTAGACTGTGGGAGAAAACCCATGCAGACAGACAAAGAGCAATACAGCACAGGAATAGACTCTTTGGCTGTCCAAGCCTGCGCTGACACATTTTTCCCTTCCATACTAAAGCAGTCTTCACTTACACGATCTGTATCCTTCTACTCCCTTCCTATTCATGTATTCAGGGAGATGGGGGTAGAATGTGCAAACTCTGCACAGACAGTTGCCCAAGCCTGGAATTTGACATTGGTGCCTGGTGCTGTGAGGTAGCAGTGCTATCCACTGAGCCAGTGTAGGAGGTTGAGGGGTGACCTTAGAGGTTTATAAAATCATGAGGGGCATAGATAAGGTGAATAACCAAAGTAGTCTTCCCAGAGTAGAGGAGTCCAAAACTAGATGGCATAGGTTTAAGGTGAGAGGGGAAAGATTTAATAGGGACCCAAGGGCCAACGTTTTCACATACAGAGGGTGGTTCATATGTGGAATGAACTACCAGAGAAAGTGGTAGCTGTAGGTGTAGTTACAACATGGAAAAGATATTTGGACAGGTAAATGAATAGGAGAGGTTTGGAGGGGTATGGGCTAAATGCAAGCAAATGGGACTAGTTTTAATTTTGAGTTGGATCAAGGAGTCTGTTTCCATGCTGTACTACTCTATGAAGAGGTTGATTTGAAAATATCTAGAAAGGAAAACTGGTTTAAAAGAGTAAAAATTATCTGGGATATCAGCTCCCTTCCTTGCCTTAAAAAGGTGACATGGAATCTTTTACATCCATGTCAGACTGTAGACAGGACTTTGGCTTATTATCCCATCTGAGGGATAGATTAGACAAGACACTTGCTTGAGGTATTTTAAGAAATTATCGATGCATTGTTCAGAATAGGTGTGGCAAAGATGTTCCCACTTGTGGGGGGATCAAAATTAGAGGCTGTAAGTACAAAGTGGTTATGAGGAGAAATTTTTCAGAGGTTGGGAATATTGAACTTGCTATCGCAGGAGGAAATTGAGACAACTAGCCTGATGCTTCCAATGCAAAACTGAGTGCATGGACATTAAAGGTTTGGAAAGACATACTGAAATGTTGGGATGAGGCAAGTGAAAATGAAAAGGGACATGGAGAATAAATACCAGCACATCCTTTTTGGGTTGAATAGCACTGTATATTTCAGCTACTTTGTACCTCGCCCATACATCCTGAAAAGACTTCTTTTTAGCAAACACCATGAAATGGCCAGGACCCATTATTATGCACCATTCTGTCAATATCGTCTCACGTACTGAACCTGCCACAGTAGCTGCATCAGGACTACATGTAGAAGCTCTAAATGTAGTAAACTTTCAAAGCATGATCTTGTGCAGAAATGATCTCCAGAAACAAATACCAAGCCAAGAGCGTGACTTCCCACCTATAGTGCCTGGGGTCCCTGCGCAGGACTATGTTCTTTGAAATCTATCTTGTGATCATTATTTGTCGTCTTGCTGATTTATCAGGGGGCAGCTGAGAATCTTCAAAATGAAATGCATTGGGAAAGGGAAATGAGATTTGTAGCTATTTACAGCACAGAAGGAGGCCATTCATGCCATTATGTCTGTGCTGGTCTAATGTGAGGGTTGATGGAAATTAGTCTGGACAAGTTTGTCAAAATAAGAATGACACTGCCTGGAAAAAAAAAATTCAGCAGGGTTGGTACTCATTAGTTGATGGCCGCTGCAGACAGAAACCTGGTCAGACTGCACCCCGAGGCCTATGTCCATTTCTGGTTGGATCACAACCCTGAGCCCTGTGCCCACTTTTGGAGCACCTCTTTCAGGTTTAGAAGCAGTTTATGGAAAGATACTTCAGCTTTGTCCAAATAAAGGGTATGAGTAGAGATCTTTAGGCTTAAAGGTGTACGGTGGGAATGGTAGATCTGGAATATTACTCAAACTAAGGATGAGAGATTCAGGTCAACCTAGTGAGAAGTAAATTTTAAGGCAGATGATTCATTCAAAGACAAACTCCCATGACCTATTCACAAAATACTAGAATGGCACAACACAGAAACAATCTCAAAATACTCCATGTGTATAAGATTACAAGGTACAGTCGTTCCTGGAAATCCTGCGCTTTCTGTTCTCTGAGGTGTGGATTAGCTGTGTTCCAACAATTTGTACTTTTTCCTCTTGTAATTGGCAGTGAGTCATCATTGTCAGCGAGGTGATAGTGCTACCAGGTCTCTAACATGCTTATCAACTTGTTTTAGCTGGTAGCACTCTTAGTTCAGAAAGCTGCTAGTTTTATGACTCCCTTAAGGAACTGAATCACTAATCCAGGCTGACATTGCAATGCAACATTTCAATGTCAGACCTTTTGTCTAATTAATGGCGGGGCTGTTTTGGGAACATAGCAGACTGCGGAAAATTAGATTCTCGGTGGTGATGAGATTTCTGTATTGCTGTATGATATTTTCTTCAGAGATATAGAAAACAAATTGTAGGGTCTCTGGAAGTGTTATTATTAACTGAGAGTTTTGGGGACTGTGTCAGCAGTTTACAGGGAGTCTCTGGGGACTGTGTCAATATTTACAGGGGGTCCTAGGGAGTCTGTCAGTATTTTTCAGGGAGTCCCTGGAGAGTGTGTTACAGGGAGACTCTAAAGATCATGTCAGTAATTACAGGGTTTCCTAGGGAGTGCGTCAGTATTTTACAGGGAGATCCTGGCTAGCGTGTCAGTATTTTCCGCAGCGTCCCTGGGGTGTATATCAGTATTTACAGGGACACCAAGAGTAGTGTGTGTATTTGCATGGAGTTCCGAGGGGGCACATAAGTACGTAAGTCCTGGGCTGTGTGTCAGTATTCACACGGACACTTAGGGTGTGTATCAATATTAACAAGAAGTTCCCGCGGAGTGTATCAGTATTTGCAGGGGGATCCAGTGAGTATGTCAGTATTTACAATCCCTGGAATCTCCTGCATTTATGTTTACTGGGGATATTCAGGATCAGTCAGTAAAGTAAAAGGATAAATGTGAAGAGTTGGATTTGTAATTAGCTCAACGACAGAAGGGTCTTAGTCAATGGATAGCGGTTCCAGTGGTACTCCATGGGATTTGGTGTTGAGTCCCTTGCTGTTTCTGGTATGTATCATTGATTTGGATTTAAGTGTGGGAGGCATGTTTTGGAAATTCGCAGATGACACAAAAATTGGTCTTGTAGTTGATAGTGAAGAGGATAGCTGTCAAACCCAGTGTGATATCAATGGCTTGGTTGAGTGGGTGGAAAAGTGGCAAATGGAATTTAATCCAGAGAACTAAGAGATAATGCATTCGGGGAGAGCGCACAAAGCAAGGGAGTACATAGTAAATAGGAGCATATTGAGAGGGGTCAAGGACTAGAGTGATTCAAGAAGGCAGCTCACTGCTCATGCACCCACCACCGCCTTCTCTAGGCCAATGAAGAATGGGCAATAAATGCTGTTTTTGTCAGTAATGCCTACAGCCCATGAAGAAATAAAATGCTTCGAAGCTAGGGCATGAAAATTGCAGCTGAAAGACAAGATTGGATAGGTTAGGACTGTTTAACATAGAAATGTAGAAGATAGGAGTAGGAATAGACCGCTCAACCCTCCACCATTCATTATGATCATGGCTGATCATCAAGCTCAATACCCATATTCCTTGATTCCTTTAACCACTAAAACTATAACTACCTCCTTCTTGAAAGCACATAATGTTATAGCATCAACCACTTTCTGTGGTAATGAATTCCACAGGCTCACCACTCTCTGGGTGAAGAAATTTCTCCTCGTCTCAATTATATAGAAACATAGAAGATAGGAGCATGAGGTGGCCATTCAGCCCTTTGAGCCTGCTCCGCCATTCTTCATGATCATGGCTGATCGTCCAACTCAATAGCCTAATCCTGCTTTCTCCCCATATCCCATTTACCCCATGTGCTATATCTGGTCACCTCTTGAATATATTCAATGTTTTGGCTTCAACTACTTCCTGTGGTAATGAATTCCACTCTTTGGGTGAAGAAATGTCTCCTCATCTCCATCCTAAATCACCTACCCCGAATCCTCATACTGTGACCCCTGGTTCTGGACACACCCACCGTCAGGAACATCCTCACTGCATCTACCCTGTCCAGTCCTGTTAGGATTTTATAAGTCTCTATGATTTCCCCCTCATTCATGCGAACTCTAGTGAAAACAATCCTAACTTGGTCAGTCTCTCCTCATATGTCAGACCCGCCATCCCTAGATTTCTGATGAAGGGTTTAGGCCCGAAACGTCAAGTTTTCCTGCTCCTATGATGCTGCTTGACCTGCTGTGTTCATCCAGCCCCATGCTTGTTATCCCTAGAACCAGCCTGGTAAACCTTCGTTGCACTCCCACGAGAGCAAGAGCATCTTTCCTCAGAAAAGGATACCAAAATTGCATGCAATATTCCCGGTGCTAAAAGGTTTATTCTTTATTCTTAAACTATGATCTCTGGCTCTGGACTTCCTCCACCATCAGGAACATCCTTACTGCATCTAACCTGTCTAGTCCTGTTAGAATTTTATAGGTTTCCATGAGATCCCCTGACATTCTTCTAAAGTCCTGTGACCACGATCCTAACCAACTCAATTGTCCTCATACATCAGACCTGCCATCCCAGAAATCAATTTAGTAAACCTTCATCTATAGCAAGTGCATTGCTCCTCAGATAGGGAGACCAGAACTGGGTACAGTATTTCAGGTGGGACCTCAAAGGAGGCTGTGGGGTTGCTTAATCGAGTGTGTAGGAAATAATGAGGGGCTTGGAGGGATTGGATAGGAAAGACATGCTTCCCACCTCAGAGGAGTCAGTCACCACAGGGCACGGATTTAAGGTGATAAGTAGAAGGATTGGACGGAACATGAGGATAATTGTTTTCACCGCAAGGGCAGTGGGTGTCTGGAATTCACTGCCCAGTTTGAATGTAGAATCCCCTGGTCTTCTTTGAAAGGAATCTGGATATCCACAGGGGCTACTGGATCCTACAAGGCTATGGACTAGGGGATGGGAAGTGGGATTAGAGTGAGCAATCAGCTTTTATCCTCGGACATTGCAGACGTTGTGAACTGAGGAGCTTCATTCCGTGCAGTAACATTTCTATCACGTGTCAGCATTCTCAAGGGATCCGGGAAAGGTGTCAGTATTTCCAGGTGATCTTTGCAAGCATGTTCATGTTTACAGGGGTTACGTGTGATGAAATGTGAAATGAGAACCATTGGTTTAGAACCCACGCGAGAGCAAAAATTCTCCCAGTCAGTGTCCAGACAATCCTTCTCGACTAAGATACATTAACTAATCCCTCACCTTATTACTGTTTGTGGGATCTTGCTATATTTGAAGTGGATACCGTGTTTGCTTACATAAAAACAGTCAATTTTACTTGAAGGTGACTCATTATAGATGAAGTACCTTGAGTCATTTCTCTGGTATCAGCAAGTGTTTTCTATGGAAGAGCAATCTTGGAAATTCATAGCAATGAACGTTTGTACAAGTATTGCATTTCTTCTTCAGCAGAGGTCAGTATATGTCTTCAGTATCTTACTGTTGTTCAAAGCTGCTACAAGCTGCGCTGTGTTTGATAAAAGACCTACATCTACAGAATTCCACCATTTGAATCCTGTAGGGAGGGTTAGTGCAGAGTAAAGGAAAGAAAGGGAAAAAAGGGGCGCATGATGGCTCAGTGATTAGCACGGCTGCCTCCCAGTGACAAGGACCTAGTTTTGATTCCACCCTCGGGTGACTGTCTGTGTGGAGTTTGCACATTCTCCCCGTGTCCGTGTGGGTTTCCTCCGGGTGCTCCAGTTGCCCCCCACAGTCCAAAGATGTGCAGGTTAGGTGGATTACTAGATTAGCCATGCTAAATTGCCCATAGCGTCCAAGGATTTGCAGGCTAGGTGAATTAGCCGGGGAAACGTAAGATTACAGGGATAGGGTAGTAGGGGTGCATCTGGGTGGGATGCTCTTCAGGGGGTTGGTGTGGGCTCAATGGGCCAAATGGCCTGCTTCTACACTGTGGAGAATCTATTCTATAATTCCAAATAAAATTAGGGGAAAAACTATAGAAAATCTCGGCAGGTCTGGCAGCATGTGGGGAAAATGTTTCACATCTGTGACCTTCCATTAAACCGGCAGAGTGTTCATGCACAACAAACTGATGATGGCCAGCAGTATTCTTGCTAAGCCACATGACTGGGCAGCTGTGCCAATGTTACATGCATGCCAATTGCAGTGATCAATGCGCCAATACATTGACGTCCAGATTCAGGAATCCATACAGTGAAAAAAGAGAGAGGAAGTATTGATAACCAGAGAAGCTGTTTTTGGTTACAACAAGTCAAAGATAACTGTTAACCCTGGGAAACCACACACCCCCAAGTACTGTTTTTCAATTTGGTGTCATGGGATCTTTTACTTTTCCATGAGATTTTGCAGTGCTTAGTTTAAGATCCCTTACGTTTTGTAGTTTATATCAATGGTTTGAACATATTGCAACAAATCACCAAGGCTCCTTCATCAGAATCTTCCAAACCCATGACTTCTGCCACATAGGACAGCAGATACATGGGAACACCACCCCCTGCAAGTTCCCTTCCAAGCCACTCACCATCCTGACTTGGAAATACATCATCATTCTTTCACTGTTGCTGGGTCAAAATCCTGGAATTTTCTCCCTAAGGGCATTGTGCGTCTACCTACAGCACATGGACTGCAGCAGTTCAAGAAGGCAGCTCATCCCCACCTTCTGAAGGGGCAATTAGGGACAGGCAATAAATTCCATGAATGAAAATAAATAAGGGACATGGTTAAGGAGTTAATGCACAAATTGGCATTTGGCTGACAGAGAGGAAGAAAGCTGTTAATATCAGAAAGATATTAATGGACTGGTCAGGTGACAGGAAAGTGTAAAATTAAATTCAACCTGGAAAAGTGTAAGATGGTGCATTTGGGGAGGACAAACAAGACAAAGCAATGCAGCAAAGTCCCACCATTTGTGAGAGGATCTGTCCCTGGAGAACATCACAAATGGCAAAACCACAAATGGTGAACACGTTTTAGAATTAAAACAGTTTTAGAATAGGAGTCAATAGGATTGGTTCCAACCAAAGAAAATTCAGATATCCACAAACATTTTAGTAAATAAAAGTGACATTAATTGAGTACAGTCCATTAACATTTCAATTTTACGGCAGTTTCTGTTTGATTTTGCAATTACCCTTGCAATCTTTTGGAATACAACATACTTTCATTGAGTTTTATGACTTGCTGAAATGTGCGTGTTGGTTCTGTCATGGTTGAGTGGATTTACTGGAGTGAGCAGCCATGGAGACAGAAAAGACAAAGGATGACTTGGATGTAGGCAACTCTTTTCCCTGAGAACAATGCACCCCATGCTTTTTACTTGCTTACAGCTCTCTTAATAACTGGGCGCCACCTCCTAGTGCGGGTGGTGTTCAATCCCATGACAACAGTGGATAAGCAAAAATTAAAGGCACAATGAGCAATATAGTGTGCAGAATACTTTACATGAGTCTGCAAATTTGCAAGTGGTGAAGACATAAACAGCAGGATTTTCTTTAGACAGTAAAAGAGAGGATATCGAGAAGTCTAGAGGAACAGAGCAGTAATGTCACCGAAGATAGCAGGATAGGTAGATATTTCTTTCCTCACCCTGGAGATCAAGGATGCCTTTCTCACACTCTGAAGGCATGGGTCCTGAGATGACTAGAGATCAAGGATGCCTTTCTTCTACTCTGAAGTTGTGGGTCCTGAGATGACTGGACAGTTCAATGCTGCACCCACACTTGTTGTTGTAGGTGGGGCCGGTGGTGTTTGGAGAGGCGGGTGGGTGGGGTGCTCAGGTTTTCACATGCTCCCTCCACTGTTTACACGTGGCCTCCGCCTGGGCCAATCGCGATGGTTGGCTCCTTCACAGATGCTTCTTGTCCAGTTTGGACAAGAGAGTCTCAGGAATCAGTGGAGATGTTACATTTTTTCAAGGAAGCTTTGTCCCTGAAGCATTTCCTCTGCCCTCCTGATGGATTTTGGAGTCGAGAGCTGGTTTTGGGAATCTTGTGTCAGGCATGTAGACAATGTGGCCCACCCAACACAGCTGATTGAGAGTAATGTGTACCTCAATGCTGGGGACAATGGTTTGAGAGAGGAAACTGACATTGGAGTGTCCATCCTGCCATTGCATTTGTAGGATTCTGCAATGATTTTGCTGGTGATGTTTCTCCAGGGATGTGATTTGTCTGCTGAATATTGTGCATATCTCCACTGCGTTCAGGTAACGCCATTACCCTGTATTCCATATTAATAGGTTTGAAATCTTTGTCCTTAACCACTCTCTTCCTCAGGCAGCTGAACTGGTACAATGGGGCCATTGTTGATTTTCCTTGTCAATCTCTAGCCTCATTGAGCGGAGGCTCCGCATGTTTGGATATAACATTATTAAGGCTTAGGGGATTCTTGAACATCCAAGGCTCAGAGTTTTAGAACTGAATAAGGCACTGGTTATACCACCATTAGGGCCCTGTCTACTGTCTACTTCATTACTGAAAGGATCTCACTGGACAGGATATAGATGAGATTTATAAGGATGTTGACAGCAGCAGAGAATTCTAGCAATGAGGAAAGATTGGATATGCTTGCCTCATTTTCTTTGGAACAGAGAAGACTGAGAGAAGATTTAATTCAGATGAGATAACGTGGATTGAAAGACCTTAGTTCCTCCATCAAAGAGGGCACATGGATTTTATATTAATTGATAGAAGGATTTGAGGGGATTTGAGAAGTTAACTATTCATCAAAGGGTGCAGGGGATTGGAACTCACTGCCTGAAAGGGTGGTTGAAACAGAAACCCTTACTACATTGAATAAAAAATTAGATTTTCACATAAAATGCTACAGCCCAAAGGTTTACATATGGCTGTCGAAAAGTGGGGTTATGTTAGAGGCAGTGCACAAAGATATGGGCTGAATGGCCTTCTTCTCTGTCTCCATGATTTTCCTACTCAATGCAAGAGTATGACATGGATAATAGAAGGGTCTATCTATAGAGAGCCTGAGCCACGTGTCCCATGACAAAACTATTACCCTGGTTGTTATCCCTTTAACCCTGGTTAATATTAATTGCTCTGAAGTGCTTTGTTCACAAGTAAGCCAATGCTATGATTAGTGAAACAGATAGAGGCGAAGAAGAGGCTCCAAACATCCATCAATCAATGGTACCCACCTCTCTGGACACAATGAGCCTGTGTCTTGAAGTGGATTGGCTCTTCATCAGCCCCAGTCCAGGACAGGGAAGGGGTTTGAATCTCCTTGTGAATGTTCTGTTCGAAATTGATGTTAGCCATTCACAGTCCAGTTGGCTGTGATTTTTGACTTACTGCGAAAATCATCCTCTAAAATTAATTGAAAGCTTTCTCCCTGGACAGGGACAGCACAGAGTTAGATACAGAGTAAAACTCTCTCTACACTGTCCCCATCAAACACTCTTAGGACAGGGACAGCATTAAGTTAGAGACAGAGTAAAGTTTACTCTATACTATCCTCCATCAAACATTCTCAGGACAGGGACAGTATGGGTTAGATACAGAGTAAAAATCTCTCCACACTGATCTCATTAAAAACTGCACTAGGTTTGAACCTGCAAATTTGAGCTGTTCTGAAACACTGATGCCTGGACCGTTACTCACAGAAAGCCTGTGCCATTGCCCACGTGTTCACCAACCTGCACTGCTTCCTGGTGTAGCAATGCTGTTTTCAAACCCCTCCCCATCACAGTTATCTTCTCCACCCTCTGGGTTCTCTCTCCTTCATCCAATTCTGGCCTTTGATGTAGCCTTTTTGATTAGTTTGAAGACAGCTATGATACTACACAGGGGCAAATAGTTCACCAACTCTGATCCTCTGGTCTGAATATTGGGGAATGGTGTCTGCGAATCGACCCTGTGAACCTCAACCTTCAGGAGAGGAAGGGAGAGAATTGAAAATGAGCCAACCTAAAGGTAAGTTGAATCATAAAACACACTCCTTACATGGTGCTGAAACATGTTTCAATTGCTTCGAAAGGAATTTTTACTTTTATTCATTCACAGGATGAGGGAGTCATGGCCAGGCAGCATTTATTGCCTGTCCCTAATTGCCCAGAGGGCAGTTAAGAGTCAACCACATTGTTGTGGGTCTGGAGTCACATGTAGGCCAGACCAGGTAAGGGTGGCAGTTTCCTTCCCCAAAGGACATTAGTGAACCAGATGGGCTTTTCCAACAATTGACAATTAATTCATAGTAATCATTAAATTCTTAATTCCAGGTATTTATTGCATTCAAATTCCACCATCTGCTGTGGCAGGATTTGAACCTGGGTTTGAGTGAAAGGAGAGCCCTAACTGAGCATCTCAGCTGGAATATTTTGTTCACATCTCTCAGGCTCCTGCCTCTCAATCCTCAGCAAATCATTCTCCCTATCTTGCCCTTTGGTTACCGATTTTGTTTGGATGCATTCCTGGAAGTTTCATCGTTGGTCCTCACCTCTTCAACAATCCCATCTGGTCAAACTTCCTTCATTTCATCTTTCTCAAATATTTTTGATTCCGAACAAACACAGATGATGAAAGTATGTCTTGTCTAGTCTTCTTATGGTTTTGGTCCTGGGTAGCAGTGTCCAGGAGATTAATCTTTACATTCCTGGGGATTTCACGACAATCTGTGCTCTCCCTTCCTTTCTAATGGGTTAAAATTGTAATGATGGAATCGTCTCTAGTCTAATTTACTCCTTCACAAGACCACAGCATTTCTCTCAGTTCCCCCACTCGTTCCTTGTTCAGAACCTATGAAGGTCTAAAATCCCAGCATGATGTTAATGCATCATTCATTCCTAATCTGCATTTTCCTTCTTATTCCTCATGTTTGGCAGTACCCTGCACTCTGACCTTTGGTCTTCATCATCTTGTGATGATTGTATACAAATGGCTTTTTGTTTAAAACTGCAGATGCCAGATTTCTCACAGAATTCACCCAATTAAACTCTCCTGGCTGCTAGGTTATCGGAAACCTCACAGATGTACACAAACATAATTAGACAGGCATACGTGCTCACACTCGAACACTCACATATACTCTCCCTCATACACACAGACATGCATACACTCGCATATACACACTCATATACACACCATTATATAAACACTCAAATATACATATGTGTATATCAGGGGAGGTAGTGGCCTCATGGTATTATCACTGGACTGTTAATCCAGAGACCCAGATAATGTTCTAGGGTTTGAATCCTGCCATGGCAATTGGTGGAATTTGAATTCAATAAATATCTGGAATTAAGAATCTAATGATGACCATGAATCAGTTGTTGGGAAAACCCCAAATGGTTACTAATGCCCTTTAGGGAAGGAAACTGTCTTCCTTACCTGGTCTGGACTACATTCACAGCAATGTGGTTGACTCTTAACTGCCCTCTGAGCAGTTAAGGATGGGCAATAAATACCGGCCTCGCCAGCGATGCCCTTACCCTGTGAATGAATAAAAATAACATATGTATGTATGCATGCATGCACATAGTCACATGTATACATTCACATAAACACAGATGTGCACACATTGACACATACACAGACATATACATAAGCAAATCTACACAGTCACATACACATACAGACTCACATATACATATTCACGTACACACATAATAATCCAGAACTCCAGGCTGATGTCCTGGGGATATGAGTTCTAAGGCGATATTTGAATTCAATTAAAATAAATGGAATTAAAAGCTAGCCTAATAGCAATTGTGTAAACACTGCTGATTTTTGTTATGACCCATCTACTTCTCTAATGCCCTTTGGGGAAGGAAATCTGCTGTCTTTTCCTGATCTGGCCAATATCTGACTCTGGACCTACAGCAACATGGTTGACTTTTAACTACCTGTGAAATGAACCACCAGGCTATGCGCTTTCAGGGCAATTAGGGATGGGCAATAAATACTGGCCTTGACTGTAACATGGACATCCCATGAAAACAATTTTTAAAAGCACATTCAGACATACTCATATTCAATATACATACTCAGACACACACTCAAATACCTGTACCCGCAGACATACACACAGTCTCTCACAGATACTCACATACATTCACATACACTGACATGCGCACACTCACAATCACATGCACACACAGATACACACTGACATACACACACACACATATACAAGCATACAACACTCATAAATGCTCATACACACACCAGTAAATACTGCTGTGTTTATGCTTCAGGCCAATCTCTTGCCAATCCCCTGAAACTGGTCTGCTTCTGATTGGCTGGTCTGCCAACCAATGAGGGAGAAAACTGAATCACTAATCACTGTATTACTGAAGGCACAGAGTCTGATAACAGCTCATAGCGTCAGCATCAGGACCCAGCAGAACCTGCCCATCTCTCCACACACAAGAACAGCGACCACTACACCAAGACATGGCCAACACAAACTACGGTGCTGTACAGCAGGCAGCAGCTACTGAGCCCATCAAATTCCTTAGGTAAGTGGGAGTCTGTGATGAGTGTGTGGATGACAGCCCTTTTTTACTGCTTGAACAGAGCTGCATCAATTCCTCAAAGACTGTAAATGCAGTAGAATTTGATCTGCGTTATTGCAAAAGGTTCCAAGCTAACTGAAAAAGCTACTTAGAAGACCTTAGAGGTCTCCTATTCCAGATTCAAATCCAGTTCAGTTCCCTACATCCTGAGCCTGAAGGGAGGGAGCTCGTGATTGTGGAAGGGGATCTTTAATCAATTGTTTGAATATCATTTCATTCAAATCAGTCAAGTAGCTTGCATGAGAGATGAACTTTCCAAAATTGTTTTTCTGTGCAGCAGGTGCATGTAAATAAGAAGTCACGCTGGTTATTATTTTTTACTCTAGGAACCATTGAGGATCTCAGGGATTATTCCAATTTGCTTGAGGGACTGGGTGTTGGTTAAACAAGGGGAGACATAGCATGAGCCCAGCTCCCAGCATAATGTCATCCTGTGCCCCCTGTGCAGGGTCCAAACACACAAACAGAAGGTATTAAAACATTTTGGACACAAGAGGTTCACTTGGGGTGTGAGGGAATAACTTGGCATGGTTAGGTTGGCTTTGTTTAGCATGTTCCAAGCAGTGTCAGCACTGCCTGTAGGATTAGTTCAAGTTATTGAGTAATATCAAGTTGCTGGTAGAGTGGAGTGAAGATGACTTTACACAAAACTCAAGCTGTTTGAATAGCCCCCTCAGTGACCTTTACCCATCATTAGACCCTTCACTATTAGCGTGTTGTGGGTGATCAGAGTGCCCAGGGTAGGGACAACTAGGTTGGCCACTCCACTCATTGCTTAGGAAGACTCCATGTGGAAATGGAACTTGGCAGGTGTAACCATAGTGATGACAAACAGTGCTTCTTGGGTCTGTCTGTAGGTGCTTTCCCCCTTACACTCAATCGGGAGCCTCATCAGTGGGATTATCTGGTAGATAAACAATGGTGCCCAATTAAAATAGATTTGAAGGTATGTTGGCTTTGGAAGGGGATTTGCCAGAATGAAACAGAGACTGAAAGGGTTAAACTACAGGGACAGGGCATATAGTCTAGGCTTGTATTCCCTTTAATTTATAACATTGGAGGGGTGATCTGATCAAAGTGTTCAAAATGCTAAAAGGATGCAATGGAGTGGATCCAGTGACGCCATTTGATCTGGTGGAGCTGGTGGTGGTAGTGGTGGTCATGGTGGTGGTGGGGTAGGTGGCGGATGGTGCTTGGCGGGGAGGCAGTTGAGAATGAGGGGAAATAAATTACAACCAAAGCATTCAGGATTGATGTCAGGAAACACACAAAAGCAAAATATGGAACTCTCTCCCCAAATATCTGTGCATGCTGCAAGGGTCAGTAAGAAGTTTTAAGATTGAAATTGAAGGATTTTTGCTGTGTCAGGGTGTCAACATTGGGTAAATGAAGTTGAGTATGTGTTGTTCATGATCTGAGTGAATGGTAGACAGAGCAGGGTCAAGGAGTTGAATGACATCCTCTTTATGCCTGTGTTGCATTCTACGCTGAGTTAGAAGATCCTGGTGGAGATGGAAGTTGTAGATAACTTCTGTTCCCAAAACATCAAAATACAGTTGGGTATGGACTGTGTCTGATCACCATTTGCTTCAGAAGGTGTGACCACATGCCAAGATAGTGAGACAGGACATGATGGTGCTGGATATCCAATGCACCATTCTGCTCTCTGAGGATGGTCAATACAGTGGGGTGAAGCAAACCCATGGCAGGGGAGCAGAGGCCGCTGTTTCTGAAGCACAGGTGCAGGCAGAGGAGAAAGCCTAACTCATCTGCCCTGACAGCCCATGGGACAGAATACAATTGTAACAGACTGAAAGCTGAGATTCTCTCCGAGTCTCTGACATGCCGTCAACGGTTTACTTGCGGCTTGCAGTGCTTGTGTCAGCTTGATTCAATTCAGGAGAGAAAGGAGTCTGGAACACCAGTGGATAGAAGTTAAACTTGTACAATTTACAGAATAATTAAATACGATACACTGGCCTGGCCTTAACTGAAGGATTCTGTCCAACCCTCGACAACATTTTTTCAGTCAGATTTGAAGGCTTCAAACACAGGTGTATTCATGAGAATTTCCTTCTTTTTATTCATTCATTGGAAGTGGGCATTACTGGCTGGACCAGCATGTATTGTCCATCCCCATTTACCCTCAAGAAGGTGGTAGTGAGCTGCCTTCTTGAACCACTGTAATCCACGTGCTTAGGGACACTCACAATGCTGTTAGAGAATGAGTTCCAGGATTTTGACCCAGCCGCTATCCATCTTCTATCCGCCTCCCCCTCTCTCCCTATTTATTTCAGAACCCTCTTCCCCTCCCCCATTTCTGATGAAGGGTCTAGGCCCGAAACGTCAAGCTTTCCTGCTCCTAAGATGCTGCTTGGCCTGCTGTGTTCATCCAGCTCCACACCTTGTTATCTCAGATTCTCCAGCATCTGCAGTACCTATTATCTCAGCACTTAAGGAAAGGTGATTTATTTCCAAGTCAGAATGGTGGGTAACTTGGAGGGAACGTGCCGATGGTGTTGTTTCTATGAGCTTCTAGATGGCTATGGTTGTGGGTTTGGAAGGTGCTGTCTAAGGATCTCTGGTGAATTTCTACAGTGCACCTTGTGGATAGTATGCACTGCCGCTACTGAGTGTCGGTGATGGAAGGGGCGGTTGTTTGTGAATGTGCTGCCAATCAAGTGGGCTGCTTTATTCCAGCTGGTGCCAAGCTTCCTGAGTGTTATTGGAGCTGCACCCATCTAGGCAAATGAGGCATGTTGCATCACACTCCTGACTTCATCAAACAGTGTAGAAACAGGCCATTTGGCCCAACAAGTCCAGAGCAACGCTCCAAAGAGCATCCCACCCTGACTCATCCTCCTACCCTATTTGTGTAACCCTACATTTCTCATGGCCAATCCACCTAACCTACACATTCCTGGACACTATGGGAAATTTTGCATGGCCAATCCACCCTAACCTGCACATCTTTGGACTGTGGGAGGAAAACGGAGCGCCCGGAGCAAACCCACACAGACACAGGGAGAATGTGCAAACTCCACACAGACAGTCACATGCGGCATGAATGTTACATGCCACTTTTCAGCCCAAGCTGATTCTAGGAATGAGAAACTTCAGTCACATCAATAAACTGCAGAAGTTGGGACTGTTTTCTTTGGATAAGAGGAGGGTGAGTGAAGATTTGGTAGTGGCGTTCAACTTTAGGAGGGGGTCTGGCCAGAGTGGACAGGAAGAGGCTGTTCCCAATGGAAGAACAGTCAAGAGTCAGAGATCATTAGTAAAAGAACCAGAGGCAACAATGAAGAAACACTTTTTCATGCAGGGAGTAGTTAGGGTATAGAATGCACTAGCTGCAGTGCGGTGGAGACAAGTTCATTTGAGGCTTAAAGACCATGAAACTGTAGGATGTAGGAGTAGAAGTGGGCCATTCAGCCCATCAATTCTGCCCTGCCGTTTAATATGATTATGTTACAAAGTTACAAATCACACAACTACGGGTTATAGTCCAAAAGGTTTATTTGAAAACACAAGCTTTCGGAGCCTGAAGGAGGATCGAGGCTCCAAAGGCTTGTGTTTTCAAATAAACCTGTTGGACTATAACCTGGTTTTGTGAGTTTTCTGACTTTTTTTTTCAACAACGCAGAGAGCTTTACAGATTGGGTAGATCCCAGATTCCAAAACCAAGGTCCATGCAAGACCAATTGATCTCACCCAGTCTAGCAATTGCCCTCAAGGTACCGGTCGGTTGGAGTCGAGGTTGAAGGGAAGGTATCATTGAGGTTCTGGTTCTTTGTCACTACACAGTGAATGTAGTCAAACAATGGTAATGAATAGAGATAGGGTGGAGAAGACCCTCAGTTCTGTTCTGATGCTGACCCACAGTTGAATAGCTTGCCTGAGCTTCCTGGGATCTGGACTGGAACATACCTCCTGTGGAAAGTAGTGCAGGTTAGAATCAATGCTTACTGTCTCAACTCCATCATTTTGTCATCTAAAATCACTCCAGACCCAATATCCCCGTGCCTTAATTCCAAACTAGTTGAGTTCGACACTCACTCATTGAGGGGATTCTTAAGACCTACCAATCCAAAAAAGCTGATTCACTAAATGTAGGGTGAAGCTTGAAATGCCCACAAGGAGAAAGAAATGGAAGAATATGGGGAAGGGTTTAAAGAGGCTCATATGGAGCATAAGTGCTAGCATAGACCAAATGGACCAAATGGGCTGTTTCTGTATTGGGCACTTGAAATGAGAGGGGGTTTGTAGCATGAAGAGTGGAACAACCTCCCATTCAGAAAACAGAAAGAGGCTTCAAAATGGTACTGACCCTATCTGTATCCCAAGATCAGAATAAGAAAGCCCCCTTTAATTGCTTTACTTCAGATTGTCCAGAAATCCAGCTTGGCAACTGTCCAAGACAGATCTAAAAAAAAGTCTCATTTATTGTTTGAATGGTTACAAATGTCAATCCTGTTGTACTACAGTAGAGTGATGGTGATCACAGGGTATCTGATATCACACTTTTTATCATCTTACCCCTGCAGTGTCTATGGTATTTTAATGTCATTTTGAATCATTACCAGCAGGTTGCAGAAAGGTTTTTTTTTAAAATCAAATTTATTGCAGAAATATTGCTGCATCTCTTATAAAAGGCAGGGACAGATTCTTTCAAAAGTGAGAGAAATGTGCTCTCATTAATTACTGCAGGGAGAACCTTTTGTTGGTCTATCATTTATTTTTCATGTTTTTCTAATTTTGCTTTGTCTCTCAGAGAAAGAAAGATTAAGGCAGAGAAGGAAATAAAGAGAAAAGAGAGACAATGGAAGACTTGTGAGAAAGAGAGAGAAAAACATTGTGTCTGAGTATCCTAGTGAGTGCGCGAATCACAGGAGCTGAGTTATAGCAATTAGGAAGGTGAATGGAGTTTCTTCACTTACTGTGAGGAGAATTCTATTCAAAAGATAGTAGGCTTTGCTTCATTTATGCAGGACGTTGGTGAGACCACACCTGGTGTACTTTGTACAGTATTGGTTATCACATTTAAGGAAGGATGTAAATACTTTGGAAGCAGTTCAGAAAAGCTTTAGAGTCATAGTCATAGGGTCATACTTCAGTCCAATGATCCTTTGAATGCGGAGTCTGATGGGATAAAAAGTGAGGATAAGGGACCCGATCAAGCTGTTGTGAGTGATGGGAAGCGGGCAAGGGTGGAAGCACAAGTGATAGGTCAGATGCAGTTGAGGGTCCTGTCAACCACAGTGGTGGGAAACCATCGTCATGGAAGAAGCAAGCCATGTCAGCAGTGCTATTTTCGAAGGTGGCATCATCCAAACAGATGTGATGTGGGTGAAGGAACTGGGAGAATGGGACGGAATCCTTGCAGGATGTTGAGTGTAAAGAGCTGTAGTCAAGGTAGCTAAGGGAGTCAGTGGCTTTGTTGTGATGGTAGTGGGCGCCTCCACATTTCAAAGGATCATTCTCCGCCATTTCAGACAACTCCAGCAGAACGCCACCACCAAACACATCTTACCCCACTCCCCCTGCCTGCATTTCACAGGGATTGTTCCCTCTGGGACACTCTAGTCCATTCCTCGACCACTAGCACCACACTCCTCCCCACAGCACCTTCCCATGTAACTGCAGAAGGTGCAACACCTGCCCCTTCACTTCCTACCTGCTCACCATCCAAGGATCTAAACGGTCTTTCCAGGTGAAGCAACATTTCACCTGTAACTCCTCCAATCTTTTGTGTTGTATTCACTGCAACCAAACGCAGGCGGGTGACCGCTTTGCAGATCACCTCTGGTCCGTGCACAAACATGACCCTGATCTTCCCGTAGCCGGTCATTTTAACACAGCTCCCTGCCCACATGCCCCCGTGTCTGTCCTTGGCATGCTGCAGTTCTCCAGTGAATCACAGCACAAACTGGAGGAACAACATCTCATCTTCTGACATGGCAATTTACAGCCTTCTGGGATCAATAATGAGTTCAACATCTTTAAGTTGTGAACCCACTCCCATTCCTTCCCTTTCTTTTACCTTTACTTGTTACATTCTCTGTCACCATGTCCTCTCTACCCTCCACCCCACCCCAGTGGGACTGTCTGTCTTTCCCAGCCTGACAGTTGGACACACCATTGTTCTGCCATTCTCACATTCCGATCAGTTAATCTGAGCTATTGATATTCTTCTCCCCCAGCACACTACACTTCACCACCCCCACACATGCCCCCCATCCCATCTATTGCATAAATGCTGCCCCCTCCACACTCCACATCAGCTCCGATGAATAGACATCCGCACTCGAAACATTAGCTTGCTCTGTCTCCATGGATGCTTCCTGACCTGATGTGATCTCCAGCATTTGTTGTTTTCAGTAATGATATTATGATCATGTCTCTTAAAGACTATGAGACATAATGCAACACTGCCAACTTGGAGGTGATGTCAGCCCTGTGGTGGTACTTAGAGCATTACAGCAATTCAGACAATTGAAAATAAGGTGCAGTAGCTCGGGATAGCTAATGTTAATATTGTGCACTGGCAATTTTCATGCTTACTCGCTCATGGTCTGGTATAACCACAGCTTCTGTCAGTTAACACATGTGGTTTTGTTAGTCTGTTGGGCGAACTGCCCTTTCCCCAATTGGCTGAGTTTGCCCATGGGCCCTGCAGTTACTATTGGCTGTCACTGACATAATCTCACCGGGATTCTCTCGGATTGTGGGTCTAATCCCCAGGTCCGAATCTTTGCCTTCTGCACACGTTTCTGTGCCTCGCTTTCAGGATATTTTGACCATCTGTTCCACTGAAAAGATCCAAAAGAGAGTTCTGCTTAAAGGTTGTGCCTTAAAGAAAGGTATGGTCCCACAAAGGTGTGGACTTTTCCTATGGTGGTGATGAGGTGGGGCAGTGGAGGGGGAGTGGAATTTGCTGTGTTCAGCAAATTGAAGTTGGTGCATTCGCCTGACCCTAAGCCCTATTTTCCCAAAAAGAAACAATCACTCACTTTTAGTGTCATAAGGACACCCCATTAATTGGGGATGGGGACAGGCTGTCCATCAACCCACATTCAGGCACCTAGGTTGGCCCGTTACCTGAAGATGCCAGCCAGTGTGCCTTGATGGGACTTCATTATGTCTGTCACATACCCAGCAACAGTGTGATCATTATTTTGTATTTTAAGCAAAGACAAGTTGTATTGATTGACCTCAATCCATTTGATCCTGTCCTGTTCAGAATCATTTCACCTCACAGGAGGATTGTTATGCGCACATTTACTCAAATATCATTGCAGCTCATAAATTGTTACAGCTCGTGGTCAGTCTACGATGACTAAGATAATGGGCAACATGTTGTAAAGTACTCAAATCCCATGGTATGAATGACCAACTCTTCTGGATCAAAAAGAACACAAACCTTGTGAGACGCACCAATTAGGCTGAGTGATCAAAGGCACTGAGTTACAAGACAATAATTCTGAAATTGTAATTTCAACTCACTGACATCTTTTGATCATGTTAAACTGCATGTGTCCTGAAGATCTTAGCTTTCACTAGGATGCAGCTTCTCTCTTACACTCAAGAAACCATCCTTCAGAGTGTGTCACTGGCCAGTGAACATTTCAGGTTATTTCTCCACAGGGAATGGCACAGTCAGCATTTACCCAACACCCACATGTACTTTCCAATTTGGGGGCCTGTGGTAGGTGTGGGTATTACTGGGGCAGTGTTCAGGCACTGTTTGTCCGACAAGGGGTACTGCAATGCAGTGGAAATTTTAATTGGACTAACATCCCAGATGCCCAGCTTAATGCCCATGAGAGATAGATTTAAATTTGGTGAAATTTTAATTTGGCTAATAAATAAAAATCGGGAATATAAATCTAACCTCAATGATGATGACCATGAACCTATCATCAATGTCATTAAAACCCATCTGGTTTACTGATGTCCTTTGGGGAAGTAAATTGCCGAGCTTACCCAGTCTGGCCTACATGTGACTCCAGATCCACCGAGATGCAGGTGACATGTAACTGCCCTCTGAAATGGTCTGCCAAGCCACTCCATTTAAGAACCTCTAAAGACGATCAATAAATGCTGGCCTTGCCCAGAAGTGCCCATATCCCATGACAAAAAATGTACCTGAGAGATTGTTCCCAAAAACTAGATTGGCTTCCGGTAGGAGCAAATTACTACAGATGTTGGAATCTGTACTGAAAACAAAAAAATGCTGGAAATGATAGCGGGTGAAGCAGCCTCCATGGAGAGAGAGTACAAGCTAATGTTTCGAGCCTAGATGACTCTGATGATGGTCTTAAGCCAATCTTAAAATAGACAGTAGAAATACAGCTAGAATCAGAATTAACAGTTTAAATAGATCTTCTGCTGATAACACATCTTTCTGACAATATTGACACTAATAGTTGGGCAGCTTGTTCTTGAAGGAGATAAATCAGAAACTAATCCCTGGGAATGATATCTCAGCGAGCACATGGCCCTATCCATGTGATGGAAGATGAAGGATGTAGTTAGTATTGATCTGTGCAAATGAAAGTGAGACCAGTTTCTTTAAGAGATAATAGGTACTGCAGATGCTGGAGAATCC
>JAHRHZ010000043.1:3806282-3819472 GCA_024137785.1 Ginglymostoma cirratum | reverse complement strand
AAACGTCAAGCTTTCCTGCTCCTATGATGCTGCTTGGCCTGCTGTGTTCATCCAGCCCCACACCTTATTATCCCAGTTTCTTTAAGGTTTTTGAATATTTTGTGTTTACAGTATTGCTGTAAAAGGGTGTCAGGCTCTGAAGGGGTTAGTGTTGAAGACTGTGTTAAGCACCTCCCAATATGCCAATGACAAATAGAACCAGGCAGGAGAAAACCAGCTTTGGATGTCAAAGGACGAAGACCCAACATTGAGGTCTCTCTCATAGTCTTTCTACCAATGTCGATCACACCAATATAACTGTACCTAGTTGCTCTTCTGCATCGGTTTAAAATAAGGGCCCCTTCTTATTAACTATCCAGTGGTTTTCCTCCCCCATACTGACTCTGTGGATCCCAACCTGGGAACAGGATGGTGACAGCACAGTTACTGATGCACCTTACACCATGTGGTGTGGATCTATCGTACATCAAGCATCTGATTCATGTGAGACATCATGTGTCATGAGCTTACAGTGCTCAGGAGGAAGAGGTGAGTTTGAACCTACGGTTCCTCAGGCTGTCTGTTATTGGGAGCTTTTCATTGATTTATTTCTAAATCATCTAATTTCAGCTGACCCAATTGCAATGTGCATTGGAACTGTTCTCAATGCCTTGAATTAGGACAAGGGGAAATAATGACAATTCTAGCTCAGTAACTTCCTGCCCAGAAAGTATAAATGCTGGTGGATACAGATTTAGTAATAGAATTCAGATAAATGATTGATGTGGGAAAGTTTGAAAGGATTTTGAGGAAAGAATGGGGGAGCAAGGCTTAACCAGATTTCACCTCAAAAGAGTCAGATCAGACTTGATGGGTTGAATGGCCTCCTAAGATGTACTATCCAAGAATTCTAAGTTGGGAATTGGCAGGATGAGCAATACATGCTTTGGCTAATGTGTGAGGTTTAGGCATTTAGATGGGGCCATAGATACTGGAATAGGCAGCAAGAATTCACAACAAAGAACTGGGAAATAGAGATAAAAGAAATAAAATACTGGAAGTACTCAGCAGACCTGGCAGCATCTGTAGAGAGAGAAACAGAGTTAGCATTTCAGTCAATGAACCTTTCATCAAAAAAAAAAATAATGCAGCCATTGCTGGAAGTCTAAAATAAAAACAGAAAGTACTTGAGAAATTCAGCAAGCCTGACAGCATTTGTGGAGAGCGAACAGAATAAATACTTTGAGTCCAGAACGACTCCTTTTCAGATCTGAAAGGGACTAGAAAATGGTGGTGTTTCTGACGTTGGCACAGGGCATGAGGAACAGATGGTGAATGTCCCTGGAGTAAAAGACAAAGGGAGTGACAAAAATGATAAAGGAGAGATGGAGATGTAAAATGTGTGTAAATGAATGTGAGAAAACGATTTTAGAAATTATAAAATGTGATGTTAAAAACACTGTAGTCTTGTCAGACCCACATGGCTGCTCCCATTAGAGAGAGAGACGATTAGTGGTGGTTTAACCTGAGGGTCGCCATGCTTCAGATGACGTTGAGAAGGAGAGTCTTCCATGATAACCTCAGCCCGAGCAGGAATTGAACCCAGGCTGTAGCATCATGCCACTTTGCAGCTAAAGGGATTACCCGAAGGCAGGTCAGAAATTATGAGGTGAGCAATTCACTTCCAGTGTCCTCAAACCCTGTCCATCACAGGCAAGGCACAATTCAGGAGTGTGATGGAATACCCCCCGCTTGCCTGGATGGGTGCAGCCCCAACAACACTCAAGAAAATCGACACCATCCAGGACAAAGCAGCCGCTTGATCGGCATCACATCCACCACCTTCAACGGATATTCCCTTCACTACTGTCACACTGTAGCAGCAGTGCGTACCATCCCACTCACCATCCTGACGTGAAACTATGTCACAACTCAGGCAGCACAGTGGCTCAGTGGTTAGCACAGCTGCCTCACAGCGCCAGGGACCTGGGTTCAATTCCACCCTTGGGCAGCTGTCTGGGTGGAGTTTGCACATTCTCCCTGTGTCTAGTGTGGGTTTCCTCTGGGTGCTCCAGTTTCCTCCCACAGTCCAAAGATGAGCAGGCTAGGTGGATTGCCTGTGCTAAATTGCCCATAGTGTTTAGGGATGTGTAGGTTAGGTGGGTTATAGGGGAATTGGTCTGGTTGGATGCCCTGAGGGTCGGTATTGATTTGTTGGGCTGAAGGGCCTGTTTCCACAGTGTAGGGATTCTATAAAAATAAAAGAAAACTCCTTCACTGTCGCTGGGTGAAAATCCTTTCCTACTGTGGGTCCAGCTACACTATATGTCTTGCAGGGGTTTGAAAAGACAGCACTCACCACTTTCTCCAAGACAATTGCAAATGGGCAATAAATGCTGGGCCAGCAAGAGATGCCCATGTCTCTGAAGTGAATAAAAGGAAAACCTGTGATAGAGCGATTACAACAGCACTGCAGAAAAGGCTAGATTGGAGGTTAGTTTTCAGTGCTAAAAGAGATTACAGAGATAGAATGGGGTAAGGCTGTGGAGGACTTTGGAAACAGGAATGACAATTTTAAAATCAAGTCTTTGCTGGACCCAAAGTCAATGTGAGTAAGGGAAGAAAACCAAAAGAATTTCTGTTGTTGTTTGTACATTAGTGAAGATTGGATTGATGAGTAAACAGGATTGATGTGGTATACGTATCAAAGAAAGAGGGGGAGGAGCAGTTACAGAAATAGAAAAGATAAATCTATTGGGTACAGAGAGAGGGAGAAAGAGAAAATCTTGAAGGGACAGGACGCATGCAAATTGGGACCCAAAGATATTTTTTCACGTCTGGCAAACCTACAGATTAGAATGAAGTTGAGCTACAAACCAGTGAGTAGAACGGAACTCATTCCAGGAATGAGTCATTAAGATGTTTTAACAAGTGTTAAGGGTTTGCTGTTCTATACAAGCTGCCAAAACTTATCGACAACTGCACAGAAACAGGAGACGCTGTTTACTTTGACATCCTCTGCATGGAGTGTGCGTTGAAGGTTAGGGTGGCCCAGTCAATTGCCTGATTGACAGAAAACTAGCTCCTTCATGAAGGAAGAATTGAAGGAAGCAAAGGGATTAGAAGTAAAGTAATGGCAGTCTGATCTGCTCCTGGTTGTGTGTTTAATGAGAATACTGATTCCAGGAGTAAATCTTGTGTGGCCTGAGTTTTGTGTGAAAATAGTCTTACCACAGAGAAAAAAGTATTTTTCCACACCAATATATTTCACCTCGTGTCCTGGCCTTAGGTTTTTTTTTTCAGTTTATGGGTGTGGTTTTGAAGCAGAGCCCATAGATTTAGGATACAGTATTGGCTAAAGGACTAGTTGGGTGATGAGTCACGGTGAGTTATGATGAGTTGGAATGTACTGTCCAAAAAGCCAGTGGAATCAGATTCATTCATAACTTTCTAAAGGGAATTGAAGAGAAAAGGATTTTAAGAGCTACACAGTTAGAGCAGGGAATTGGATGCTCTGTCAGAGAACTAGCACAGGTACAATGGGCCAAGTGGCCACCTACTTTCTATACTGCATGATTCTATGAGGATCATTTCTAATGGGTTGTCTTCTTTCTATGGTATCTCGCCCAAATGGCACTTCTTCAAGAAATTGTGAAGAATTAGATCTGACACTTAAAGTGCGGGACTGACAGAGTGCTGCACTGTCAGAGATGCTACCTTCAAGACATAGCCTCTAACCGAGGCACCGTATGCCCTCCTGGATGGATCTGAAAGATATCATAGCCACAATCTGAAGAAAGGTTTTCCTCAGCCTCTTGGCCAAAATGGATCCCTCAACCAGCAAAAGGAACTGGTCATTCATGGGACGTGATGTGTCCAAGGCTGATTGTGTTTTCCTGCTACAAACGATGACGCCATTTGAAATTAGTTCATTATGGTGAAGCGTTGTGCCTCAGCCTGAGAACACTACACGGTCTTGCCTTTTTATTTCTCTGAGGTAAAAAAGTCATAACTTTTATACAGGAAGAATGGAAATACAATATATCATTGCAACTTTCATAGAATCCCTAGAGTGTGGAAGCAGGCCATTCGGCCCATTGATTCCATACTGACTCTCTGAAGAACACCACACCAAGACCTGGTCTGCTACCCTATCACTGGGACCCTTCAATTCCTCATGGTTAATCCACCTAGCCTGCACATCCCTGGACACTATGGGGCACTTTAGCATGGCCAATCCATCTAACCTGCATGTCTTTGGACTGTAGGAGGAAACTGGAGCACCTGAAGGAACCCCAGAGAGACACAGGGAAAACATGCAAACTCTACACCGACAGTCGCCTGAGGTTGGAATCTAACCAGGCTCCCTGGCACTGTGAGACAGCAGTGCTAACCGCAGAGCTACTGTACCACCTTGAAAGAAAGCTCACCACAGACACCTACAAATTCTGACCAGATTGTAATGTAAAAAGTGCAAGGAGACACAAAGTGTGTTTATAACATAAATAGTTGAAATAATATAACAGAAATTTATGCTACTCATTCTTTACGTGAGAGTCACTGCAAAGTTAACATTTATCCCTACTCGCCCTTGAGTTTTGTCTCTACTCCTTCAGCTGTTGCAGTTGATACCGTAAGGGGATATGCACAATGCTGTTAGGAACGGATTTTGACTCAGCAACTGGGGCTGGTGTACTTCCAAGTCAGGATGGTGAGTGGCTTGGAAGGGAACTTACAGAGGGTGGTGTTCCCATGTTTCTGCTGCCCTTGGCCTTTTAGTTGGAGTGATCATAGCTTTGGAAGGAGCCTTGGTGCATTTCTGCAGTGCACCTTGCAGCTGGTACACACTGCTGCCACTGAGCGTCAGTGAGCAAGGATTTCTCCATATTGTCAGCATTCTGTTGGAAAACGCCTACAAATTATTTTAAAGCCCACACACACTTACTGACCAACATTATTTTAAAAACATGTCATTATGTAAGAGTGATGAATTATCAGCGAGCCCTGGACGCTGCACAAAATTTGATCTCTCTTACGTTAAATAGCTAACTATATGATCTCCGCAGTTAACTATGGGCTGCCAGTTTATTTAACTAGCCTGCAGTTCATTCTGATAATTCTGGCAGTCCTTGCCTTACATTGATACCATTCCCAACGAAGGGAAGATGCGTTGGATTGACTTATGCCCCAATCTGGGGAGGGACGGGCTCCAATAGACTTCACCCAAAGAAAATTTTGCCCTCTGCCTGTTCCCTATATCTATGCGTGCCTGTGTCCGGTTTTTTAAAATTATTCATTCGCTGAATGAGGCCATCACTGACTAGGCCAGCATTTATTGCCCATCCCTAATTGCCCAGAAGGCAGTTTAAGAGTCAACCATATTGCTGTGGGTCTGGAGTCACGTGCAGGCCAGACCAGGTAAGGATGGTGGTTTCCTTCCCTAAAGAGCATTAGTGGCCTAAAGTGGGCTTCCCGCCAAAACCAACAATGGATCATCATCACCATTAGGTTCTTAATTCCAGATTTTTAAAAATTGGTTTCAAATTCCACCATCTGCAGTGGTGAGATTCAAACCCAGGCATTATCTGGATCTCTCGGTTAACACTCTAGAGTAACACCACTAGGCCATTGCCTCCTCTGTGTTTTTTTGTTGAAGTGTTTCTGCTTCTCCATTTGGAAACTCTACTGTCAGCCAGTGACAACATTGTCTCGCACAGCGTCATTATGATGGTACTTCCTGTAGCAGTCTCCTTTTATAAATGGCAAAACGCATTATCCAGCTTAGTCCCCATTGAGGAAGCAGGCAGGTGTGGGGGTCAGGGACAGCTGGTGCTGGATCCACCATTTTGAAGGAAGGAGTGGAAAGTGAGAGGTGAACATTGTGTGTATCTTTGCATTGAGGCTAACCTTCAGCACCTGGGACAGAATGTACCATCTGCGTAGACTGCTACTGTCAAGAAGCAAAGAACCTATCCG
The DNA here is from genome assembly GCA_024137785.1 of Ginglymostoma cirratum. Classification (NCBI taxonomy): domain Eukaryota; kingdom Metazoa; phylum Chordata; class Chondrichthyes; order Orectolobiformes; family Ginglymostomatidae; genus Ginglymostoma; species Ginglymostoma cirratum. The sequence goes on along the minus strand of JAHRHZ010000043.1, from coordinate 3,813,517 downwards.
GTGTGTAAGGACATGCTGTAATAGATACTGTTCATCGCAAGCCCCTCAATTACACTCGAGACAGTAAATTGCAGGATCTGGACTCCCGTGTATTACTGGGAAAAGAAAAGGAAGAACTTGCACTTCTATAGCACCCTTCATGACTGAGGTTATACAATGCACCTTCCATCCAATCAGATATAGTCACTGTAAGGAAACACAGCAGCCAATTTGCACACAGCAAGATCCTACAAATAGCTCTTTGGTACTCGCCAGATGATTTTTTTTGTGGTATTAATTGATGGATTAATATTGGACAGGGAACCAAGGACAACTGTCCTGATTGCCTTCAAAATAGTGACCGTATGTGTACTAAAAACAAAAAATGTTTCAGATCATGGGGGGGTCAGGCAGTATCCTTCTTTTGTTTTCAGTACAGATTCCAGCATCTGCAATAATTTGCTCCTACATTGTGACCACACGTGTATCTGTCTTTGGGTGTGTATGAGCAAGTGTTTGTGTGTGTGTGTATTTGTCTGTGTGTTTGTGTGTCTATGTGTGTATTTGTCTGTGTCTGTGTGTCTGTCGGTGTGTCCATATCTGTGTGTATTTGTCTGTGTGTTTGTGTGTCCATGCGTGTATTTGTCTGTGTCGGTGCGTCCATATCTGTGTCTGTCTGTGTGTACGTGTCTGTGTGTATGTGTGTGTGTGTGTCTGTGTGTGTGTGTGTGTCTGTGTCTCTGTGTGTGTGTGTGTGTGTGGACCATAGTCTGACTGCCAGTTGATTCTTGCTGACAAATAGAGAGCTGCCTGAAGCGGTGAAGGGTTTTGGAGCCTGGATTAGAGTTTATTAAGAGGCGGCAACTTGGGAATGGAGTTGAGAGGGAAGGGGAGAATATTGAGCAAAGATTAGTCTGTGAAAGGGGAAAACTGATGGCACTCCCTTCGAATGGGAATTCAGAAAGTGCATGAGGGGCTCAGGGCCCTGGGATATTTTGCACCCAAAAGCAGTTGTGGACTCTGCAGACAGGAAGGTGAAAAGATCGTGAAAGTTAAGTTGAGCGCAGCCCTGTTGAGATAATTCTCAACTGATTACAGAGCAGAGCCAGAGGGAAAGGTCCTTTTTAAGCACAGAGACAGAGGGCACATGATTTGAACCCTTTAGGAGAAAGAGAATTTAATATATTACAGGGGAGAATTGGACCTTCAAATCTGAGGTATTCCAGCACTTTCGAAACTGCTACCATGGCAACCGCTGCTAAATATAGATGAATATCAGTGCTTAGGTGTAGCAAGTTATGAGACAAGAAAAGCCAATTAACCTCTCCGTGTGTTAGGAAGACCCTACTCTACCTTATAGAAATTGTAGAGAAATGGCCCAAGGTGCTTCATGAAGCGTGGGGGAGTAAACTGTTGCCAAGCCAGTGAAAAGGAATGACCAGTGGTTCAATGTGCCCTGCTCCTCATTCTCTGAGACAGAGAGGGAGGGTTCAAGAGCCTACTCCAGGATATACTCCCATTGCCCCACTGAGGGGTGCTGCACTGTTGACAGTGCTGTTTCTCCAGTGCAGCATTGTCTGCCATCTCAGGCAAATCTAAAAAGTTCAATGATATTATTTATGTCGTGTAAGAGGCTATTTCCTGATGCTAAGGGTCCTTCCCAGGAGTTTACCATCTTTTATTCTCTTTATTACTCATATTGCTGCTGTACAATCTGATAGGTATTTGTTCCATCAACCGATATGACTTATAAGATATTAATAGGCTAGATTGCAAAATCTAACTGGGATCTTGTTCTGCATTAATTTGCAGTTACTGCAGGACCATAGAACCATAGAATCCCTACAGTGTGGAAACAGGCCATTTGGTCTAACAAGTCCACACTAACCCTCCAAAGAGCAACCCACCCAGACTTACCCCCCCATGCCCTATTCCAGTAACCCTGCATTTCCCATGGTTGATCCACCTAACCTACACATCCCAGGACACTTTAGGCAGTTTCGAATGGCCAATCCAGCTAACTTGCACATCTTTGGACTGTGGGCACAGCAGTTCAAACATACGTTTTTAGGTGTAAATGTTTTGGACAACCTGCAAGGTGATGTATAAAGAGATAGCAAGGTGTAGAGCTGGTTGATCGCAGCCGGCCAAGCAGCATCAGAGGAGCAGGAAAGCTGACGTTTTGGGCCTAGACCCTTCATCAGAAATCAGTGCTGTATAAATGCTTGTTGTTATTGACATTGGACATGCAAAAGGGCTGGAGATCAGACCTGAAATGCAGCCACTTTGACCAATGTATCACATGCACGAGTAGAGCACCGGCCCATCAGTGATGACAGGAAGTTCAATGGGAAGTAGAGGGTGGAATGACAATTCTTTGACCAGCGATATGGTGAGAAAATAGGGATGGGAATATGATGCAATAGTGATGATGGATTTTGGGAAGTGTTAGAGCAACAGAATGGTTATAAAAAAGGTCACCATCGTGTATCCAGGCTATAGTGATAGACAGCTGGTGGTGGTTTAATCTGAGGGTCACTACATCTCAACCATATTCCAGATGAGGGGAGAGATCAAGCAGGAGAGTTATTTATAGCAATCACAGGCAGTGCGGGAATATAAAGCCACACCGCAGGTATCACCCTGCATCTCAAACTGGGCATCCAGCCAACTGAGATAACCAACACCCCCCAAGCAATGGGTCCAGCATACAGCGGGATGGCGGTAGTGGAGAAATATGTTGCAGTGTAAGAGACTAGTTCCTGATGCTAAGGCTCTTTCCCAGGAACTTCCCATCTATTATTCTCTTTACATTCAATTTTCACAACCCCCAGTCAGTTCTCTGCCAGCTGGCAACCTTCATAACAACAGTGTACAGTACAAGAGGGAATCAAGGCACCTCCTGGGTCAATATTGCACTTTAATAACATCACCTGCTCACAGCATACAGACAAAATAATGTAGACCGACTCCCCAAAGCCTGCTCAGCATTTACATGGAACTATTAAGTCAAGAATGTCACTATTCCTCATTTGCCTGGATGAATGCAGCTCCAACAACACTCAAGACATTTAACACCATCCAGAGCAAAGCGGCCCACTTGATCAGCATCATATTCGCCAGCTTCGACATCCACTCCCTCCACCACCGACGCTCAGTAGCAGCAGTGTGTACCACCTACAAGATGCACTGCAGAAATTCGCCAAGGCTTCTCAGGCAGCACCTTCCAAACTTGTAAATATTACAATCAGTGTTGCTGGGTTAAAATCCTAAAATTCCCTTCCTAACAGCACTATGGGTGCACCTACTGAAATGGTTCAAGAAAGCTGCTTAACTCGACCTTCTCCAGGCAGTTATGCATTGGGAATAGATGATGGCTTAACCAGCAATGCCTACGTCATATGAAAGAATTTTTTTTTAAAAGTTATGATCTGGAATGCAGTGAATGCAGGTTCATTGTTAACCTTCCAAAGAGAACTCGATATGTATTTGAAAAGGGAGAAGTTTGCAGGATTGTGGAAAATTCATGGAATCCCTACGGCATAGGAACAGGTCACTCAGTCCAAAAAAGTCCACAACAACTCTCTGAAAAACATCCCACCCAGACTCACCACCCCCCTACCCTATAACCTTGCATTTCCCATGGCTAATCCACCTAACCTACATGGTCATAAAAAACCGAAAGAATTGTGGACGCTGTAAATCAGGAACAAAAACAAAGTTGCTGGAAGAGCTCAGCAGGTCTGGCAGCATCTGTGAAGAAAAAAATCAGAGTTAACGTTTCAGGTCCGGTTCTGAGGAAGGGTCACCAGACCCAAAATGTTAACTCTTGATTTTTTCTTCACAGATGCTGCCAGACCTGCTGAGCTCTTCCAGAAACTTCTGTTTTTGTTCCTAACTTACACAGTCACCTGAAGCTGGAATCAAACCCAGGTCCCTGGCACTGTGAGGCAGCAGTGCTAGCCACTGAGCCACAATGCTACTCCTTATTAGGGAAGTGAGAATATTCAGAGAAATGGAACTAATTCGATAGTTCTTTCAATGAGCTGGCATATAAATGATCGCTGAATGCACTCCTTCTAAGATGTGATGTTTAATGACTTAGGAAGCCCACTTGATTGGCACTACAGTCACAAACATCCACTCCCCCCACCACCGACAGTTAATAGCAGCAGTGTGTATTATCTACAAGAAACACTGCAGAAATTCACCAAAGATCCTCAGACAGCACCTTCCAAACCCACGACTACTTCCATCTAGAAGGATAAGGGCAGCAGATACACCCCTTGCAAGTTCACCTCCAAGCCAATCACCGTCCTGACTTGGAAATATATCACCTAAACTTTAACGTTGCTGGGTCAAAATCCTGGAATCCTCTTCCTGCGGCTTTGATGGTCTGTCTACAGCACATGGACTGCACCAGCTCAAGAAGGCAGCTCACCACCACCTTCTCAACAGCAACTAGGGACAGGAGTTAAATGCTGTCCCAGCCAATGATCCCCACATCCTGAGTGAAAATAAAAATAAAAAACAACAGAGTTCAATCTGCAATCAATGTTCCTTAGTCAGAAAGGTTTCATGCTGAGAATGGAAGCTTGCAGATTGTCTCTGAGAAGCCTGCATCAGATGTTTACTGATTCAGCACTACATTTTCGAATAAGTAGAATACTACAATACAGGAGGAGGCCATTCAGCCCACCAAGCTTGTGCAAGCTCTCCACAGTGAGAGAAGCGAGGCCAAGCAAAGTAACTGCAAAGTGTTTCCATTGACTGCATGAGCTTTCAGATGGCCAAAATCACAAGTACTGCTGGATAAAGATAAACGTAGTTGTCAGGTGAAGGTGTTAAATTGGGGGAAGGCTAATTACAAAAATATTAGGCAGGAACTGAAGAATGTAGATTGGAGGCAGATGTTTGAGGGCAAATCCACATATGGTATGTGGGAAGCTTTCAAGTGTAAGTTGCTGTGAACTTAGCACCGGCACGTTACTGTAAGGATGAAGGATAAGTATGGCCTGTTTAGGGAACCTTGGATAACGAGCGATATTGTGAGCCTAATCAAAAAGAAAAAGGAAGCATTTATCAAGGCTAGGAGGCCGGTAACACGAAGCAAGGGTGGAATACAAGGAAAGTTGAAAGAAACTTAAGCAAGGAATCAGGACGGCTGAAAGGGATCATGAAATGTCATTGGCCAACAGGGTTAAGGAAAATCCCAAGGCTTTTTACACATATATAAGGAGCAAGAGGGTGCTGAGCTGCCTTCTTGAACTGGTGTAGTCCATGTGCTGCAGGGACACTCACAATGCCTTCAGGGGGAAGTTTCAGGATTTTGGCCCAGAGACATTGAAGAAAATGAAGGCTGAAGGACACCTTCCTTGCTCCCCACAGACGTCAGTGATCTCGCCGAGTGTGAAAAGGATGTTTCCTGTTGTGGGAGAATCTAAAACTGGGGATTTCAAAATAAGCAGTGGTCTAATTAACACAGTCCCCTACAATCGGAATTTATAATGGGAACAAAACGATGGCAGACCAATCAAATACATACTTTAGTTCTTTCACAAAGAAAAACATGAATACCTTCCCCAAAATATGGGGGAGCACAGGGTCTAACGGGAAGGAGGAGCTGAAAGAAATTAGTATTAGTAGATTTTTTTTCTCTCAAAGGTTCATGAATCTTTGGAACTTTTTTCCTCAAAGAGTGATAGAAGCAGAATCTGTGAATATTTTTAAAGTGGAGGTAGATTGATTCTTGATAAGGAAGGCAGTGAAAGGTGAAAGGAATGTGGAGTATTCAGATTAATCCTGATCGCGTTGAATGCCAGAGCCTAGAGGCCAAGGGCCTAATCCATATGTTTGTGTGTTATAGTCCAACCGAGGTGCCATCAGCAAATTACAAAGGTTTAACACTTCCATTCAGCACTGTCTTCAAAATAACACTTAGTCTTTCAGAATCTTCATTATAACAGCACAGGAAGGGTCTGCTCTGTACCAAGGGATGGGGTGAAGGAGCTGCAGGAAGGGTCTGCTCTGTACCAAGGGATGGGGTGAAGGAGCTGCAGGAAGGGTCTGCTCTGTACCAAGGGATGGGGTGAAGGAGCTGCAGTGTGTTGGCTTTGTGCCCAGTTCTAGGTGCTGAGTTGCTGGATGCGCCCCCTGTCAAAGATCACCCTCTATCTGCCGCTCTTCACCTCCTGTGTCAGTCACCAGCATCCCCCGTTTCCCCAGAAATTGCCCCCCAGACCAGTGTTGCCTGCCCTGTTTCACACTGTCGCCTGCGAAAGCAGTGGAGGTAAGATGGGATCAGCTGAACCACAGGTATCGCAGTCAGCGGGTAATGGCTGCCAGGTTATGCACAAGAAGCACTGAATAATTGAATAGGAAATGGGACTCACACAGAGGCTTAGCTTTGAGGGACTGGCAAACTTTACAACCTCACACAACCAAAAACAGCCAAAAAAAAATTATTGAAAAACGCCTTGGATTGTAAACCTCAACAGATTCTGTATAGCCCTTGCATTGACCTCCTGGGTGATGTCTACTATAAATCATTTTTTATTTCTACTCAATAATAACTTACACTTTACATCTATCCTACTATCATTAACCATTAACTATTAGCCATTGAGTTAATATCTGCTGTGTTATAATTCACCTTTTACATGTACTCTGCTATGGTTTACTGTTTACTCTACATTTACTCTACCATAATTCACCCTTTTCTATACATTACTGTAATTCACCCTTTACATCTACTCAATAATAATTCATCTTTTACCCTAAATGTAAACTACTGCGATTCAACCCTTAGTCCACATCTCCTTCACTATGAGTCATCCTTTACATCGACTCAATAATATTCACACTTTATATCTACTCTTCTATTATTCACCCTTTACTCTTCATGTCCCCCCCAAGTACTTTTTCATTACTCCTTTTAAACTTCAACATTCTAACTATGAACATGCAATTCTTTACTCCCACTCTCCTCTACCCAACCACAACTGCACCTCCCAGTCGCGAACCATTTCAACTCCCCCTCCCATTCCTCAGATGACATGTCCATCCTTGGCCTCCTACAATGCCACAGTGATGCCACCTGAAGGCTGCAGGAACAGCAAATCATATTCAGCCTGGGAACCCTGCAGCCCAATGGCATCAATGTGGATTTCACAAGCTTCAAAATCTCCCCTCCCCCAACCGCATCCCAAAACCAGCCCAGCTCATCTCCACCTCCCTAACCTGTTTTTCCTCCCACC
>JAHRHZ010000043.1:3764668-3805882 GCA_024137785.1 Ginglymostoma cirratum | reverse complement strand
GAAATGTCAAGTTTTCCTGCTCCTCTGATGCTGCTTGACCTGCTGTGTTCATCCAGCCCCATGCTTGTTATCTCGGATTCTCCAGCATCTGCAGTACCTTTTATCTCTCCCACACTATAGTCTCTTTGGTTAGGGAAAATAAACTCTAACAGCGCTGTCAGCTTTCTTTGAGATTATGCTGGATGCATGGTATCCCTTATTTTGGGGAAGCTGAGTGCAGGAATTATGTGGGACAGCAGTTTCTCTGCACACAGAAACTGTAAAGTAGAAGGGCATCATTGTCAGCAAGACAATAGATTTACGGCCACATAGTCACAGAGTGTTTTACAGCAGTGAAAGAGACCATTCAGTCCATTGTGTCCATGCCGGTCATCAAACGTCCATCCATTCTAACCCTACTTTCCAGCATTTGGCCTGTACTCTTACATGTTATGGCAGGACCAGGCTCTATGAGAAATTACAAAAACAAAGTTGCTGGAGAAGCTCAGCAGGTCTGGCAGCTTCTGTGAAGGGAAAAACAGAGCTAACGTTTCAGGTCTGGTGACCCTTCCTCAGAAGTACACAAGAACTGTGAGAAGTTCCTGTGTAGTATTGGATCTGCAGGCTGGATGGCTCGTTGGTCTATTTTTCTTTGATTACGAAGCCAAATCCTAAAGATCAGTCTTACTCTGCAGGTGACCTCCATCTCATGCTTCAGCACACTAGTTTTCAGCAAATTTAAATGAGCATTTTTGTGCTTCCCCTTAAGAGTGTCTTCTTTAAACACAAGATCATCCCTCACCAGTTGCTATAGAAAGTTGTTCTTAGCTGATTGTTCCTAGTGACTTTGGAACTCTGAATCTTTATGTGAAAGAGAGACATTTTCCTTCAATCTATCATTTTGTCATGTGAATTCATGAGAACATTGGCAGTTTCTGTACAGGATTTCTAGACAACTGCTGTAGCCCTTTTCAGTCTCCAAGGCTTGATTATGTTGTGTAAGTGCTAATAGATGGACCTTCAGTCAGAAGTCTCATTGCTATCAATAGACTGCTCTATGTCTTATATAGCTTTGCTCTCTTCAAGCTCCTTTTTATGCTTGACTTGAAGGCTCACCAAGTCATTCTGTGCCTCCAGAAACTCTATAGTTCTGTTTTCATTGTACTTGTTGAGAGAGGGCTTCAATACTGGTAAAAATACACTGACCTGGTCTTTGTCTGGGTTTTCACTGAGGCCTGAAGCAGTACAGTATCTGATAAAGTATTGGCACTGTGCAGCCAATACATGGCCTGGTCAGGGCCCTCCACATTCTGGCTTAGTAAAGGTAAGGCCTTTCTCCAACCTCTGAGTATTTCCTCTGTTGGCTGTGGCAACCAAAACACTTGCCTTTTCAAATTTTGTGTAGCCTTTTTCTCTCCTCAGTTTGTAGCATGGATCTGCTCTCCTTTGTCATATGCCATCCTGTTTCTGACCAACAGAAATTTATTACATGCTGGGGTTGATTAACTTTGACAGTTGCTAGCTGCATGCTCTGCTGCGAGCCTTCTCCACATACACACACTCTTCCAGCTTTTGCATTTATTTCCTGTCCCTGGAAGCACCTTGAAGTCACTGCGACCTGTCAACACTGACTTCCCCTTGAAGTATTTCCCCCACTTCTGGCCCTCATGCTTTACCCATTACACTGTACTGTTGCTCAGTTTCACTTCAGGCACTTATTGCTTCTAACTCCCTAAGTCAGGGTACTGCTCTCAACAGGTAGCGTTGTGAGGTTTCCATTTTTTGGAGTGAATATGAACAAGCTTTGTTAAAACATAACTATTTACAAAGCCTGGCAAGAGGAGATAACCTTAGTTCCAATTCTATGTGATCAGACATCACGGTCATAAAGCTTTTTCTACACATGTTAAGTTCTGTGCTACCAAGTTACTACTTACCAACAAGCACATCAAACACACCCACAAATATACTAAAAGGATTACTGGAACCCTCCAGCAAACACATGACTTTATACACACCAATTCTCCAAAGCACAGCATCAGACCCATCACAGAACATCGGCCAGTGGCTCTATGCCTGGAGATAGCAAGAACTGCAGATGCTGGAGTCAGAGTCAATACCATGTGGAGCTGGAAAGTCAATGTTTCAGGCTTAGACTCTTCATTGGTCCTGGTGAAGGGTCTAGGCCCGAAACGTTAACTCTCCTGCTCCTCTGATCCTGCCTGACCTGCTCTGCTCCTCCAGCTCTACGCTGTAATTATTGTGGCTCTATGCTGTTTCCCTGAGCAGCTTCTTTCATTCCTGCTCTTTTTGTTTCTTCATTTGTAGGACGTGAGTGTCATTGGCTGGGCCAGCATTTTACTACCCATTCCTAGTTGCCCCTTGAAAAGGTGGTATTGAGCTGCCTTCTCGAACCACTGAAGTCCATGCACTTTAAGTAGACCCACAATGCCCTTAGGAAGGCAATCCTAGAGTTTTGACCCAGCAAAAGTGAAAGAACAGCAAGATATTGCGAATCTCATCAGATTTTACTTGTTTTGGTAAATGTTCTCAACCTAACAGGTAAAAGAGGAGAAGCCATGGTAACATTGCTCCATCTCAGTGGTTGAGAGGGAATGACATTGAAACATTTTCAGTGTGAAGGAAAAGGTCCATGTTTTAACAGTATTCATCAATCACATTGATAAGCAACTGGCTCTGCTGCTGTACTACAGTAGGTCAGCATGACACATCCAACTCATTCCTGCTATGATAAGATTTGACAGAAGGTTGGGGGTGGGGTGGGGAGCGGGAAGCCGTCTAATTAATTTTGCTTAATGTTTTAGGGAAGATCTGTAGCTCAGTTTGTGGTTGGAGTTGTTGGCTGGTTCCCGAGCTGACTGGTTTTTGTGCAAATGTTTCATCTCCCTTCTAGGTGACATCTGCAGTGCTGTGTAACCTCCGTTGAAGTGCTGTTGTTCTGTCCCGCTCTGAATTTATATGGTCCAGTCTGTCATGGTGGGCAGTCTTCATGAGGACACTGTATGCCCCAATACACTGGCCACCCTACCCTACTTTAGAAACACGTCAGAACTGACTACAAGACTTCTACATCCTCTTGGATTAAGGATAGCACACACAAATCAACACCCACACTTTGCTAGTTACTCTCAAAGACGAAAGACCCCATACCTACAATGAGCAGGACAAATGTGATATGCAATATACCATGCAGCAACTGCGAGAAACACTACATTGGAAGACGGGCAAGAAACTCATTATCAGGATACACGAACACCAATTCGCAGCAAAGCGGCACGACTAACTGTCCCTCATTTCAAGACACTCCGTCATTGAAGGACATCAGTTTAATTGGGACAAAGTAAACAAAGACAAGCACAAGAATTCCTGGATGCCTGGTTTTCAACCATTAGTGCCATAAGCAAACAGATCCCACCTACATACCATTATGGTATGAAGACGGAAGCAGGACTACCCACCATCAGAACCGGACCATATAAAATCAGAACGGGACAGGACAACAGCACTTCAACAGAGGCTACACAGCACTGAAGATGTCACCGAGAAGGGAGATGAAATGTTTGCACAGAAACCGGTCAGCTCAATGAACCAACCAACAACTCCACCTATTTTTGCTTTTAAAAATAAACTCAATGCTAAATAATTGAATCCTGTTCGGTTTTTATTATATTATGTTGTTGCACTAAATGCAATATTTGTTGTTTGGAGCCTCTTTATTAAATATTACAGATTACAAACTTATTATTGTACACAATTTACATGCCCACATTTCTTATAAATATGGATAGTGACAAAAAATGCTGGATTTGTTACGCCCCATCAATGGAAATACTTTCTGTTTATCTCTCTCCTTACAGAGGTTTATGAAATCATGAGGGGCATGGGTAGGGAAAATAGGCAATGTCTTGTCCTGGGGTGGGGGTTTCAAAATTAGTGGGCATAGGTTTAAGGTGAGAGGGGAAAGAATTAAAAGGGACGTAAGGAGCAACTTTTTCACACAGAGGGTGGTGCGTGAATGGAATGAGCTGCCAGAGGAGGTGGTGGAGGCTGGTACAATGACAACATTTAAAAGGCATCTGGATGGGTATATGAATAGGAAGGGTTTGGAGGTATACGGGCCAAATGCTGGCAAATGGGATTAGATTAGTTTAGGATATCTGGTTGGTATGGACGAGTCAGACTGAGGGTTTTGTTTCTGCGCTGTACATCTCAATGAGTCTCTCCCTGTGTCTGTAATGGACGAGAGATGTGGTAGAATATGCTCCACTTGCCTGTATGAATGCAACTCAAGAAGCTCACTACCATCTGGGACAACTAATTAGCTTTTTAGGAGCTTTTAGTATCTCCTCGCTGACACCATGATGCATTTGCGGTTTTCTAAATGTCATGTCAGTCCATTTAACAGAGACTCGAATTTTTGTTGAGATGGATATCTTGAAATTTGTTAAAAACTCTAACTGTTTACATGGCTACAATATCACAGAGTTGCAGCTATTATCTGGGTTCTGCGTTTCTTGATGTTACTATGATTACATTGTTGGTAACTGACTGTCTACAACTAGCCCTGACACAGACAGAGTGATTGATGGTGAAGAGGGAACCTTTATTCTGGAACCTCTCATGTCATGATTTCATCTAACTGTCTTAAAGGTACAGGCCTGTCCAGTTTGAAAGCTATACCATGTTATACCAATTCTCATCCACCATTTAAACATTCACTCCCTTCACTACTGACGCATAGCAGCAGAATGTCTACCACCTGCAGATTTCTGTAGAAACTCACCGAGACTCCTTTAAAAGCACCTTTCAAACCTGCCATCATTGCCATTTAGAAAGACAAGACAGCAGGTCAATAGCAATCTTTCTACGTGGCATTAGAGGTAGGAGGAGGAGGATTAAGTCATTCTACCTCTAGAAATTGCTCTGCCATTAAATGTGGCATTTAACTCCACTTTCCCACAGAATGTCCACGTTTGCTAATTTCCCAAGGGACAAAAAAAATCTATCAATTCCAAACTTAATTATATTCAACAATGGAACGTTTGCATTCCTCTGGGGTAGAGAATTCCAAGGATTCATAACCCTTTGAGTTATGAAATGTCTCCTCACTAGACCCAATTGACCATCCCATTTGTCTTTGGAACTCCTTGCCACAGAGAGGTGTGGGGGCAGAGGCCTTGTGTATATTTAAGGCTGAGACAGATAGATTCGTGATCAGTCAGGGAATCGAGGATTATGGGGAGAAGGCAGGAAAGTGGATGTGCGGAATGTCCGATAAGACATGATCCAATTGAATGGTGGAGCAGATTTGAGGGGCTGAGTGGCCTACTCATGTTCCTATTTCCTACAGTATTATTATCCTCAGACCGTTCCTCCTGTGTTCGAATTTCCTGATTCAGAAGAAACAACTCCTCTGCATCTGTCCTGTCAAACCCCTTTTATATTTTACCAAAATCATCTCTCATTCTTCTAAACTCCATAGAAAATCGACTCACCATTTACTCAGCCTCTCGTCATAGGACAAATCCCTCATCCTAGGGTTCTATCTAGTGAACTGTTGCCGCACTGCTTTCAATGCAAATACATCCTACCCTAATTAAGACCAAGGCTGCACAAAGAATCCCAGGTGTTCTCTCACCAATGCCACTGCAATTGTAACACAACTTCCTTACACTTGTACTCCCATTACCTTGCAATAAATTCCAACATTCCACTTGTGGATGGATCCAAGATGATTAATACTTTTTCAAGCATGACTGAAGAATAACAGGGCTGGAGAGAGAGAGAGTGAGAGAAAGAGAGTGAGTGAGAGAGAGAGTGAGTGAGAGAGAATGAGAGAGAGTGAGAGAGGGTGAGAGAAAGTGAGAGAGTGTGTGAGAGAGAGTGAGGGAGTGAGAGAAAGAGCATGAGAAAAACAATTGAATGTGTGAGAAACAGGAACTGATGGAATAAAAACAGAAATTGTTGGAAAATCTCAGCAAATCTGGCAGCATCTGTGGAGAGAAAGCAGGCTTGATGTTTTGAAACTGATACGACTGTTCTTTGGAGCTGATGCAACTCTAGTGATGTTCATTCATTTTATTTCACCCTACTACTGGTGATCTTGTCATCAGCACGCTTAGGAATTTCTGGAATTCCTATGCAGTAGTTCCTCCACTTTTATCCTCCTTTAATTTAGACTATATTTGCCTTTGTTCAAGTTTTGAGTCATGGAGGTCTACAATACAGAAAAAGGCCCTTCAGCCCATTGAGTCTGTGTCAGTCAAAAACAGGGACGTGCAGGCTTGATGTATTATCCTAGGTAAATGTGATTATTACAGGGGTAGGGCGGGGAAGGATGGACCTGGATGGGATGCCCTTCGGAGGGTTGGTGGAGTCTCAATGGGCCAAATGGCCCATGATTCTAACTATTTTAATTCTGCTAATGTTTCCTTCTTTGGCTCAGTGTCGAACTTTGCCTGATAAACACTGCTGTGCAGCACCAGGAGGGTTTTTTTTTCTAAATTATAGGTGTGGAATAAATGTAAGTTGCTGTTGTCACACAAAAGAAAAGCATCTGATGTGGGATGTGTAATAGAGGGAGTATGTGTTCTCCAGTTCGTCAGCACATTGTTTGCTGATGCTTTATCGAGAACAGCAAATTCTTGTTGTGAACCTTTGAAATTCCCAATCCCCGATCGTGAATGCTCAGTCCCGGCCAAGGGGATATTTGTGGCAGGGGTTAGAGAGGGAGGATCGAATCTTCCTTGCATTCAGCAATTTCGTGTTGGGAACCCATGTGGATCACGGTTCGTGAGATTTGTCTAAATTCAATGCTGAGACTAATCTAAACTCAGTTCATGTTTGAGTTTTACAGACCCTTGGAGACTCATTGCCCCTTGACCCAATCTGGGTACCGAGCTATGTCTCTGAGGTAAGATCAACAATAACAAGGCTCAGGTTGTGTTCATGATCCAGCCCCTGAGACACATGGAGGTTATCGACCTGCGTCACACCCGGGAGAGATTAGATATCACGCCATACACCTCCGTATAATGTGTCTCACGTGTTGCTGTTTGTTTCACCCTCCTCAAAAGCCTTGTGGAAATAAGTCTCAGAAAAGGTGACCAGGAAAATGGAAAACCATTGAGAAAGGGGAACAAGGGCCAAAATCACAAGTGGATGTCCTTGAGTCATATAACAATGGCTTGTGTTTTATATGGTACCTTTAAGGGAGTAAGACATCCCAGAACACCTTTGTTTTTGATTAATTCAAACGATGTTGGCTTTTGCTTGCTGGGCCTGTATTTATTGCCCGTCCCTAGTTGCCCCTTGAGAAGGTGGTGGTGAGTTGCCTTCTTGAGCCGCTGCGGTCCATTTAGTGTAGGTTGACCTACAACACCGTTAGGGAGGGAGTTCTAGGATTTTGACCAGCGACAGTGAAAGAATGGTAATGTGTTACAGGAGCATTATCAAGAAAACGTTGAAACCAAGCCTCATGAGGAGACCCACAGTGCAAACTGAAGCAAGACCCAGGCATGTAATAGTTACAAAGAGGAGCTGGGAAAATTTTGGCTGCCTTTGGGACTCAGCTGCTAACTGCTGTTTGCTCAGTGGATGTGTTGATCCAGCACCTGCTCTGGTATTTCCACTAACACCTCTTAGTTCTGCTGCACTGACTGCTCACCTCGTGGGTGCAGGTCATTGTCACCCAGAGACATGCTGCTTCATGCTGTATCCTGTTTTTCCAAGAGGGCTTAAAAATAGTGCACGGAATGCAGCTTGTTACACGCAGGCTGATGTGCATTGCACATGGAATTGTTCCTAATGTGGGATCAGTCCTGTGAAACAGCTCTCCTGCAATGGGCTTGTCAGCTTTTGATCTGTTGGTAACATCCTCTTCTGAAGTTTGATTTTTCTCGTCTCCACTACAGAAATTCAAATGTCTGAGGGCTTTGACAGGGATATGCGGATTCCCATTATGGGGGCCCTGGAACCAGGGAATATAAGTCAAAAATAAGGTATCTCCCATTTAATATGAAAACTTGGAGGATTTTGTTTTTCTCTGAGGCTCATTAGTATTTGGAATTTTCTCCCCCAGTGGATGGTGGGTTGTTGAGTATACTCAGAGCTGAATTAGTTTGATTTGGGATTGACAAGAGAGTCAAGTGTTAAGTGGGGCAGGTAGGAAAATTGAATTATGGACAAAACCAGATCTGCCATAATCCTACTGAACAGTGGAACAGGCTTGAGGGGCTGAATTGTCTACTTCAGTTCCTAACTCTTCGGAGATTATCATTGTATAAATCCATAATCCATACTGACAGTCTTGGTATAGTATTAAGGAGGGCTGCACTGTCAGAGGTGCCATCTGTAACCAAAACCGCATTTACACCCTCAATCAGATATAGGAAAGAATTCACCTGTATAATTGGAAGAGGAACTGGACGGTTTATCCTGGAGCTCCGGACAACACTCATTTTTTGATCAATATAATTCATGCTGTCCCTGTCCTGGGAGTGTTTGCTGGGGACAGTGTAGAGGAAACTTTACTCCGTATGTAACCCCATGTTGTGCCTGTCCTGGGAGTGTTTGATGGGGACAGTATGGAGAGGTGTGTTAATAGCCACACTAACATCCTTCACATTGATGAAAGCAAAATAATCAGCAAACAACAATTTGACATGACTGATTCAATTTGTTGAGTAAAAACCCTTTAGGATGGTGTTGATTAACTGATTCGGCAGGTACTGTTAAAGACTCTATTTGAGCTTGTTTCGAGAACGGTGCTGTAAACCAATACATTTTGTTTTGAAATGTTATTTTGATCAAAAACTCATGTTGTTCCAGGGTCTTGTTTGCTCTGTGATGCTTTTTCCATCACACCCCTGCAGAACCTCAATTTCATCTCATGAAAAGATATTTTCTCTAAGAAGGAGATTGACCCCTTTCGGGCAAAGAAGCTTAGGGGGAGAATTCATAGAGGTGTAAGGTTAAAAGGAAAGGGCTGCCGTGGTGCCAGTCATTTCTAAACAGAGGGCACAGAATGATGGTCATTGACCATGGTGAGATGAGGAATTATCTTCTTCATACAGCAGGATGTTATTACTGGTTTTGCTCTGCCTGAAAGAGGAGGAAAAGCAGAATCGAACATGATTTTGAAATGGGAACTAAATAAATAATTCGAGGAGAAGATTTGCTGGACTCAAAGGGATGGGATTAATAGAACAACCCTGTCAAAGAGTTGGCACAGACATGATGGACCGTAAGGCCTCCTTTTGTGTCTTCATATGATTCCTGATGGGACATCCAGTCTCTCACTGGTGTACGGGTCCCACACACACACACACACAAACACACACTGACTCTCACTGGGGTATGGAATCTCTCTCTCTCACACACACGCACACACACACACACACACACAGACTCTCACTGTGTACAGTGTGTCTCACACACAGACTGACTCTCACTGGGGTACTGGGTCCCACACACACACTGACTCTCACTGGGATCTGGGATATCTCTCTCTCTCTCTCTCTCTCTCTCTCTCTCTCTCTCACACACACACACACACACACAGACTCTCACTGGTGTACAGTGTGTCTCACACACACACTGACTCTCATTGGGGTACAGTGTGTCTCACACACACTGGGTTGTGAGGTTCTCAGTTCAGTTCTGTCCTAGTCTGCATCCCTACCCTGATTCCAAATACCAGGCAGTACCAGAACCCTAGGATTATATCTTTATCCAAAGAAGTCCAGTTTCCTTTTGGACGGCAGACTGTAAAAAGAGCAACAATTTAAATAATATCAGTAATAAGCCGAAATCTTGTTGATTGGTCTTGACAGTGTGGATTATTGGAAATGTGTTGCACTGATGAAAGTGTCAGTACAGGATATTAAGAGGAACAGTTTTAATAAAGCGCTGGCCCAGTCGAGGGCTCATTTCACAAACAAATCTGTCTTCATTTTCTTCTTGTAGCCACTCATTCTGCTGGTTAGCACTCATCAATTAATCAGTGAAGTTCTTCTCTTTGCTTTATTTTCACTGTTCAAATGCTCCAAATGTATTAAGTGGCTATTTTCATTATCTGGGTGGTTGTTCTTCACTTATGCTCACCTCCCGTTTAATTCTATCTCCTCTCCTGCAGGTGTGAGCCTATATTAAATACATACATCTCCTGCTTTTCTCCTGTGTCACACGGCAAGTTTCTGCAGTTGCTCACTGGCGAGCTCTGTTGCTGAGTTGTTATAACCAAGGATAGCAAGCCAAACCAAATCAGCCTTACTATCACTGGATCCAAAACAGAGTAAAATTAAAATATTCAATAATCCTCCAAATCTGCCCAATTGTTCATAACCGGACTCTACGAATAACAGATCTTGCATACCAAGTTGGTAACTTAAACAAAACTTAACAATTTATTATTAATTGCATACCTTTAGCAGGACAAAACAAAACAAGGGAATCTAATTACTATATGTGACTTAAACCCAGTCATATTCCCTAAACACACACACACATACACGTGCACGTGCACAGACAGACACGCACACAACAAATACACAGATGCACATAGACACACACAGATACACACACAGACACACACACACAGGAACACAACATTAAGGGATAAATTATAATATAAAAGAATTGTTATTTGCCAGTCCAAATAAATAGTTTCAAATGATGGATGCCAAGTTTTCACACAATCCTTGAATAATGTGTTGTTCACAGGCACATAACGGCATAACTAATTTCAAAGCCATGAATGAATGCAAACAATTTCAGTCAACTTCCAGAATTATTTACTGATTCATTGCAGAGTAATGTTCTTTTCTCACAACATTCAACAATTCTTTAACTGGACATAAAACTAGAGGGAGTAAAATAAACAGCAGTCAGTTCTGAAGCTTCTAAAATCATTCTGCATCTGCCAAAACCAGAGTTTACTCTCTCCTTTTCTTTTGTTCAATCAATATTTTCTGTGGTTGGCTGGTTAGCACCAATCCTCCCTTGTTTGAACAACTGAGCATCTAACCACTAAATTAAAACAAAGAAATGCGGTTGGTGGGAATCTGAAACTAAAACAGACATTGCTGGTGAAACTCAGCAGGTCTGGCTGCATCTGTGTAGAGAAAGCAGAGTCAATGTTTCGAATCCAGTGATGCCTAGTCTCTTGGTTCTGAAGAAGGGTCAGCTGACTTGAAATGTTAAATCTGCTTTCTCTGCACAGATGCTGCCAGACCTGCTGAGTTTCTCCAGCAACTTCTGTTTATGTTTTAACATCCGACTAGCTGCCAGTTCTAGGCATGACCAGACTGAGTGGTGAGTTGTCCACAGTGTTCCTCAGCTTAGTAATTAAGTTACATCATCATCCAGGCCAGTCACCAACAGCAAACATCTGCATTTGCTTTCTTCTCTTTGGGAACTCATGTTCAAACCCTGCCATGGCAGATGGTGGAATTTGAATTCAATAAAAATTCCAAACTAAAAGCCTAATGATGACTATGAGACTGTTGTCGATTGTTGGAAAAGCCCATCTGGTTCACTAATGTCCTTTAGGGAAGGAAACTGCCGTCTTTACCTGGTCTGACCTACATGTGATTCCAGACCCACAGCAATGTGGTTGCCCTCTGGGCAATTAGGGATGGGCAATAAATACTGGTGTGGTCAGTGATACCCAATTCCTGTGAAGGAATATTTGTGAAAATCCTGAGTCAATCCAATGCCCTCTTGGGCAAAGGTAAAGAA
This sequence comes from Ginglymostoma cirratum, assembly GCA_024137785.1. NCBI lineage: Eukaryota > Metazoa > Chordata > Chondrichthyes > Orectolobiformes > Ginglymostomatidae > Ginglymostoma > Ginglymostoma cirratum. The sequence goes on along the minus strand of JAHRHZ010000043.1, from coordinate 3,794,143 downwards.
TCCAGTGGTACCATTTCAAAGAAGAGCTCTCGCTGGGTCTGACAGTGTCCTCTACTATTTAAAACATAAAGGATAAGAAATGGATTACCTGATGATATACTTCATTACTCTTTGTGGCACTTTGCTGAACACAAGATAAGCAGCCATGGTTCCACATTAGATTACTCCAAAGAGTATTTTAGTGACTGTAAAATGCTAGAAGTTTGAAAAGCTTGATAATAAATGGAAGTCCTTTCTCTGCCCATGACCAAGCCTGAGTTTCTGTCCTTAGTGCATTAACTTGCTGGAGCTGATTGCTCTCTTGTTCACTGACAGTCAGTGTTAAATTGATACAGCAGGCTGCCCAGGGAGATGCCAGAAGCAGAGGCTGTTTTCTTCACTATTCATTCTCAGCATGTGGCATTGCTTGGCTGTTCCCAGATGCTCTGTCAAGTGGTATTTTTCACCCCCTCAGAGGGCAGTTAGAGCATCAACCATATTGCTCTGGGTTGGAGTCACACATAGACCAGACTGCATTATGAGAGCAGATTTCCTTCCATAAAGGTCATGAATGAACCATTTGGGTTGTAACAATCAACAGCTTCAGGGCTGATCTTACTGAAACGGACTTTTATTATCAGACCCTTTTTTTTAAAAGTGAGTTTGATTTATTTGAATTTTTTTAATGGGATATAAATTGACAACCTCTTCAGGGCCATGGATTTTTGGTGACTTAATCATGATAGTAACAAAACTTGTAATTAACAGGAAAATTGTAACAATTAATTTCGTAAATAGCTGTTCAGCATACCATCTTTGAGAAAATTTGAGAGACGATGTGTGGGCAAATGTAGTTTGGGAGGATTAGATCACTTTGGATTTATGCCTTCCAGAATCTCTCCAACACACCTCCCCCGCAAACCCCTCCTCTCCCTCCGTCCCCATCCATACCTGCCATTCTATCCCCTACCTGGGAGCTTTACCTATCCCTATGTTTGTGCTTATTGTAGTCTCATGGATAGAAATTGAACACTGCAAGTAAGCCAGTTCCGTTCTCACTGTACCTGAGAATGGCAGAATGCAGGCTGGATAGGTTGAAGAACTTAATGGTTCAGGAATTCCTCCGTTCCAGTGGGTCAGAGATTGTGGAGATTGTAGCTAGCAGTTACTGCCCATCCTCAGTTGCCCTTGAGAAAGTGGTGGTGAGCTGCCTTCTTGAACTGCTGCAGTCCATGTGCTGTAGAATACCCGCAATGCCATTTGGGAGAGAATTCCAGGATTTTAAATCAGTGACGAGGAAAGAACAGTGATAAATATATTTCCAAGTCAGGATGATGAGTAGCTTGGAGGGGAACTTGCAGGCGGTGGTGTTCCCATGTATCTGCTGCCCTTGTCCTTCAAGACGGAAGTAGCTGTGAATTTGGGAGGTGCTGTCTAAGGAGCCTTGGTGAATTTATGCAGTGCATCTTACAATCTATTTCTGAATTTGTACATTTTAGGGTTAGGGAATATGAACATCTTCAATAACGGGCAAATGTGCAGTAGACCAAATGAGTGCCTCCACAAGCATTGCTATCCTGTAATTTTGCAGATTGACAGAGACCTTTTGCAGATTGACAGAGTCATGGATAAAAGGTTTATGTCAGAGCTGGGTCATTGACAATTTGGGAAAAACTACTTTGCGTAAAAGCTGCTAGAATTGCGAAATGCTTTCCCTCACAAATCATTTGGCATTATTCCAATCAATCATTTAAATCCATGATCGATAGATTTTTGATGGACTAGTGCATAAAATACATGGAGCCAGTGTGGGTGGAGTTTTAAAAACTCTCTTCCTGGGTTGTCCAGCATTAATTACTCATCCCTAGTTGCTTTAGAGAAGGTGGTGGTGAGCTGCCTTCTTGAACTGCTGCAGTGCATGTGCTGTAGGTAGACCTATAATGCCATTGGGGTGGGAATTCTAAGATTTTGACCCAGCAACGGTGAAGGAATATTGGTATATTTCCAAGGTCAGAATAGTGAGTGGCTTTGAGGTGAACTTGCTGAGATGTGATGCATATGTCATTAAATGATAGAGCAGGCACAAGAGGCTGAATGGCCCTCTGTGCTGGTGCACAAAGCACAGGCTGGCTAAGGCAGAGTAAGTTTCTGTGACTGACATTGTCTATAAGTCACCTTCTTAAGGACAAATCTCACAGTGGCCTCCTTTCCCTTACATCTTTCCCCTCCCCGAACAGGCAGTGAGAGAGAGATTGCCAGGCAGTTGAGATAAGGTGTTACCATGGTGACACCATACCTCTCCCCACAACCCCCATCCATCTCTCTCCTCACTACATCCCATTAAATCTTTCCCTGGAGCAGAGAGGGTGTAATACTCTAATTAGGGCTCAAAACCGATAAGACTAAGATAGAGAAACCTGGTGAGTCATAACAAGGCGAATTTAATGAGCCGTCCAGCTCTGAATTGGAAGGGACTATTCTGAAGAGCTTTAATTGACTGGAGAGCTGACGTCTTCTACCTGTCTCTGAGCTACTCCAGACTGTTCTCCTGCAAACTCCTTCACTACTCTGTTCCCAACTCACTGTCAATCTTAATCTGGAGCTCCACACGATTGCTACAGATTTTCCATCAATTCTTCCTAATCCTGGACTGCCTGGGAATTTTGCAAACTGTGGTCTCAGGCAAAATTTGATTGGACAGAATATAGGAGCAGGACTAGGCCATTCGGCCCTTTGAGCCTGCCCCATCATTCAGTATGATCATGGCTGATCATCCGACTCCTGTTCCCATTTTCTCCACATACCCTTTGATCCTTTCAGCCCTAAGAACTGTATCTAACTCCTTCTTGCAAACATTCAATTGTTTTGGCCTCAACTCCTTTTGACGGCAGAGAATGCCACAGGCTCACCACCCTCTGGGTGAAGAAATTTCTCCTCATCTCAGTGATGAGAATTGAGCCTGTTGGATGGTTGGATTTCTAAATAGGGTTATTTAGTGCAAAAGTTAAAGACACAGAAAAGCAACTGGTTCAGACACAATGGAAATAATGAGTGCAATCTCACTGGGGCAGTGGGACAGCCACACTGTCTGTTCCAACACAGTACAGTTCCCACCAAGCCGCATACCATCCAGGCAGTGGTGAGGCCACCAATGGGCATCCCCTGGAATCAAGATCCCAAAGGTGAATGTCCCGCCAATCCTGCTGCTACCCAATCAGAAACAGTCTACTCTTCCGGGCAGTTACACCACTGAGAAGGCAATGGCTGCTAGTGAGAGGACACTGAGAACTGAGAGGACCCAATCACAAAGGAATCCGTTGGTGGTGGGAATGGGGATGGAAGATGGTTCTCATTTTACGTGGCATGGGGTGGCAAGGGGTAAGGAAGCTGGCTGTCAGCAGTCTCGCTGAATGCCCTTTGATCATGGAAGCCACCCCATCGGAGGTGGTGAGCTGCCCCATAGGTTTACCCTCCCCCCTCCCCATCCTCCCTGGGGGGGTGATGGCCTAATGGTATAATCACTCGACTATTAATCCAGACATCCAGATAATGTTTTGGTTCAAATCCTGCCATGGCTGATGGTTGAATATGAATTCAATAAAAAATGGCCTAATCTAATGACGACTGCTTGACCTGCTGTGTTCATCCAGCCCCATGCTTGTTATCTCGGATTTTCCAGCATCTGCAGTACCTTTTATCTATGAAACCACTACTGATTGTTTGGGTAAAACCCATCAGTTCACTAATGTCCCTTAGGGAAGGAAACTGCTGTCCTTACCTGGTCTGGCTTACATGTAACTTCAGACCCACAGCAATGTGTCTGACTCAACTGCCCTCTGGGAAATTAGGGATGGGTAATAAATCCTGGCCCAGCCAGTTACACCCACATCCCAAACGTGCATGTAAAAAATGACAACAGGCTCCCTTCACGACGGGTTAATCCCAGGAGTGGCAGCACGAGGCCCTACTTCCTCTAGGGTCTTGATTGACATGGGGGGGTGGGCAGATTTGATGATGGGCCTTCCCACCCCAAGCCTTGTTCCGGCATTGCTGGGAAGGTGTCAGGACTTCCTGACTTATTCCACGTCCTTCTTACCTCCCACCCCTGCCACTACCAGGAGCAGACCACTCTGCCCATTCTGTCCAATTCTGGGCACCACAACCTTAGGAGGAAAAGGAAGGCTTTAGATTGGGTCCAGAAGAGATTTCCTAGAATGGCAAAGGGTTGGTTAGCTCAGTTGGCGAGATGGCTGGTTTGGGATGAGGAGTGATATCAACAGTGCACTGACTGAGGTCATCATGATGGTCTGCCTTGTTGCCTCTCCCCTGCGGTGTGGTGACCCTCAGCACCAATGAGAGAGTGGGGTTATAGTTGGTTTGACTTCACTAGAATGATAACTGGCAGAAGCAAATTCAGCGACACCGAGTGGAGAAGCTGGGGTTAAGAGGAGGCTTGATAGAGGTGTTCAAAGTCGTGAAGGGTTTGGATGAAGTAAATAAAATGGATTTAAATATGTGTTTATTTCCTTGAACCTGACTCCCTCTGGAGATGACTCACATTACTTGCGATGAATTTAATAATTACTTCTCCACCAAGGCAGCTCAGACCAGTGGAAACTAATTATCCCATGGAAACGTCTCTAGTGTTTTCATTATTACTGTGTTTGGTTTCTTTGTTTTAGATATTTTCCACAGGTAAGTTCCTCACTGTCTTGGGAAATCTGACCTACCTTGGCACCTTGGCAAGTTTGATCTGAAACTACAAAAGTGGTATTTCAGTCAGTGAGTGGTCAAGTAGTGCAACAGGCAACTGAACTGGAATGAACTTCCTGAGGAAGTGGTGGATGCGGCCCCAGTTACAACATTTAAAAGACACTTAGTTTATTACATGAATAGGGAAGATTTGGAGGGATATGGGCCAGGAGCAGGAGCTAGTTTAATTTGGGTTTGTGATCAGCATGGACAAGTTGGACCAAAGGGTCTGTTTCTGTGCTGAATGACTCTATGACTCAGCAGATAATCATTAACAATTAGTATTAAGTTAAATAAGTTCTTTTCTCGATAATAACATCTGAGAAATTTTTTTTTCCCCTTTTTGTATTCAGAAGTACTATTACACACAACAGATCCTTTCTCTCCCCATCAACATGGTTTTTAAAAAAATCTTTTAACTGTACCCAAACTGTGTTTGATTAATTCACATGCAAAGCCGATTAAGGGCAACGCAGGCCATCAAAGGTGAGGGAGCGGTAGGGAGGGGGAAAGGGGTAATTCAAAAGGGGGTTGGAGGGGGAGATAAAGCGCTCTGCCACCCTACAATACCCATCCTTCTCTAAATGCATCGAGATTGTTGGTGGACACTGAGAAATCTTTGTTAATATAACAAGTAATTACAGTCAGAAAGGAAACAGCCGAGGGCTGTGAATTGATTAAATGATGTCTAGAAAGGGAGAACAACTGGGACTAAGAAAGATTGGTATAACCAGTAAACGTTCCAACTGAGGCTCTTGTGATGCAGTGGCAGTGCCACTACCTGTGGACCAGGAGGCCGTGTTCAAGTCTGACCCTATTCTGGAGGTGCCTAATAATATACTTGAGCAGGCTGATTCCAAATCTCTTCAATAAACTCTCTGCACAGGACATTCTGAGTTTCTGTTTGACCAGGCTGGGTAGATCATATTGAGAACCTTGTAAAAACACAGAGAATGCTGGAGAAACTCAGTAGGTCTGGCAGCTTCTGTGGAGAGAGAAACGGCATTAATGTTTTGGATCTGGCATGACTCCTCTTCAGAACGTTCTGTACTATTTTCAACTAACCGGGTGGGGAAGTTGCAGGTTTCTATGTCTCAAGCTTGGAACTGTTGTAGACATTTTCACACTACATTCTTATAAATCTATGTCAGCGGCAAAGTTGATACTTATTTCTCATCCTTAGGTGCCCCCTTTGTGAAACAATCCAAACCTGTGACCACTATCACCTAGAAGGACAGGGGCAGTAGATCCATGAGAACACCACCAATCGCAGGCTCCCCACTCACCATCCTGGACCTTCCTTCCAAACAGATCACCCACAGTTCAAGAAGGTATCACTACTCAAGAGCAATTACGGATGAACAATAAATGCTGACCTAGCCAGCGATGCCCACACAGAGTCATGGAGTATTGCAGCACATATTTGTGGAGCCTCCTCCTCCAATGAGTTATTCAGTTGTCCACCACCATTCACGACTGGATGTGGCAGGACTGCAGAGCTTAGATCTGATCCATTGGTTATAGGATCGCTTAGCTCTGTCTATCACTTGCTGCTTATGCTGTTTGCCATGCAAGTAGTCCTATTTGGTGGCTTCACCAGGTTGACACCTCATCTTCAGGTACTACTCGTGTCAAGCCCTCCTGCACCTTCCATTGAACTGGGGTGATCCCCTGGCTTGATGGTAATGGTTGCGTGGAAGCTATGTAGGGCCATGAGGTTAAATCCCCTCTAAACCTCCTGCCCCTTAACTTAAATTGAAGTCCCTTGGTAACTGACCCCACCAGTAAGGAGTAAGGTGTGTTCTTATCAATGCTATCAATGCCCCTCATAATTTTCTAGATCTCAGTCAGGACCACCATAACCTTCTTTGCTCCTGGATAAAGAACCCCAGTTTATCTAACTAATCTTCACGCTGAAACTCTCCAAACCAGGCACCATCCTGGTCGATCTCCTTTGCACCTAGATTCTGTGAATGAATTAAAAACCAGTTGATGGTGAGTCTGCATCTTGAACTGTTACAGCCCACATTGTGTAGGTAATCCCACAGTGCCATTACGAAGGGTGTTCCAATATGTTGAAACATTGACCATAAAAACCAGGTGATTAATATGCACATCAGGAATGGCATGATTAGTTTGGTAAGCTAGTGTGGAGGTGATGGTATCATGCTGCAAACAGTCAAATGAAGGCTGTAAAATGCCAAAGGAGTTTGACAAAGTAAACATACAGAGACTGTTCCCTAGTGCGGGGCAACCGAGAATGAGAGGTCATTGTTTTAGGATAAGGGAGCGGCAGGTTTGAAACAGTGATGAGGAGAACTTAGTTCTCTCAAAGGGTCATGAATTGCAGATAGAATTCACTACCCCATAGTGCAGTGGATGCTGGAACACTGATTCATTTTAAGGAGGAGATCGATAGATTTTTAACTAGTAATGGCTTATGGAAAGAGGGCAGGCAAAAGGAGCTAAGGCCAAGATGAGATCAGCCATGATGATATTAAATGGTGGACCAGTCTCGAGGGGCAGAATGACCAACTCTTGGTCCTAATTCTTGTGTTCTAAATGGCTAAACACCACCTAATACCGTGTCATGATTGATTGGTAACCGTGGCAATTATCACATTGATGGAAGGGAAAGAGTATGAAGTGGAGTTTCCAAAACTAGGGGTCCTGACCTCTGGCATGACAAGATTTTTAAGCCAGCAAGATCTGAAGCAGTGAAGTCTACTGTGGAGTTTGGTTTTGATTTCCGAAAGCTGTAAGTCTCCTTTAAATGCTTTCTTATGTCATTGGGCATGGCCTAGTGGACTGCTTTCTGTGGCCCAATTGCTGCAAAAAAAGGATTAATGAACAGGTCAATGTTCTTTTTTATTTGAAACCTGCCTCCAACAATGTTCCCAACCCACAAACAACTCGATCATTGATGATTCCCTTCCCCATCAACTCAACAACTCTCATCTCCCCTAAACTTTCACCCTGGGGTTGCATCAAGTCTGAAGCATTAACATGGGGGGGTTAAACTGGGGGAAATGTTTGAGTGGACCTGGTGGAGAAAATTTGAGGGTTGGCTAAAGGTGTTGTATGATATGAAAGGATATCCACACTCTGTCATTAGGCTCATGTATTACACAGCGAGGGGACTGAGGGTTGAACAAAAGTTGCATTCAAAATGCTTAACAGACTATCCCCCTTCCAAAAAGAAACAAGTTTGATGTGTGGGGAGGAACTAACTGCACAGCTCCTGTGGGAAAAGGATGAGAGCAGATGCTGATGCTGTGATTAATGTCAGTGGATCTTCCAGTTCAGGCTACCTCACTTACGACTGATTAAATTTCTTCTAATATATTTGCTACTAGAAGATGATGTTCCTTTGGAATTCATAGATAGTCCCCTCTGGCTGCAGCAGCTGTTACAAATAGTGCTTGGAGCAGTCAGGGAGCTCTGTTTTAGATCATTACAGCTCAATGGTGTATATTTCAAATGCAGTGTTTACTGGCGAACAGTGCAGGGAGGAGGGGGCTGAATAGTAAGGAGGCATTTTGTGGGTCTCTGCAAGGCATTGGAATACCTGAAAGATGCGGTTGAGCGAAATGTATGTCGAATTATAGTCATGCATTATGCAAGTACCAGATTAAGGTAGGAAAGCGGGCTTGGTCTTAGACAGTGTTTCGTGGACCTGTCAATCAATCAGGAAGCCCGAATATATATTGGACTCAAATGAAGCAAGAATTGGGCCTGTTCCTGTCACCGGGAGGGCCAGTAGGTGCTGTCTGACATTAAGGCAGAGTCTGAGAACACTCATGTATTAGGAAGTGCTTGGTATGGAATTTGGGAGCAGTCAGATCTGCTGGACCTGGTCAGAGAGGTTAGAGAGGAATTTCCTAGATTTTACAAACATCACAGAACTTTTACATGGATGATAGTAAAATGAAGGGTAAGCAGGTTAGTTTGATCTTAGAGTAGGATAATAGGTTGGCACAACATTGTGGGCCAAAGGGCCTGTACTCTTCTATGCGCTTTACAATGCAGAAGGAGGCCATTCAGCCCATTGTGTCTGCACTGGTCTCATGACCTACTGCCAATCTTCTGCCTAGTATCCGTATCCCTCTGTACCAAATGGATTTTCTTTTAATAATCTGATCTCTCATCTCTTCCAGCTGTTTGTGATTGGGACCAGGGATCACAATGGACAAATAGGCTGAATGGAATCAAGTGTGTTTGCCTATTTGTTATTGCTTGTGTCCATCTGGCTCCTATTAAAGCCCAGACTAAAGCAAAATACTGCGGATGCTGGAAATCTGAAACAAACTTGAAGTGCTGGAGAAACTCAACAGGTCTGGCAGCATCCATGGAGAGAGAAATAGAGTCAACATTTCAAGTCTAATATGACCCTTCTTCAGAACTGACAGGGACTGGAAAATGGCAGTTTACCCAGTTGATGGGAGGTGGGGAGGAGTGAGTGGAACAGGGTGAGGGTGCCCAGAGCAAAAGACAGAGGGAGTGCTAAAGGTGGTAAAGGAGGGATAGTGATGTAAAGTGGGTGGAAATGAATTGAGTTCTGAAGAAGAGTTAGACTGGACTTGAAACATTTTCTCTGTTTCTCTCTCCACTGATGCTGCCAGACCTGCTGAATTTCTCCAGCATTCTCTGCTTTCTTTTCCCCATTAATGCCATTGCCTAGGACTCTCCCAAAACTGAATCTCTCCCCGGAGTGACTCAGAGAGACAATGAATGTCATATTGCCTCATATTGTAAAACAGCTCTGGAGGGGCTGGAGCAGAGGAAGAAATGATTCATAATGATGGTATCAGACAGGAGGGATATGTTTGTCAGGAGACAATGCACAGACTGGGCTTCTTGTCTCTTATGTAGTGTCATCTAATAGGAGCCTTTCCAATGATGAAAGGTTTTAATCGAGTGGATACGCAGAAAATGGTCCCTCTTGTGGGGAAGACTGTAACTGGAGGCTATTATAAGATAGTCATCAAGCACTCAAACAGGATAGGGGTCTTTTGGTGCAGTGATAGTGTCCTGACCTCTGGGCCAAAAGGCCTGGTTTCAAGTCCCACCTGCCCCAGTGATGTATCATAACGTTTCTCAAGGGGTTAATACTTTTTTTATAAACAGAAATTCAACAGGGAATTCAGAAAGAACCTGTTTATTCCAAAAGTGACCAGAAAATGAGACTGCAGAGTGGCTGAAGCAAAGTGTATGGATGAATTTAAGGAGACACTGGATAAATTCAACAGGGAGAAAGGAACAGAGGATAATGCTGATAAAATTAGTTGAAGCAGGATGGAAGAAGGCCTGAGTGAGACGTAAACAGCAATATGGACTGGTTGAGTTGAAGAGCGTGTTTTTGTATGTAAATCCTCTGTAGAATGTTGTATGAGCAACAGAAAGTCATTGAGTTCTATTCCTGGTCTGTGAGCTGGCACGTGATCTAAGCTGTGGGGCTGAATAGGCTGAAGTAAGGTCAGAATCGACATGCCTCACTCCTAATTGGTGACAATTAGTAAAAACAAAGTCCTGGACATTTTCTGCCTCTCATCCCTCCCAGAGAACTGTGATGCTTCCTGCAGTCAAACAGCGCTTGTGGATTTGGTTCAGAGAGAGTCAGCCAGTGAATGGGGAACCTCATGGTTGAATGTGCCATCTCACCTTCAGAGTTCACTCCCTCCACCGCCGACGCTCAGTAGCAGCAGTGTGTACTATCTACAAGATGCACTGCAGAAATTCACCAAAGGTCCTCAGGCAGCACCTTCCAAACCCACAACCACCTCCATCTGGAAGGACAAGGGCAGCAACTACATGGGAAAACCACCCCCTGCAAGTTTCCCTCCAAGCCACTCATTGACCTGACTTGGAAATATATCGCCGCTCCTTCAGTGTCACTGGGTCCAAATCCTGAAACTCCCTCTGTAATGGCAACGTGGGTCAACCCACAGCAGGAGGACTTCTGAAGCGCAATGTGGATGGCAATAAAAAGAGGGATCAACCAAGGCACAGTTGGATGATGGATGTCACAGAGCAGTTGCAGATTAGCTGCAGTGGGTGTGTGAAGATGGGGCAGGACAGACGAATGTGGCACAGGGTCAGTAGATCTCTGGCGACTAGCAGTGGCACAGACAGAGTCACTTGTAACTGGGTGGCATTCCTGCCACCGGGCCCATTGTGGTAGGAGTTGAATGGAGACGATACTGTCCAAGGTGCTGCCTTCACATGAGGTATCAAAGGAGGGTCTATGTCCCTTCTCAGGTGGATGTAGAATGGCTGCAGCACAGCAGGAGGCGACTTCTCCTCTCGTGTCTGAGCCACACATTTCAAAGATATATTGCTACTATTTTGAGAAAAAGAGCAGGTGTCTCCCTGGTTTTGTTTATTCATTCATGGGGCCAGGGCATTGTGGTAAAACCAGCATTTATTGCCCATCCCTAATTGCCCAGGGGGCAGTTAAGACTCAACTACATTGTTGTGGGTCTGGAGACACATGTAGGCCAGACCAGAGATAACAAGCATGGGGCTGGATAAACACAGCAGGTCAAGCAGCATCACAGGAGCAGGAAAACTTGACGTTTCGGGCCTAAACCCTTCATCAGAAATGGGGGAGGGGAAGAGGGTTCTGAAATAAATAGGGAGAGAGGGGGAGGCGGATAGAGGATGGATAGAGGAGAGGATAGGTGGAGAGGAGGCAGACAAGTCGAAGAGGCGGGGATGGAGCCAGTAAAGGTGAGTGTATGTAGGGGGGTAGGGAGGAGATAGGTCAGTCCAGGGAGGACGGACAGGTCAAGGGGGCGGGGTGATGTTAGTAGATAGGAGATGAGGGTGTGGCTTGAGGTGGGAGGAGGGGATAGGTGAAAGGAAAAACAGGTTAGGGAGGTGGAGATGCACTGGGCTGGTTTTGGGATGCGGTTGGGGGAGGGGAGATTTTGAAGCTTGTGAAATCCACATTGATACCATTGGGCTGCAGGGTTCCCAGGCCAGACCAGGTAAGGATGGCAGTTTCCTTCCTGAAAGAATTCATAGTCATCATTAAATTCTTAATTCCAGATTTTTACTGAATTCCAAGTCAGCCATGTGCCATGGCGGGATTTGAAGCCAGGTCCCTAGGACATTAACCCATTTCTGAAGAAGGGTCTAGGCCCGAAACGTCAGCCTTCCTGCTCCTCTGATGCTGCTTGGCCTGCTGTGTTCATCCAGCTCTACACCTTGTTATCTCTAGGACATTACCTGGGTCTCCAGATTAACAGTTCAATGATAATACCATGAGGTCATCACCGCTCCATTCCAGCCGATATTTATCCCTCAACAAATGTCACACACACACAAAAAAAATGCCCACGTTTTATTTTGCTGTTTGTGGGAGCTTGCTGTGCACATGTTGGCCGTTGTGTTTCCCACACTTTAAAAAGTGCCTTCCTCGCTATAACGCCATTCAGTAGCGTCTTGCAGTCATGAAAGTGCTATAAAAATGGAAGACTTCTTTTTACTTTTATAGAACACATGGAAAGGAAAGTTGTTTGAAGGATATCTCAGGAATCCCCTGGTTTGTTCAAAGCTCCAGTTTGATGTTGCTGATAAAGGTCACAAAGGAACTGATATGTCTGGCCATCGAAGGTGTCCAATTAAGACCAACATTGGCTGTTTGACATTTCACTGTCACTTGCCAGGACCTTGTGAGCACAAGCTGTATTATTCACTACCAGATCACAGAATATCTGACATCTGTAAATCAAACAGGACACACATGTGTCAGGCTGTGCTGACATGACAAGTCCTAACATGCTTCAAGGCTTATCATTACCACTATCAGGTCCTTTACTTGTTCACGGGATGAGGGCTTTGCTGGTCGCGCAGCATTTATTGCCCATCCCTAATTGCCCAGAGAACAGTTAAGAGTCACCCACCTTGCTGTGTGTCTGGAGTCACTTGTACCAGGTAAGGATGGCATTTTCCTTCCCTAAAGGGCATTAGCGAACCAGATGGCTTTTTCCAACAATCGGCAATGGATTCATGGTCATCATTAGATTCTTAATTCCAGATATCTATTGAATTCAAATTCCAACATCTGCCGTGGTGAGATTTGAACCTGGGTCCCCAGAATGTTATCCAGGTCTCTGGATTAACAGTCCAGTGATAGTACCACTAGGCCGTCGCCTCTCCTTGGGGGGGTGTTCCAAACCTGCATTTCAGTTCACAAATAGTACATTTATACCTCACCGATCATGAACTTGGGACACCACCTTTAAGAGTTTTAATTTGGCAGTGAGGTCACTGTTGTAATCTAGAGTCACACAGCAACTAATTTTTACATAGCAAGATCCCAAAATCTGCAGCGATCTAATCATCGGTCAGCTAGTTATTTAAAATGATGTTGGTTGATGGATGAATATTGTCCAAGAATTCAGGGACAAACATCTCTGCTGTTCATCCAAATAGTGGCCAAACTCACTCGAGGGGGCAGTCTGCACCCCAACAGTGTAGCACTCCCTCAGCAACGGCGCTGGGGTGTAACGGTCTGAATTTTGTACTCAAGTCCCTGATGTTGAACTCATAACCTTCAGATGCCTATGTAAGAGAGCCAGCCACAGCTGATATCCATTTCTCTGCAATGTAATTTGTCTCATAATTATTGTTCTCTCGTGAAGTTGCAATCTCATAGTCAATGCAGGTCCAGTGTTATTGACTGTTCTCCTGTGTCTTTGTCAAATTAAATCTCCTCTCGCTGAGTCTAGCTAGCTAACCATAAGGAAGAAGTTCTTAAGTCACAGTACAGTTTAGAAAGGTTGGCCAGGTGGAATTTAGCCCTGATAAGTGTGAGGTGATGCACTTGGGAAGAAGTAACAAGACAAGGGAGTACAGGTAGTTCTGCTGTAACGTGTGTTTCGTTAACACAAATTGGCTGTAAAACGATTGATGAATAGTGGACGTGTTTGGATAATGCGAACTTTCTACTGTACAGTATAGCAATGTTCTATAATGATTTCCCAATAACGTGAGGTCATACAAGAACACAATCATCCCATTATAGGAGAAATACCTGTACTCAGTGAATGGCAGGACACAGGAAACTCAGGGGAACAAAAGGATCTTAGGGAGTTTATCCACAGATCCCTGCTCACAGATTAATTGGGTAGTTAAGAGTGTGTACTGGACACTTGCCTTTATCAGTCAAGGCATGGAGTGTAAGAGCAGGGAGGTTATGTTGAAACTGGTCAGAACTTTGGTTTGGCCACAGCTGGAGTACTGTGCGCGGTTCTGGTCACCACACTATGGGAAGGATGTGATTGCACTGGAGCGGGTGCAGAGGAAATTCACCAAGATGTTTTCTGGGATGGAGCATTTCAGTGATGAAGAGAGGCTGGATTAGCTCAGGTTGTTTTCTTTACAGCAGAGAAAGCTGAGAAGGGTCCTGACTGAGGTGTGTAAGATTATAACGGTGTATCGGAAGCAGCTGTTCCCCTCGGTTGAAGGGTCAAGAACAAGGGGGCATAATTTAGACTGTAACGCAGGGGGTTTAGTGAGGATTTCAGGAAAGCGTTTTCACCCAGAGGGCAGTGGAATGCACTGCCTGGGAGGGAACTGAGGTGGGAAACCTCACAACCTTTAAAAAATACTTGGATGAGCACTTGAAATATACTCACACACACGCGCACACACACACACACACAGTCACATACACACATGCACGCGCGCACACACACATACTCTCACACACACACACTCACACGCACGCAGAAGTACCCACACACACACACACATGCACGCGCGCACACACATGTACTCTCACACTCACATGCACGCACAAGCACGCACACACACACACACACAGAGTCACATACACACATGCACACACACACATGCACACACACGCAGTCACATATACACGCACACGCGCGCACACACACATGCACGCACATACATGCACGATGGGACACACGCACTCATACACACACACCAGTTGGAGTGATTGAGAAGGTCAATCATGATGTTGACTTTTTCACCATTGCTGTTACTAGTTTAGAGGTCAAGGATCCCAAACCGTGATGAGCAAAAGCACTCGCTGGTTGCTCCTGGTCAGTCCATTTACCGATTTTAACACTGGGCTAGCCGATACCACTCTGTCCACCATTCATAAGTCAAAGGGATGATACAGAACAGAAGAAGGCCATAAACAATCACTTTCTCCACCGCCCCCCTCCAATCCCCCACCCCGACAGGCTCTTTGAAAAGTTAGTTTTGATTTCTTGCTTTTCATCGATAGTCCTGCAGCTCACCCCTTCTCGAGTATCTGTCCTTTTGGAAAATTATTATTAAATCTGTTTCCCCCAGCCTTTCAGAGAGTGTGTCCCTAAAGTTGACCTGCTGTGCACAAATAATTCTCCTCATCTCTCCCTCCAGTTCCTTTAACAATTATCTGAAATCTTTGCCCTCCTGTTATTGACTCTTATGTTACTGGAATGTCTATACTTTTATCAAAACTCCTCAGTTTTTAAAAACAAAGAAGTTTGAAGAAGGGTTAGTAAGAACTGCCGATGCTGGAGTCAGAGATAACACAGTGTGGAGCTGGAGGAACACAGCAGGCCAAGCAGCATCAGAGGAGCAGGAAAGCTGATGTTTCGGGTCGGGACCCTTCTTCAGAAAAATTAGAAGGGTCCTGACCCGAAACGTCAGCCTTCCTGCTCCTCGGATGCTACCTGGCCTGCTGTGTTCCTCCAACTCCACACTGTGCTTGAAGAAGGGTCACTGGACTTGAATCATTAATTCGGTTTCTCTGTCCACAGATGCTGCCAAACCCACTGCGTTTCTCCAGCAATTCCTGTTTTTGTTTCAGATTTCCAGTATTCACAGTTCTTTGCCTTATCTTAATTTTCAATGCTCTATTAAATCTCCTGCAAACCTTCTCAGCGCAAGATGCCAACTTCTGCCCTCTCTCCATATCACTGAAGTCCATCATTCCAGATCCTACTCAAGTAAATTTCCTCTGGGCCCTCTCCGATACCCAGATGTCCTCCCAAAAATGAAGAGTTCACAACTAGACACCATAAAACTAATAGACTAGGAGCAGAAATAGGCCATTCTGCTCATCAAGTCTGCTCCACCATTCAATGAAATTATGGTTGATCTGATAATCATCAGATAATCTTCCACGCTTCTGCCTTTTCCCCATAACCCTTGTTTTCCTTCCTGATTAAATTTATCTCAGCCTTAAATATACTTAATGACCGAGCTTCACTGTGGTAAAGAATTCCATACATTCTGAGGGAAGAAGTTTTTCCTCTTCTTTGTCTTAAATATGCCCTCTATTCTGAGAATATGCCCTCTGGTCTTAGACTCACCCACAAGGGAAAACATTTCTGAATCTACTGCATCAAGTCCCATAAGAATCTTGTATGTTTCAAGTTTCCTCTCATTTTTCTATTTTTGAATGAGTACAGGTCCAATTCACTCAACCTGTCCCATGAGACAGTCCCTCCGTACCTGGAATCAGCCTTGTGAACTTTGTCTGGACTGTCTCCAAATCTAGTCGACCTTTCCCTCAACAAGGAGACCAAACTGTTCATAGTTTGTATAGTGTTATACAATACTCCAGCTGAAGCCTAGCCAGTGATTTATTCAAGTTTAGTGGGACCTCTTTACCTTATGTGATGTTCCTTAAATAGATTAGAACTTATATCCCAATTCATAGAATTTCTACACATGGAAGCAGGCTGCTCAGCCCATTGAGTACGCAACAACCCTCCAAAAAGCGCCCTACCCAGACTCACCTCCCTACCCAATCCCTCTATTTCCCATGGCTAATCCACCTAGCCTGCACACCCCTGGACACAATGGGCAGTTTTAACTTGGCCAATCCACCTAACTTGCAAATCTTTGGACCATGGAAGAAAACCAGAGTACCTGCAGGAAACCCACAGAGACGCAGGGAGAATGTGCAAACCCTACACAGTCACCCAAGGCTGAAATTGAACCTGGGTCCCTGGTGCTGTGGGGCAGCAGTGCTAACCGCTGAGCCACCTTGCTACCCCTGTAAACCACACAGCAATATCAACAGCATTGCGTGGGTTAACTTTCAGCAGTCACTGAAAATTGCAACCAAGGGATATCACCGACATATTGCTGGAGATCTACTGTACAAGTAGCAAGTTTAATTGGCTGAGGTTTCTATATGTGTCAGAGGTTTCCTCACATTTTGCCTCTAATTGGTGTTGTGATCAGCACAGTCTGTCACTGTGCATTTCACATGTACCTACCAAAGGACCTGCAGACAAACTGGTACAGGGAAGTAAGTCCATGTCCAATTGACAGGTTGCATGGCCTTTCTTCCCCTGGTAAGTCTGTCAACATCGACATTGATTGGAAAACTGGCCGGTTCGTGAGGTGATGCATACCTGATTGGATGGCAAGAGTTTGCAGAGCTCTGAGGCGCAGAGCAGGCTGGATCAAGAATTGCAAACGGTTATATTGTTTACTCCGAGGGCATTGAATACAAAAATATGTTTCACTTATGCAAAGCACTGGTGACATCACATCTGGTGTACTTTGTACAGTGTTGAAACTTAGAAACGTATAAAATAAGAGCAGGATTACACCATTGGGAACTTCGAACCTGCTCCCCAGCTCATTATGATCCAACTCAGAAGACTGTTTCAGCTTGTAACCCATATCATTTAATCCATTTCAAATGGGAAGGTTATGCCTGACAAACCTGTTAGAATTCTTTCAGGAAGGTAATGAGCAAGTTAGACAAAGGAGAGCCAATGGACACGATCTATTTGGATTTCCAGAAAGCCTTTGACAAGGTGCTGAGCAGGACACTGCTAAATAAGATGAGAGCCCATGGTGTTAGGAGCAAGGTACTGGTATGGGTAGAGGACTGGCTGACTGGCAACAGGCAGACAGCGGGGATAAAGGGGACTTTTTCATGATGACAGCAGGGAGTCCGCAGGGGTCCATGTTGGGACCACAACTATTCGCACTATACATTAATGATCTGTACAAAGGGAATTTAGGGCATTGTTGCTTAATTTGCAGATGGAGGAGCAAGTAGTGTCGAGAAAGCAGGGAGGTTTCAGAAGGGGACAGGCTATGGCATTGGTGGGGGGGGTGCAAAGAAGTGGAAGATGGAATACAATGTGGGAAAGCGTAGGGTTACGCATGTTGGTAGGAAAAATAGAGGTGTAGACTATTTTCTAAATTGGAAAAGCTTCGGAAATCTGAAGCAAAAAGGGACTTGGGAGTCCTAGTTCAGGCTTCTCTTAAGGTGAACATGCACGTTCAGTTGGCAGTTGGGAAGGCAAATGTAATGTTGGCATTCTTTTCAAAAAGGCTAGAATCCAAGAGCAGAGCAGCGCTGCTGAGGTTGTAAAAGGCTCTGGCCAGACTGCATTAGGAATATTGAGGCAGTTTTGGGCCTTGTATCTAAGAAAGGATGTGCTGGCATTGGAAGGGGTCAAGAAGAGGTTTACAAGAATGATCCCAGACATGAAAGGCCTGTTGTATGAGGACTGGTTGAGGATTCTGGGTCTGTACTCAATAGAGTTTAGAAGGATGAAGGGGTTCTGACTGAAGCTTATAGAATACTGAGAGGCCTAGATACAGTGGACATGGAGAAGATGTTTCCACTACTAGGGAAGACTAGGAACAGAGGGCACAGCCTCAGAGGAAAGGACCACCCTTTGGAAATGAGGTGAAGAAGAATTTCTTCAGTTAGAAGGTGGTCAATCTATGGAAATCCTTTCCACAGAGGTCTGTGGAGGCCAATTCATTGAGTATATTTAAGACAGAGATATGGGGAGAAGGCAGGAGAATGGGGTTGAGAAACATATCAGTCATGATTGAATGGCGGAGCTGACTCAATGGGCCGAATGGACTAATTCTGCTCCTACTCCTTATGGTTTTAAAGTAAAAGAGTAATTTGCTGATCCACTGTGTGTAATCCCCCCGAAACATGGGCTGGTAAAAGGCAGTAACCTTGGAAACATAAGCATTCTGATTGGTCCATATTTATTCCAGTCTCTCAGTGTTCTTCTCAATGCCATGTGTTGTGATGATGCGAAAATAAACACCAGCAGTCCGGTAAAAAATAGCAAATGCTAAAATTACAGTAAGAAATGCAAACACTCGTATTCCTGCAATAAATGCAGAGTATTAATACCACAGTAATAAATCATAAACACTAAGAATTGCAGTAATAAATGACAAACATCAAAAGTTCATCAATAGATTACACACATCACTGTGATTACAGAATATGATAAACACCAAAATTACGTTTGTATATCACAAAATGTAAAATCAGAGTAATAAATCACTCACGTTAAATATCCAGTTTTAAATCTCTTGCATTATGGTAATAAATCACAAGCACTGAGATTGCAGCAATAAATCAAAAGCAGAAAATGGCATTAATATATCAGAAATACTCCCATTAACATAATAACTAGCAAGCACTATCATTGCAGCAAATAAATCCAAAATGCTGAGATTGCAGTAATAAATCACAAACAATTCACAGTAAGAATTCAACTTAAGGATCATCAGTGGCAGAGTTGCAAACAATCAGAAAAATGTATACTTCAGAGTGCTTTTCATAACAATTGTATGTTCGTTATGTGTAGTTATGTACAAATGGAAGACTGTAGATGGGGGATAAAAGATACTGCGGATGCTGGAGAATCCGAGATAACAAGGTGTGGAGCTGGATGAACACAGCAGGCCAAGCAGCATCATAGGAGCAGGAAAGCTTGACGTTTCGGGCCGAGACCCTTCATCAGAAAATCAACTGTAGATGGGGTTTTATTTGAGTACATTGTGATGTCAGATGTGTGACTTATCTATATCTTAGTGTCACTAACTTCAGGGTTTGGATTTCACCTTGCAATATGTGGGTTCTGGTCTGTGTGTCAGAAAGGGTTTAATGTTTAACTAGTAAGATTTTCTGTAGCTATGATGATTTCTTCTCAAAAAACACAGTCTGAGAGAGATAGTCTTGGAGGCTAAGGGAAATTGTTCACCTTGAGAGAGTTTGCAACTGAACAAAGTAAATGTTTGAAGGTCTTATGAGGAAAGGCTGAGGGACTTGGGTCTGTTCTCATTGGAGAGAAGAAGGCTAAGTGGGGATTTAATAGAGACATACAAAATGATCAGAGGATTAGATAAGGTGGACAGTGAGAGTCTTTTTCCTACGATGATGACGTCGGCTAGTACGAGGGGGCATTGCTGCAAATTGAGGGGTGATAGATTTAAGACAGATGTCAGAGGCAGGTTCTTTACTTAGAGAGTGGTAAGGGTGTGGAATGCCCTGCCTGCCAATGTAGTTAACTCAGCCACATTAGGGGCATTTAAACAGTCCTTGGATAAGCATATGGATGATGATGGGATAGTGTAGGGGGATGGGCTTAGATTAGTTCACAGGTCGGCACAACATCGAGGGCCGAAGGGCCTGTTCTGCGCTGTATTGTTCTATGTTCTATGTTCCATGTGATTGCAGTGTCTTAGGCTTTCAGTAAACAGATTTTGGAAATTCTGTTTTTGTTTTAGCTTAGGTGAATACCCACAGTTTGTTAAGATTTTAGTTTCAGTTTGGCAATTTTGCAAAAATCTTGGCTGAAGCCAGATGTGTAAACCAGTTGCTCCTAAAGAAGGGATGTAGTTCAGAATTATTAGGAAATAGATTACTTCAGTATATGGAATTTAGTTCTAAAGTTCCAGATCAGATGTGTTTGGTTAAAGCAATGAAGGGCTATATAAAGCTGGGAAAGTCTACGCTTACTTACATGAACACTCCAGGAAGAGGTTATCAGACTTTGAAGAAGAGATATTGAAGCCACAATTAAGTTAAGCCCTATAAATGTGAATGAGAAGGGAATTCTCTCTGGTGAATACTGTAAAGGAGAGCTAATGGGATTGTATTTTACCAGGCATTTCTAAATCTCAAAACTTCTGTTAGATGTTAATAGCTTGATTTATTCTATTTTATATTTATTTATTTTTGCAATAATAACCTTCTGTTTTATTGGTAAATAAAATATCAGTATTCTGTGTTTGTGTTTCAGTGATAGACCAACTCGTTAAAACCAAAAATATACAAAGTGCGATCTCTCAAGCCAGTTATCAATTTGGGATTTGACTTGTCTGGTTCTAACCTCAGCTGAGTTCATAATAACACAAGATAAATGAAGCTGGAGGGTATGGAAAGGGAGAAAGGTTGAGTTCAGAGATATATGCTTGTCATATTTTACTTTGTAAATAAATGTAAGAGTGTGTAAAGATTGGCTTTAGCAGTATCCTTTACTGATCAGCTCCCAGACCATAACACATTGACCTACTGACATTTATCCATGACTTTGTTTAGTACTATTTCAGTGTTGTGGAGAGGAGAGGATATCTGAGTGGAAACTTTCTAAAGGCCAGGACAGCTCGGTTCAGGTCTGGAAGTGATAACCTACGTAAGAATGTGCAGAACCTCTGAGACAGGAAGAGCCATCAAAAGCTACTGAAAGGATGAAGTGGAAGAGTTTTTGAATCAATCTGAAAAGCAAATGCGTAATTCTATCTTTCTCATTTCTGATGAAAGGGTATCAGCCTGAAAGATTAATTCAGTTTCTTTCCACACACGTGAACTGACCTGCTGTGAGGTCCCAGCATATTTTGTTCTTATTTCAGATTTCCAACCTTCGCAGTATTTTACATTCTGCAAAGTTTCCAGTGTAAAGCCTTATTGTGAAATCAACCCTGCCTCAGTGAGAATGATTGCAAGGTAACAAATGCTGATTTTATACATGGGCAGGTGGTTAAATATGTGTCTTGGAACCACTTGAACTGATTGAGCTCTGGAGAGATTGGGGATTGGGTCAAGGGAAACAATTACTAATTACCGCGACCAGTCAAGTTGTTTTATGAGATTAATAAACTGGCAGGTAACTGCTCTGACAATTAGTGCTCATTGTCTGCAGTCTGAGATGGAGAGTGGAGCAGCTATCATCTGAGTGAATGCTGGCCTGTGTTGAGAAGCTGTTGGCATTTGGAGTGGGGTACAACCCCTCGCCACCTCCCCACCCCACCGCCTGAGAGGTGGTGAGAGGATTGGCAAGAAACGGGAAATGAAGGGATGAATTGGCCCTGGAGAAAGCGTCATCAACTCCTCGCTGCTTCAGCAATTAAAAGCCAAGCGAGAAGGTGCTTTAGGGATTTCCCAACACATGAGCCATTAAGGCTGCTAATCAGTCAATTAATGTCCCCTTCAGCACCTCAACCCAGCATCTCCCAATCACCTATTTCCTCAGTGGATGGGAAAGATGGCTTGTTTCCCAACCTGAGCAATCTGCCATCTAAGTTAGAGGGGGCCTGCTGTTACCCCTCTGGGTTCAGTCAGAGACACAAATGGTAGATATGGCGGTGGCTTCTGAAAGCTGATCCCTGCCTTTTCCTTCGATATCCCCCTCCCCATCCACAAAAAGAAGAAACCAAAGGCTTACCTAGACACGAGCTTCTGGATTTCCATGAGGAGTAAACGCAACCAGTGGACTTCAGGACCCAGAATCTGCTGGCCTCTGATTGGCTCGTGCCAAGGCCTGTGACTGGGTGAGATACTTGCCCTCGCTCATGTGTCAGCTCTAAGTGAGCTGATTGGCTGGCATGGGATGATTTTTCTCATCAGTGAGGATGGCATGTTCATCGCCACTTAATGTATTCACACTTACGCTTAGAAAAAAAAGGGAAAACTCTCCCAAGGCATCGATTCAAACTTGTGTTCAAATCTATCCATGGTCCCTACTTCCTTTGGTTTACAACTTTAGCCCCATATTCTCTGCACTCCGAGTAGTCTGGCAACTTACGAATGCCCAATTTTAATCAGTCCATCACTGACAATGATGCCTTACAGTGCTAGGACCCTAAGCTCTGTAATTCCCTCCCCAAACCTCCCTGTCTCCCCATCTCCTTCCTTCTCCGTTAAGACTGTCCTGAAAGGCTACTACCTTGATGACCAAACTTTTGCTCATCTGTCATCAATATCTCTTTGTCAAATATTTATTTAATAATGCTCCTTAGGGACATCACGAACTTGTTGTACTATGTCAAAGGTGCTACATGAATGCAGGTTGTTGTTGCTGCTGGTGCTGCTACAAGGAATGCCCATTGTCCAAGTGTTCTTACACTTTGGGCTGGATCTTACGCAGAGACAATGGCCCCTACTCACCAACTGAAGAACCAAATGTGATCCCAGCTCCACTTGCCCAGGGAACCACTTTTAGGTTTCATGGGGGCCAGGCTGAGGACTGTTCAAGGTCTCGGCTTTCACCCCATGGAACAGGATGCCCCACCTGCTGGCCACGATCGGGAATGCAGCCACCCAAACTGACAAGGGGTCATGGAGGAGGCTAGACTGAGATGTGAACGGGACGGCTCATTAAGGCTTGTCCTGTGGGACCTGCTTTCAAAGATGATGGGTCTCTCATCACAGAGTGGAAGCAATTTTCATTTTTCAATCTTTAGCTCTGAGACAGTTACTTTCCAGATATTTTACCGTTTTCCAACCTGTGACCATGTGATGATTCAGATTCTACCTGATCTAACAGTTCTCATGCTGTTCTCATGGCTTTTCATATACCTATCTCTGAAGAGTAGTAAATTCTTTAGCGCCTAGGTCCAGGTGACATGAAAGAATTCGTCCCCCTGCTAAGTTACCACAGTTAATACATTCATTGAGGGAATACATAAGGGAGTGTTGCCCAAACAGATCAAACCCCCGACCACCATTAGCAGCAAATGTCATTTCTAGGTGGAAGCGTCAAATGTCTTTTATTACTTGGGGTGACCCCTTACAGGGGTCTGAGTGAGCTGAGGCATGGCAAAATTTGTGATAGCATCTAATTGAGAATTCTGGTGAGGCCCATCTCATTGTCAGGAGTATCTCACTCCATCTTCTAAGCTTCCGCAGAGCAGAAAGCAAGTTTCTCACTAGGCAGCAGTACATTGCCAATTAAGTGGGGATTATAACTTATTAAACATCTTGTTAATGCAGAACCTGCCTTATAAACATTCAGCTTCCCAATCTTAACAACCACACTAAACAAACTGGGTGTTGAGAAATCTCAAACATGGAAGTTGGGTACTGACCAGCATTTGGGATGTGCTAATCCTGTGAATGAGGGCCACACATTATGGATATATTTACCCATCGAACCCTCAGGAGGTCTCATCCAAAACTCTGATAACCATCTCCTAATTCACACAAAGTCCTGTTCACCTATCACTTCCCGGTTCTCACTGACCTACATTGACTCCAGATTGGCAACATCTCAGTTTTAAAATCCTCCTAGTCATGTTTATATCTGTCCATTGCCTTGTCCATCTCTAGAAGAGCTGTCTCCTTGGACCAATGTGATCCTTGCGGTGTAGATACATTGACTACGCTATTAGCAAGAGGGTTCTAAAATTCGGATGCTGTGACAGTGAAGGGAAGGCGATATATTTCCAAGCAAGGATGGTGAGTGGCTTGGAGGGGAACTGGCAGGCATTCTCATTTATCTGCTGCCCTTGTCCTTCTAGGTGGTATTGGTTGTGAGTTTGGAATGTGCCATGTAAGGAGCCTTGGTGAATTGCTGCAGTGCACCTTAGAGATAGTACACACTGCTGCTACTGAGCGTCAGTGGTGAAGTGGGTGAATGTTGAAGGTCTTGGATGTGGCACTAACCATGTAAGATACTGATATACATGCACTGCAAAACCAGGAGGTCAGTTACTTGCTGCAGGATTCCTAGCCTCTCACCTGCTCTCATAGCCACAGCTTGTTCAGTTCAGTTTCTTGTCAATGGCAACCCTCAAGATGTTGATCATGGGGCACTTGGTGATGGGATTCCATTGAGTGTCAAAAGCGATGGTTAGACTGTCTCTCTTGTAGAGATAGTCATTGCCTGACACTTCTGCAGAGTGAAGGTCACTTGCCATTGTCAGTCTAAACCTAGGTATTGTCCAGATTTTATTGCATTTGAACATGGACTTTTTAGATGTCTGAGGAGTCATGAATGATGTTGAACATCGTGCAGTTATTGGCAAACATCCCCACTTCTGACCTTATGACAGCTGAAGATGTGTAGACCAATGACACTCGCTGAGGAGCTCCTGCAGAGATGTCCTGAGTTTGAGAAGATTGACCTTCAACATTTCTGAAGAAGGGTCCCAACCCAAAACATCAGTTTTCCTGCTCCTCTGATGCTGCCTGGCCTGCTGTGTTCATCCAGGTCCACACTGTGTTATCTCAGACTCCAGCATCGGCAGTTCTTACTAACTCTGAGTGAGTCACAGCCATCTTTATTTGTGCCGACAATGAATCCAATCAATGGAGAGTTTTCCCCTTAATTCCCACTGATTCCAGTTTTGCTGGGGCTTCTCAATGCCACACTCAGTCAAATGTGGCCTTGATGTCAAGGGCTGTATCTCTCACCTCATCTCTGGAATTCAGCTCATGTCCATGTTTGGACCAAGGCTGTAATGAGGTCAGGAGCTGAGTGGTCCTGGTGGAACCCAGACTGAGCTTCAGAGAGCAAGTTATTGCTGTCGAACAAATACTGCTTGATAGTGCTATCAACAACCTCTTCCATTTTAGTTGGCTAAAGGTGTTACAGAAGTGTTGTCGCCTTTGTTCATTGAGTTTGATTCGCAAACGATTTATGTCATTAAATTGAGGCAATTCTGAACACATGGCCGACTGCGTGAGTTTAATTTAACTGCGTGTGACAAATGATGGATACAGATGCTACAGTCAGAGACAACGCTGGCACTGAGGGTTCCAGATTCTCAAAATAACAGTTAATTGAACAAGATAACGAGGGGATTAATTGGCTCTTGAACCAATCCATTCTTTGTAACTCTCAGTTGTCATAAAACCTCATTAACTTTTCAAAGCCACATCTTCTTTCATTAATGACTAGCAGCGGAACTGTGACAATCCTTTTTTATTCAATCCAACTCAAACTGCTGTGTCTTTCTTAAAAGAAATCTTTTCACAATGCATTTCTTTCCGTTTAGGGAATAGCCAAACCTTTGAGAAGAATTGACAATTTTTATGCTTTGACTCATTGTAAAGGCCAGAGACAGTGGGGCACTAATTCAGTGACTGTGTAGTGAGATATTCGACCATGGAAGGGTCAGGTTCATCTCTGTCCTCATCTGATACACGCTCACATACACTCCAGTGATCAGGAGAAGGAATTCCATATGGATATTTCTTATTTCCGGACTCAAGGTGCTGTTATCCATGGTTGGATAGTCTGTTGACAGTCACTGTCTCACACAAACACAGATATCACTTGGCATTTGGGCTTGTTTCCCAACAGTTCAAAATAATACAGTATGGTCACGGCTAACGGCCAACCTGACAGGCCTCTCTAAATTGATCGCAGGTCTTGCTGCTTTTCAAAGGCCATTGTTGTTTCCAAAATGGATACAAGCCTTCTTTCACCATTGAAACGAGGCTTGCGAGCATACTTTAGAGCTGGAGTCCTAATCTTTGTGATTTAACATAGAAAATAGGAGCAAAAATAGGGCTTTCAGCCCTTCAAGCTTGGTCTGCCATTTATTATGATCATGGCTGAACACCCAGCTCAATACCCTGTTCCTGCTGTCTCCCCCCCCCCTATTTTTTAGATGCCTTCAGAATCCCTACAGTGCAGATAGAGGCCATTCAGCCCACTAAGTCTTCACCAACCGTCCAAAGAGTATCCCACCCACACCTCTAGCCAGTCCCCGTAACCACACGTTCAGCATGGCCAATCCACCTAGCCTGCACATCTGTGGGAGGAAACCAGAGCACCCGGAGGAAACCCACACAGACACAGGGAGATGTGCAAACTCCACACAGACAGTCACCCAAGGCTGGAATTGAACCTGGAGTCCCTGCTGCTGTGAGGCTGTTCTGAGGAAGGGTTACTTGACCCGAAACGCTAACTCTGATTTCTCTCCACGGGTGCTGCCGGGCCTGCTGAGCTTTTCCAGCAACTTCTGTTTTTGTTCCTGTGAGACAGCAGTGCTCACCACTGAGCCGCTGGACCGGCCTGACTGTGATCCCAAATTTCTCCAAATAGAGTTTCTTGGCTCCGAGCAGCCTGAACTGGCCAACAAAGGGTGGTTAAAATGACAGGAGCTTGGAATTAAAATTTAGTACAATTTATAGCACAAAAACAGGCCTTTCAGCCTGACTAGTCCATGTAGGTATTTATCACACAAGCCTCCTCCCACTTTCTTCCATCCCACCTTCATCAATACATCCTGCCATCCCTATCTCCCTTGTATTTATTCACCTTCCCCTTCAATGTATCTGTGCTGTTAACCTCCACCACTCCGTGTGGAAACAGGTTCCTCTTTTTTCTCACTCCCAATTTTGGAAACGTTCTCTTGAATTTCCTGTTGGATACATTAGTCACTGTCATATATTTATGAGCCCCTAGTTCTGGACTGTTGCATGTAGAAATATATTTTCTATGTCTATCCTATCAAACCCCTTCATCATGTCAAAGACCTCAAGCTTTCAA
Source organism: Ginglymostoma cirratum (assembly GCA_024137785.1). NCBI lineage: Eukaryota > Metazoa > Chordata > Chondrichthyes > Orectolobiformes > Ginglymostomatidae > Ginglymostoma > Ginglymostoma cirratum. Next base: position 3,766,877 of record JAHRHZ010000043.1, on the reverse strand, counting down.
ACAGCTGTTCACCTTTCTTGATGGGTAATAACTTCCCAGGTTTGATATTAGCCAAATGAGCCTTTCCAGTTATTTCTCCTGGCTCTATAACTGAGTGTGAGAGACTGCCAATCTCCCACACCACCCTCAACCCCTGCCCCTCTGTGACCTCTGTGTCGAGGTGACCTTGTGAAGGTCCTGAGCGACTAACACCTGATCAGTGTCTGGGAGTTCATTCTAGGGGCATACATCGCCACAGGTCACCAGACCCTTGTCCAGTGCTCAGGGATTTTCAGGGCCATTTAGAGCAATTGCTGTTCTGTAACTGCAGTCCTGGGTGAGATTAACCAACTCCGCACAGACAGGGAGTTGATGTCACATCCTCCCTAAACTCTACATTCTGGAACATCGGAAGTGGAACAGGTCATGCAACATCTCCAACCTGTGCTTCTTTTCAATGAGATTGCTGCTGATTTGCTACCTCAAGTCCACCTACCCACACCACCCCTATGCTTCTCAAGCTCCTCACTGTCCAAAAAAACCTACCAATCCCAGTTTTAAAGACTTGAGCATCCACAGCTCTCCGCCATTGAGAATTTCAAAGATTCACAACCCTTTGAGTGAAGACATTTCTCCTCATCTCAGTCCTATATGATCAATCCCTTATTCTGAGACTGTAACCCCATATTCTAAGTTCCACAGCCTGGGGGGAAGCACTTTCTTAGTTACCCTCGTGATGAAGAACACATGCTGATCCAACGCATTCAATTTACTTCAAAACACAGCTCCAATAGGGTCAGTACATTCATTCTCAAGCCTTGCTGCTTTCTTTCTTGCTGAGCAGTACAGTGGCTCAGTGGTTAGCACTGCCGCCTCACAGCGCCAGAAACCAGGTTCAGTTCAGCCTCAGGCATCTGTCTGTGCGGAGTTTGCACATTCTCCCTGTGTCTGCGTGGGTGTTCCGATTTCCTCCCACAGTCCAAAGATGTGCAGGTCAGGTGGATTGGCCGTGTTAAATTGCCCATAGTGTGCAGTGATGTGCAGGCTGGGGTGGATTAGTATTGGGAAATGCAGGAATAGTGTAGAGGTTTGGGTCTGGGTGGGATGCTCTTCGGACCGTTGGTGCAGACTCAACAGGCCAAATAGCCTGCTTCCACACTGTAGGGATTCTATGATTTTTCACTGGACTTTCCCCATGGGCTGTCAGGCCCCTTAAGAATTTCATCTGTTTTATATGATTGCCTCTCATTCCTCTAACCCACTTCTTATGGGAAAATTCCCTCACCCAGGATTCCCAAGAATTTTTTTAGTACAAGTGTTGTGTTTTCCTCCATAATATATTTGTTGAAAATTCACAGAAGCCTCCGCACAGAGTTAGGATGGGATTTCTGATCACCAGTTGTCAGCCTTGTTGTTCAGAATCAGAATGTGCCAAAAAAAAACCCTCACAAAATCGCCTTTGTTTAACTCTGTAATTGCAGTAATTTATCAGAGGCAGAAACTCTTCTGAGCAACCTTCTGGGATGGCCCTTATTAAGTCCCGCTTTCAGAGTGACAGCCAACAGTGGAGGGAGATGCAGGGGGTCAGGGGGAGGAGGGGGTGGGGGGCAGTGAGTGTCATCCGTTAAACACAGAGACAAAGCGAAGAAAACAGCCCAAATGAATAGGGGTAACAAAAGGGAATAGTGTGAGAGTGAACGGGAGGGGGAAGGCTGTGGGTGCGGCTGGAAATGCAGCGTGCTATTGGGTGAAGGAAACGGAGAAAAAGAAGCAGAGGGGAACAATGACTGGAAACTAATGCAGGCATGTGAACTAGAACCAAGGGGAGACCATTCGGCCCCTCGAGCTTGATACTCCATTTGACAAGACCGTGGCTGCTGTGATTGTGGCCTCAACATTCCCCTACTTCTGAGGTGTGGGCGCTCAGTTCAACTCTCGTTTGTGTGAAGAAGTGCTTCCTGACATCACCCATGAATCTTAAGATAGTGTACTGAAGACAAAAAATGATGAAAATCAGCATAGATCAGGCAGCACCCATGGACAGGCAATAAGCTAATGTTTCAAGTCTACATGACTCTTCATCAGAGTCATCTAGACTCAAAACGTTAGCCTGCGCTTGCTCCACAGATGCTGCCTGGCCTGCTGCGATTTCCAGCATTGCATGTTTTGAAGTAGATGGATTCCAGTGTCTGCAGTAATTTGCTCCTAATCTTAAGATTAGGCTCCTCAT